>OZ035998.1:17209759-17789759 GCA_964035015.1 Corallium rubrum | reverse complement strand
TTTTTGTCACGAAATGTTTCATCCGTCACAAAAACAAAGATTCTGTAAAAGCTAAAAAAGAAAAATGAACTGAATGAGTTTGAAAATCAGAAGCATATGCACATAAATATCCTTGGCGACTGATTAGCTAATTCGGTGATAAACAAATGAATTAGATATTATAAAGTCGAAACAGTAAGAAAGGCGCTTATTTGAAGCATTTGCATTGTTCTGAATTAAAACAAACTAACAAGTCGGGGGGTTTGTTACGCCAATGTGGCAAGTGCAGAGTGGCAATTGCCAAATAAGTTGCAACAAAAAAGTACAGCACGAGACAAAATCAAGTGGCGTGACCGTTGTTCTGTACACGCTGTGACGTCTTTTGTAATCCATACATTACGCATATATAAAAATGTAATATATTCGTTTTATACAATAAAAATTCAAATAGTTTATTGAAAGATTTTTGGGGCATGAAAACAGAATAAGTCTGTTAACGCCAGCTGACGTGGATTTGAAGCCAACTATGTGTGTATCCTTTAATAGATTAGGGTTAACAGCCAATAAAAATGTGTGTATATATATATATATATATATATATATATATATATATATATATATATATATATATATATATATATATATATATATAATTGATTGATTGTAAAAATCACTATTACAGTAAAAAAATCTGTTTGTTGAAGTTACAGTAAATAACTTCAAATAGAACTTAACATTATGCAATGTTTGACGTTTGAAACAAAACTGTTTTCAAACTATAATGCTGTAGGGCTATCATGATCAAAATTCAAATGTTGCTCGCGATCAACATTGGCATTGCAAGATTGACGAAAGAGAACACCCGGCCGTTTGACATAGTTTCGCCAGTTAACCCTACTGAGCTCTAATATATAATGCGGTCTGAGACCTACAGGGGCGGATCTAGAGGGGTGCGAGCGTGGCTTGAGCCACGGTCAGATTTTCCTAATTATTCCAAATTAAATAATATAATTGATATTTCAAAAATAAAAAACTATTAACAACAAAAGGATAGTTGACGTAAGAACGACATTAGCTACCGTAAAAATACTAAACCGATTGTCAAAATAGCAGCGGATTTTCGCATCTTTGACAATCAGTTGCACCGCAATCGGTCTCAGGTAGTTAGAAGTCCGAGAATGTGGCGAGAGTGGCCGAAAAAGTTACCGAATGTGCTACGAATTCGCTGAAGAAATTGGAGAACACTTCTGCTAAATTCAGCCACGGTCAGCGGAGCGATCTGCTAAATTCAGCCACGGTCAGCGGACTATTAAGGGGTGCAAACCAATCAGAGAGCCAGAATAGAGTGGCTGAATTTGGCGGGAGCCACGGTCAGTCACCCTTGCCATATCTTGTTACAATTTTATTGCGAAATAATGCAATTTATCAAATCGTCGGCTCCGGTAGTCGGTAGTGCACGTCAGTCTGTCTTGACCGGAGTTCTTCAGAATGATATTAAAGAATGGCTGCGCGTATGCAGGGACAATGATTGTGCCTGTGACAGATAGTCGAAATACTAGATGGTAAGTTCACAAGAAAATTAAGGAAGAGATGTTGGTTTGTTTGGTTTCTTTATTTATAGTACGAGTTCCTCTCTACTAAAATTGTTGATCGTCAGACGCTAGTTACTATATTAATAAGACTGTGGTGTTTATACTCAGACTATATAAATCTAGCTTTAAAGCATTGATCAATTTGAAGAACAAGCATGAGATCAAACCGAGAGCCGCGACCTCTCTCTCTCTCACGGGATTTAACACTCTCTTAATCGTTTGACGTTTCGAACTATTATTTATATTATTAGCTTACAGACTGTATAGAGCGTCTGCGACGACATTTACGAATCTATTTACTAACTCACTTGTTATTCTCGCTTTATCGAGGGAAAGAGTCCGAAAGACAGTATAAAACGTAAAGGGACTCCATTTCCTGATCTGGAGTCTGACAAATGCTAGCTGATACCTATAAATTGTTAATATTAATATTACACTAGCAGGGTTGCTTTGATTGTTCTTGTTTCAAGTACAAATTGGCTGGCATTAGACAGAATACTCAATAGAATTCTAAATAATGGCCAAAGCCAAAGGATACCCAGCTGCTTGACTGGTTAGTTTATATGTCACACAAACTCGTTAAACATACATTATGATTCGTATTGGATCAATTACTCCTAAACATTTTATTGAATAATTAGAAGATCTTGGCTTGAACTTAAAGAGAAAAAAAAAATTTGATTTGAGTAAAATTTATACAAAGATCTCGGTGAAAAACATGTATAAAACGATCCTACAATATGACTCTAGATCTCTCTCAAAATGCAGGAAATGCGTTTTCAGAGACTCTAATTTTCAAAATTTTCCGGGGGGGCATGCCCCCGGACCCCCCTAGATTGGGGGCCACAGTCAGATTTTAGGCTAGATCCGCCCCTGACCTAACTGAGAATTTTTGGTTTTAAAAAAGTCGAATTCAATAACTGTTATATTATACATTTTTCAGTTAAAAATGTAAAGATAATCACTCTCAGAACAAAAACGAAATAATAAATAAAAACGTTAAAAAAACGCAATTCAAAAACAGTTGCTAATTTCCCGCCTTTTCTTCGATTTGCCTAGTTGGATAGGTTCACGTCAGTACATGCATGCATGATAAGTCCTTTCCCTATAGATAATACCTCCAGAAACTACAGATAATATATAGCATTT
This sequence comes from Corallium rubrum, assembly GCA_964035015.1. Taxonomy (NCBI): domain Eukaryota; kingdom Metazoa; phylum Cnidaria; class Anthozoa; order Scleralcyonacea; family Coralliidae; genus Corallium; species Corallium rubrum. The sequence goes on along the minus strand of OZ035998.1, from coordinate 17,787,039 downwards.
TAGGCGGGCAAATACGACTGAAAGTGCAGAGATCGAGAATTCTTACCAACTTTCTGACCAATTATAATCAAGGAATGGAAAAGGAATTACAATAACAGTTCTTAACAAAGCAATTACAAATTAAGTAAACTGATATATTTTTTAGTATTTGGTAGTTTTTTCAGTTGAGACAAACCTAAATCACTAACATCAGAATTATTGTATTACTGAGGAATTGTGTATTTTATGCTCCTCGGAACCCTTCGCCAGCAGTATAACCACGCGAACGGCGAGAGAAAAACGTTATTTATTTAATTATTGGTAAAAAGAAAATGCTAATCCAAACGTTGTCGCCTCGAGAACGAACAAAACCAGCAAGCCTCGGAAAGCTCTCACCAGAGAAATCCCCCCGGAAAAGAAAAACCAGCCAATTGGACGACTATAATAAAATTAAAATGGCGCGAAATGTGAAAAACAAAGGCACGCAGGTGAGCAAAGTCTAAATGTAAAAAAAATGAAAAGGCCCTGGTGGGCAGGACAGTGTACGTCGTTGGAAAAATGCAGGTTTTATTGTAGGTCAGGGTAGGCAGAGCAAGCAGTCATTCTAAGTATTTTGCTAATGTCATGTTAACGTAAAGCGCGACAAATAACAGTTCGAATTATATTCGGCGTAAAACCATGCAGCTATAGATGAAATGACTATAAATTATACCTGATAGGTCCACTCGTAATTGGAAAAGACGGAAGGACGACAGCAGCCATAGTCGATGGATTAAAGTTTTCTTTATCCTTCCCAGTTGGAATAAAAGTGTCTGGAGGTTCTTTTGGAGTTACTGGTACTGCAAATAAACAAGATAAAAAAGGTAACTTCATTCAGCGCTTTAATAGGGTTGCTGAGATAAGTTTCAATCAACTTCGTACCCAGGGTCTTTGGCTTTCAAAATGGGGAGAGCTAGGAGCACTGATCTCTATATACAACTGGATAGGCCATTCCCTATGGCTAGCAGTCAAACATTTCGTGGCAGTCGCCGCAATCTTAGGTACTGGAACATATGACGCATTGCGGCCTTAGCACTTGTTCCCAATCCTAAAGTTGACCGGCATAAGCAATCTTGACGTCAGCAGGGCCATATTATCCGGGGGTAGGAATATTATGTGTGCAGTTCCGGGGGCGTCGGAAAAGCCGTAAAGCAAACAACAGATGCCGGTTCGTTTAGTTTTCACTGTTTAACTCTTTCTTGTCCGAATTGGTCTTTAGTATTTTATTCTGGCTAACGCCAGACGATTTTATTCACCTCTGGGGAACCCCCCGGACAGGAATGAGTTAACAACAAATACAGTCATGATCAAAAGATGGCAAGTACACAACACGAAATATTGTTAAGGCATTAAGCTTACTATAAAAGACTTGGAATTGAATTCTTCGTAGATTTCAGTATAGTCTGTTTTTCAGTTTATATTATCGTGAAGTTTCTTCGTTGTCGGCACTGAAGAAAAACAACGAAATTTAAAGGTTTTATGGCTCAGTAACAGAAACAAATGCAAGAAATTAACGTCTTAAACCTTATTAAGTACTTCTTGTGTCCTTACATTCGTTTAAATTTTCTTAAAATTACTTTTCTAGGCTGTTTTCAATCTACGAAAGCTATGAACTTCAGTGGCAGCCCTCTTGGGTAGTGGTCACGTCATCATACAACTGGCACGCAAAATCCCGCCCAATGGCCCATCCGATCCAGTTGTATATAGAGATCAGTGGCTAGAAGACCCTGGCAAAGGCTGGTCACGTGATTCCAAAATACTCCAAGAATCTTGGCGTATTTGGTCTTGTCATAGACCGGCCATGTGGATAATTCGAACATTTAGATGATTGTTGCAAGTCTCGAGCTAGCGCGGTAAATCAGAATTTAAAGTATTGAATGGACATTTACTTGTGATATATTTAAAGTGCATATGACATGAAAATTCGCCCCCGTTTTTTTATTATTGTTTTTGAAAGAACATTTAAAATAATGGAAAATGGCTTTTGCATGCCTTTTAGATCTCATCTCATTCTTGAGTTTTTGAATACAACATTTCAGTTATGACGTCATTAGTTGTGTATAGCATAAAACGGAAAATTAACTATATCTTCTCACTGGTTTGAGCAAACTAACTTAAACTTCTGAGCAGGGGCGGATTTAGGGTACGTCTAACACGTCACGCGACGTAGACAAAAATCCCAGACTAATTTATTCATGAATTAATTAATTAGTTGGAAACATTTGAAATTTGAAAATTTCAAATTTTAAAAATATTCAAATTTTTAAAAATTTTATATGAATTTATGAATTTTTGAAATATTCAAAAATTTCACTTTTGTACGTATTTAGCGCTGCTACATCGAGGAAAAAATTAATAATTCTCTGACCCAGTCCCAGTCCTCGGCTGGAGAACACTTAGTCTACTTCATGTAGCCTGAACGAAACTGTTCATACGGTGGGGATAGAGAGGGATGCCATTTACAAATGTGGATAATTAGACTACGGCAAAATGGCCGTCTACGTCAAGATTTAAGAAATACCTAATGGGTTTCCATCACTGATCTCAAATAATATACTCATTATACTGGATAGAGCATCCCGTCCTGGCTGTGAAGTCGGAAATAGATTAGCGGCGGCCATTTCCGGTGGGACCCACTTGGGTCCCATACAATATGGCGTAAATAGGAGTCGAAGCAGTTGAACGGCGTTTTTCGCCAAATTCTGGGATGTTACGAAGAGTTACCACCGAATTGAGGTTTGTAATGTTATTTTAAGTAATAATTTAGTGTTTTGAACTATTTTTTTGTTTCGAAAGTGCTTTTTTTTACAAAATACACTTACCTGTTTATTTGCTTCAAAGCTAGCAAAGTAGCAAACTCGGTAAACAAATGTCTACTGCCTGTGTATTTGTTTCTTTCTAGTAACGCGTATTATTTGATGATTTACGATGATGTGTTTGTTTAAGTTTTGATTTATTTCATGCCGATTAAACCCAAGAAGTCATAACTGTGTCTGTTTAAACTAATAAACTTACCCGCTGTTGATAATATTCGAACTTGAATAGAACGGTTTGTTCAGTTCTTTGTGGTTATAATTCAGTGAAACGCGGTTGAGTCTGACTTGTGCTCATTGTCTTCCAGTTAATATTTTAAGTTGGACACTTTCACTACCAGGTTTGGTTATTGACTAATAGTAAATGAATTCATGGCCATGATAGAATGTGCTTGACTTGACTTGTCTTGTAGTAAGTATATTTGCTTTCTAATGTTTTGTCGAATTTGGGCTAATGTTCAACCAGTTCAGATGGTTTTAATATGGTTACAGTACAGTATGTATTTTGTCCAAGCCCTTGTCCCTTGATAGTATTTTCAATTCGACTGTTGATTCCACTTTTGTTTAAGCAACACATTCAATTTTGTCTACAGTATGTCTCAAACAAAATATGTACATACTGTATAACATTTTGAGTTAGTGGTAGTTTATTATGGTTAGAGCATCTTACTGGCCATTAAGAAGTTACACCCAAGTTTGATTCCTACTCGATCAATGCAGTTTTCTTGTACATTTAGCAGATTAATTTATTTTGCTGAAAGCAAAAAAAAAAAGTCTTTCCAGTTACATCACTTACATGCATCCAGGATTACTGTAGATCTAAGGATGTTACTCTGTGATCTGGGTTTAACTCCTACTTGATGCACTTATCAGATTAAAGGCTAGTTTACATGAGCAATTTTTCCTTGACAAGCTTTTCAAAAGGGAGACTTGTCAAGGAAAAACTTGTCATATTTCCTCATACACACAGGCAAATAAAACTTGTCAAGTTGAAAATTGCCAAAGAAAAATTGCCCATGTAAACTAGGCTTAAAATTTCAACTTGGATGTACATTAGAGGAGTGCTTCTAGTTTGACTTTACAAAACACCAAGAGATTTCTTCTGGGTACTCCGGTTTCCTCCTGTAGTAACACTGACTCACTGAGGAAGAACAGTTGAGATATGACTGATAGAGTTATCAGTATCCAGTATAAATAAAGTTAGTTTAGTTCAGCTTTCTTTTGTAGTAACATTGACTAATGAGGGGTGACCCTTACTAGATCTCTAGGAAGGACAGTTTACATATGACTGATAAGGTTATACCACACTGTATTTGTAGGTGCAATTGTGCAAATGGATTAATAAAAATGACTATTTATTTTTTCCAGGAGTCTCAAAACCATTGTAAACTGATATAACAAAATCAACAAAATAAAAACTGCACTTACAAATGGAACATTCTTGGTTGTTGTCATTTATGAATGCTTGTTAAGTTTTCTTTGATCAAAATTTTGATGTAGCAAACTATCAGTATGGATAAAACCACATTTTAAACCAGCAATAATTTGGGGGCATTGGAGGGAAGATCATGCCAGTACTCCTGGTGCTAGATAGTATTTTAAAATTTTTGGACATTTTAGTCCTTTGCGGCTTTACCTTTGTACTATATTAGAGAAAACTTAAATTAATTTCAATAAAATTGTTTGTACTATCCAGAGCAGCTTACACTAGCTTCAATTAAAGTAAAATCTTATAAACATCTGTATGATCACTCATCTCAAAAAAAAAATTAATGACTGATCTTGTCTTCTGCCAAGATCAGCAAGTGATATGTGTGGATCTAATAAGGAAAAGACATATAGATGCATGGGCATGAAACCTAAAAATTTGTATGATGCAAGATAATTGAGGTATGATAAATGTAGTAAAGATTGAAAATTTTCAAAAATATCTTGAAATAAAAACACTTCTGTAGTAAATAATAGTTTGGAATCATCCTTCTCTTTGTTTATTTTAGAAAAAAGCTCATGACTTATTATCTGTTTCAAATATAAGTCTACACAAAGTACAGTAGTGTCAGTACACTGAAGTATATAAAATATAAAAGAATATAGTAGATTATAACCAATAAATAATTATTTCTGTATGTAAATCAGAGCTGGCCAAACCATGCCCCATTATTATAATTTTACTTCAGTCTCAGATGATTCTACTATTTCAAATACCAGACAATTTGACTTGTCAAATAGAAAACCCTTGGAAAGTCTGTCCAGTAAGCCTATAGTCAGCCATGAGTTCATCACAGATACAAATATTGAAAATGCACACCATAAATGCTAGGTGAACAGGAATTATCTTCGTCAATATTATAGTAACAGGACTTCATCCGACTTCATGAATAATAGTAAAACAGTGAGTTAAATGCTTATAAATTTGCCTGTTAAATAAAGTAACTACAATTCACAAACTTCCAATAAACATCTTGTATATTAAACGCTCAGATCGTCTGATCCAAGATACGTTGAAAAAGACGGATATAGAAACGGTAATATTTTTACTTTGTCATAAAGTCACTGTCAAACTGCTAAAGTGAATACAAGATGTTATTTGTTCCTTACTTTAGTCCTTAATAATTCTTCAAACTGTAGCCTGGTGGTCGGTGCTGATTTTCGTTCAGTAAAATCGTGAAATTTCGGCTGATTTTCCATGATCCCAGCCACTTTTAAGTTCTTCCATAGCGACAGGTACATTTTCTTGCTAGGAATGTAAAATTTAGCTGGTTTTCGTTAAAAATCCGATCATTTGAAGCGAAAACTATGTTTCAGCAATAGTGATATAACTACGAAGTGGGTCCCACCGGATATGGCCGCCGCGAGATTTTCAGCCTCACTTCCGACTTCAATTTTTGCCAGGCGCGAACCAATAGATGCTCTATCCAGTATAATGAGTATATTATTTGAGATCAGTGGTTTCCATGTTTGGATAGCCTGATCCAAACACGAGGGATGTTGCGAGACTTTCGAAAAGCGTAAAAAAACACGAGCCGCCAGGCGAGTGTTTTTTAGCTTTAGAAAGTCGAGCAACATCCCGAGTGTTTGGATCAGGCTATCCAAACATGGAAACCCATTAGGTATTTCTTTTATAAAATGACCGACAATAAAATAACAGATTTTGTGAAAAAAAATAGTGATAGGAATACATATTCTCCCGAAATTCATCAACTACCAATCACGTTTCGCCTATTTTCCCCCAGACGCATAAACAACCAATCACATTTCGCCTTGTAACGTCTTGGTGACGAGCTGCAGGGCGAGCGAAACGAGAAAGAAAGTAATCCGAAAATTATTTTGCCGACAAATTCAACATTAAAGATGGGAATGTCAATAAAGAAGTGAACTCTGGCCATCGAAAACAGCGAATATTATTAGGAAAACGCTTAAACATTGCTAGAATCAACCGCCTCAGCGTCGGCCTCGTGGTTTTAGAGCAAATACAAGAAAAATATTCTTGGCCGTAAAAAGCCGCTGAAAGTGAAGCTTCCGAAAAATATTTTCATCGCCAGATTTGGATTTTATGTCGAGAGCTCTTTGGTATTTTACTTCATATCGACAAAGTCTTTTTCTTTTACCAAGTGAGTTCATCAGCCAAGGAAATGAAAGGTATTTGTACAGCATGTTATTCTGTTTTAAGATCGTTTTCAAAACGTGTACTTTCCAAATCACGTTGTATTGTTTACCATATTAAAGTACGAACTACCGTATATTTTAGCAAGTTCAGCTTGGCTCTTGAACACAACAGGGCCGCAAAACAATTCCATGCTTGGTTATAGTTCTCTCACAGTATATAAACATAGTGTTGTTGTTTTTTACTGCCTGAAAAAGACTCGAAGACGGTGGGTTTTTTTAACTTTAAGATTCGTTCAGGAAATTATTTGTTTGCTTGTAATTCGACATTTAGTTCTTCGCCGTCGCTTATTTAAAACTTTTCCCTGTTGAAGCCCTTATGCACATACCTGTAGTTACCAATACTATTTTAGTAATTACAATGCTATTTTATTTGTGTCATGCAGTACTAAAAAAATTAGATTAAAGTCTATAAAAGGCGTCGCTCAAAATTGCTTGCAAATTTCCGTGTTTGGATAGCCTGATCCAAACATGGGTATTGACCAATCAGCGCTTGCGTAGCATACATGTTATTTTATAAAACGCACTGATTCGCACTGATTGGACAAAGACAATAGAGATACGGCGGAAGTAGTGGGACTACGTCGGAAGTAAAATATTTTGACGTTCTTGGCTTTTGATTGGCTAGCAAAGGATATTTCGACGTACACGGACTACGGACTACGGCAAGAGTGCAAGACTACGGCATAACTAAGCTGCCTGAGCCGGCAGTCAATCTTCTGCTTGAGTTCGATTATGGCGTTCTAAGAGACACAGAATGAAAACGATGAATTGTCGAAGACGATCTGTTGCGATTTGACAAAGAAACTCCAATCGTGTGGATTCCTCGTGGGTCAAGAGTTTTCGGCGCAGATTGGCAAGCCATTACATCGGGTGATCGGGATATCGACGCAGGCATATATTCCTCAGTATGCTAAAGCTGTTTCTTGAAAGAAAGTTAAGAAACGTTGTATTGCTTTAAGGTGAGTGGATACTATCTTATCTTTAGTTCCTCAGACTTGTGCAACCATAAAAAGCGTAAATTATTTAAATTAGATGGGATATGTAGAGCTCTCAAGTATATTTATGAATAATTCAATAAATTCATCATATAATTATTAAGATAATGAGATGTGTTACAAATATAAGTAATCCATCACTGAATATTATAATTAAATCATCTTAGCTACTGTAGCCGAAAGTTTGGAACAATTTTAGATCAATAGCAACAGAATGTAAATTTAAAAAAAGGTAAACATTAATTTATTAAAAAAAGGCAGAAATTAGGTTTATATACTATTTCATCATCATCATTATATATACAATATATGTGAAGTAGCAATTTTCTAGGCTATACCAACAATGTTACATTATTAAGTTACTTAATATGACAGTAAATACCTTCTTGGGCTGATTATGGAACATCGATAACGTAGATGTCATGTAGTGGGCTTGAGGGGGTATATACTGTATTGTCCATAGTTTGTTAATTATTAATGTATATACTAGTTCTATTTTCAATAAAAGGCATCTACACCAAACAAGCAAATTTTGCTTTCTTGTAGATTCCCCATCACTGTAAATTATTATTTTCTTCTTTCATATCTATTTGTACTATCTATATTAGGATGAAATAAAGTATATATATATATATATATATATATATATATATATATATATATATATATATATATATATATATATTTCTGGGGAGGAAAAGAGAAAAAAAATACTTGGTAGTTACTAGTTAGTATGAGTATGACTTGGGATGATGTAGAGAGATGAGCTTCTCTATGTCCATGAAATGTCCCATGTGGTCTATTGATACTAAAACTTCTTCTAATCAGACAGTGTTTGGCTGGATAGAGGTATTAAGGTGAGTATCTGGTGCCTCAAAACCAGACAACTCAGAGTAAAGAAGGGGTAAATATTAGGTAGTTAAGAATTAAGATGACTAGGATGCCCATGAAATGTCGCATATGGTCTATTCATATTGCTTCTTCTAATCAGACAGTGTCTGGCTGGATAGAGGTATGTGTTAAGGCGAGTATCTGGTGCCTCAAAACCAGACAGCTTGGCAGCTAAGGGATTGCAGCAAGTGGCTGCGATTGACCTTACAAAATATTTTGGAGCCTTGGCTGTCCATGTCGAATTCACTGTACAATAGTGATTCGTAGGCATGCTGATGAGCTCTGATATGGAGCAAAACAGTCCTAAAATGTTGTCTCCAATAATGATAAAAAAAATACAAAAGCCAAGTCCTTAAAAAATCATAAAACGTTGTATAAAAAACACAAGTTAAAACTGTAAGATTTTTCTAAATAGTCTTGTCAGAATGCAGGAAATGCCATTTCAGGGAACCAAATTTTAAAAAATTTCCGGGGGGGCATGCCCCCGGACCCCCCTAGAAATAATATTTCCGGGTTTGACGTACTCAGAAAAATTCCTGGATCCACCCCTGCTTCTGAGTAGTTTGAGCCAGTTCAGTTAAACTAATGAGAAGATATAGTTGATTTTCTATTTTATGCTATGCATGCAACTAATGACGTCATAGCCGAAATTCAGTAGTACACTAGAAATACATGGACTCAATAACCCCTCGCTCGCTTTGGCATGAATTTTTGTAAATGCCTCCTGATATGCCCTCAGCTGATTAGAAACATTTGCGCTCTTTTTTATTGGGGGCCTGGAAATAGCCACTCCTGTGAATAGTAGAATATTTGAAATAAAAAAATTGCAGTTTTAATAACTCTATTTTTTTGAAGAAAAAGGTAACGAGGAACAAAGAAAAATTTAAGGATGATATTTCGTGAAAAATATTGAGATAAAGAAAATTGGAAGTCGCCTCCAGAATTCGAACTCGACCATGTTACCGTGCAAGCCGACTGTGTTAACCACCAGGCTACCGAGGCAGGCGGGGAAAATTTGTCAAAATATTAGGGTTATATTTTACACTTCTTTCTTTCCATGTTTACAAAAAACATCACTACAGCATCTGAAAACATTTTTCAAACCTGGCAGCCTGCCACGGTAATATTCATTTATGACATTTCAAAGTGCTGAAATTGTTTTCACCTACATGTTAATAAATATTTCAACAGCATTTGTACGTTTTACAGAAGAAAAATTGCTCCTTTTCAGATTTTTATGCCAAATTATGGACAAGCTACGTTAGTCACAAGTGGTTTTACAATAAGAAAACTATTTGAAAAAAGATAACGCAGCCATAGATAAAAAATACAACAGGCAAGCAAACTAACATGCAATGGATAAGTTTAAAATACTTTAAGGACACACAAAAGAGAAAACAAAATTAACAGTGATAGGATATACATAAGGAAAGTGGGAAACTCGAACAGTTTTCCTACTAATGTCCGTGATTACTGAGAGCGGCTGCTCTATATTTTTACCGTAAACTAAAACCGTTTCCGCTGGCCTTTATTTCTTAATCGGTTTTCAAGTTTCACTCTTGCTTTCTCCTCCTTTCGAGTTTCGGTTTGACGGGTTTCCTTCTACTCAAGACTTGTTTTGCTTTATACGTAGACGTTGATTTGTTCCTGTTCTTTCAAAAGTGATATACGTTTCCCAAAAACTCCTTTCTCAAGTCTTTTAATATTTATTTGTCACTTGTCAGTTCAAATCTTTTTGTCAAGAACTATATTGTCCTCAGTGCCCCACAATCTTAACCGCGCATGGTCCGTCCACACATATATACAAATAAATAATATTCAGATCACAGAAATTCGTTCGCATATCACGTTTGTCCACGCGTTTAAAATGACTCCACGCGTTTCGAGATTAGCACCCTCACAGGACTCCGGGCCTTCGGCCCTACGCCCGGGTTCGGGGATAACTCAAGAATGGGATAAGATCTGAAAGGCATGTAAAAGCCATTTTTTATTATTTTAAATGTTCTATCAAAAACAACAATAAAAAGCCGAGGTCAATTTTTATGTCATGTGCACTTCAAAAACACACACATTGATTTACAACATTTGCTTAATATTTTATATTTGTTGCCGTCACTCAGGGGCGGATCTAGCCTAAAATCTGACCGTGGCTCACAATCTAGGGGGGTCCGGGGGCATGCCACCCCGGAAAATTTTGAAATTAGAGTCTCCGAAAACGCATTTCCTGCATTTTGAGAGTGATCTAGAGTCATATTGTAGGATCGTTTTATACATGTTTTTCACCGAGATCTTTGTATAAATTTTACTCAAATCAAAATTTTTCTTTTCTCTTTAATTTCAAGCCAAGATCTTCTAATTATTCAATAAAATGTTTAGGAGTAATTGATCCAACATGAATCGTAATGTATGTTTAAAGGATGAGTGTCCACCTAATGCTTTGCGCGCTCACAGTGCACCTTCGCGGCCATTTTTCGGGCCACGAAATTCAACAAGTGAAGCAATCCCTCGATATCTGAGCAATCCTTGCAGGAAATTACTCAATTTATGTTTTTCGTGAGAGCAAAGATGATTTAGTAAGTAGTTATTGTCATATTTTTGATAATATTTGATTACACTCACAGGGTCGTGGAGTTGTATTTCGAGACAAGTATTCGTCAATCGGCGTTTCTTACAAAACCAAACGAAGGCCAAACAAGAGATCATAACTAAACGTAGACACTAAATTAGATGCCATTAATAAGAGCTAGTTAGACTCAAAGTTTTGTCATTTCAATAAGACGCATAATTCGTACTGCTGTTAGTTGTTTACAAGTGGTTTACCTGTTGCATTGCATCTCCGATTAGGATTTGTTTTGATTCGGCGCTCTTGTTCTCTGGCGTTTAATTTTCAAATGCAATATTGCAATTAATCGCAGTGTTTTGTTTGTAGTTGTAGGCTCCTTTCCCTTCGAATAGGCTAGAGTAACACAAGAGTGAAGACCATCCAAATATTTTTGAGTTCTCAGACAAAGACAAATCATTGCCAATTAATTTCACGCGGAGCGTCAAAAGTAATATATTTCTCTTCGACACGTAGTTTCCTAGCAAAGCCTATAAGATCCTTTTAATCTTTTATTCCCTATATTCTATGAGCAAACAGACATGCAGAAATACGTCAGAAACGTGGAGCGTGTATACAGCATACAGAAGTGTTTATATGCACAGTCTGTAAAGTGCGAAATAATATATATGTACTTGAAAGGTCGTTGTAATCAAAGCCGTTGTGAATAGAACACGCTGGCAGATTTGTGGAGTGTCGTTTATAATTATTTTCGACAAATTCTGAGTCAGACATCGCTACGAATCGATTCAAACGACTTTCGGAAGCTTATAATGTCATCGGCTGAGAACCAAACAATGAGAAACATATGCCGAGGACAAGAGCGCCTAATGAAAACAAATCCTGATCGGAGATGCAATCCAACAGGTAAACACTTGTAAACAACTAACAGCAATCTTATTGAAATGACAAAACTTTGAGTCTAGCTATTCTAGTAGCATCTAATTTAGTTATGATCTCTCCTGTCTGGCCTTCGTTTGGTTTTGTAAGAAACGCCGATCGACGAATACTTGTCTCGATATACAACTCCACGGCCCTCTGAGTGTAATCAAATATTATCAAAAATATGACAATAACTACTTACTAAATCATCTTTGCTCTCACGAAAAACATAAATTGAGTAATTTACTGCAAGTATTGCTCAAATATCGAGGGATTGCTTCACTTGTTGAATTTCGTGGCCCGAAAAATGGCCGCGAGCGTACATGACCAAAGTGATCGCGTGCACTCTCATTCACTGATCTCATTGCATTGTGAGCGCGCAAAGCATTAGGTGGACACTCATCCTTTAACGAGTTTTGTGGTATCCTTTGGCCATTAGTTAGAATTCTATTGAGTATTCTGTCGAATGCCAGCCAATTTCTACTTGAAACAAGAATAATCAAAGCAACTCTGCTAGTGTAATATGAATATTAACAATTTATAGGTATCAGCTAGCATTTGTCAGATCACTGTTTAGAACTCCAGATCAGGAAATGGAGTCCCTTTACGTTTTATACTGTCTTTCCCTCGATAAAGCGAGAATAACAACAATGGAGTTGATGAGAGAAGATGTAAACTGAGTTAGTAAATAGATTCGAAATATCGTCGCTCTGTACAGTCTGTAAAACGAATAAGAGAGTGTTAAATCCCGCGACTGACAAGTCTCTGAGTCTTGCAGATAATAGACAGATTTAGCAAACAGGACGTGGACGTCAAGAGGACGTGAGCTGGCGTGGATTTTAGTCAATTTCACTTCCGGCGCTAAAGACGACGTCGTCTCAGCGATTTTTAGGACGTGAATTGTGAGATTTCACGTCCTGTCTACGACGCGAGTTGTTTTGGTTTGTTTTCCTATGTAAAAGGTAAGTACAAATAAAACATTTATTAGAAGTAGTAGTTCTGTATAACTTTGTTTTATTTATGAACTTAGTACGTATGTGTAAACTCGTATTAAATAGTTCCTCTGGCTCTGTGTCATGAATGATTCATAACAAAACACAAATTATCCGCCGAAGACTATTGTATCCATTCTTTGTTTTATTTCTTAAATTAAATTAAATTGTTTTCTTATGCTCAATTTTAATAGGCTTACACTTTTAATGCAGTGTTTTTCCTTCGTCTAGTTTACAAATATTTGCCATCTTCGTATATATTTTTCATAAACACTGTTTATTTTGTTTAAATAAACATATAATTCCCCACCCACAATAAATTAAATTTTGTTCATTTATTTGTTCTTTATATAGCTTTATATACTATCGCTAAATGGAAGTGAACGAGGACAACTTAAAGAAAAAGTATTATATACATTATATTATTAAAATAAATATGATAGCAATGATATACCTGTTCAATACAGTATTAAATCTTATGTTTAATATGTTTTAATTTAGATCAGTTATGGTGTGGTCTGATGAGAAGGACCTTACTTTACTAAAAGAAGTGACTGTAGAGGGTGTTTTAAATCACAAGCAAAAATCAAGGGAACGAGGGGCAAGATGGCAAAAAGTGGCAGATAATTTAAACACTCAAGGTTTTGAGATAACTGCTCGTTCTGCCAGGGATCACTTTGGTACATTGTCAAAAAAATACAAGGCAAAGATGGCCCAAGAAAAGAGAGCAACAGGTGAAGGTGGCCAAGAATTGACAGAGAGAGAAAGCTTACTGGAGGAATTAATAGAAATTGGTGAAGAGACTGACCTGATGATGGAAAACGAAGATATATTGAAGAAACAGAAGAATGAAAAAGAAAAGGCACAAGCAAAAGACATGAGACAGAGGGCAATGGAGAGGTTTAGTGAGACAAAAAAGAGAACAACTGGAAGTGATGAGAGTCAAGAACAAGTAAAAAAGAGAAGGAGATCAGGAGATATGTTTACATGGTTGAATGAAAAGATTGAATTAGACAAAGAAGCAAAGGAACAGGAAAGAAAGGAAAAGAAGGAAGAGAGAGAAGCCCAGAATACCCAGAAAATGGAATTTATGGAGCTGGTTCGTACAACCCAACAGCAATGCTCTACACAAATGAAGCTGTCGGAGCAGTATTTACAGCACCAGATGCAGCAGCAACAACAGCAACAACAACAGCAGCAGCAACAATTTGCCATGTTGCAGCAGCAAATGATGACATTTATGCAACAACAACAGCAGCAAACACAATTGCTTGCCAATATAATTAAAGAAAAAGATTAAATGTTTTGTTACATCAGGTGACACTGTATAAATTTTTGATATAGATATATAAACACAGACATACTGACAACCACTATATATGAAGTCAATGTAATGAGAGAAAAAAAATCATGATTATATTATAAGTAATATTGGGCATTTCACTCGATTACATAGCATGTTCTATTATATTAGGCAGCTTCAATACTGGGTGGATTTGGTAAAGTGAATGCAAAAAATAATTTCATTTAAATTATGTAATTATAGTGGTTGTCTACATAAAAACAATTATACTATTTGCCACTAGGCTGGATATGAAGTCTTATTATACAACTGCATTAAAAACTGTCCAAATAACGCTAAAAATGAGTGCAAATATACAGCGATATTTGGAGCCAAACAAATTTATCACACAGGAGACTACTTCATGTATGCTTATTATTTTGTCTTGGTACAAGTCACACTACTTCTCTGGCCTTTTTATAGTTTTCTTTTTCCATAAAAATTTGTAGATCAGAGCAGTTGTATAATAAATCTCTTATAAGATGTTTTGGAGTGTAGCATCGCTGTACATTTTTACTTGTTATTTGTATTTTGACTCACCCTGTGGGCTCATCAAAATAAAGCACAACTCATAAAAATATACAGCGATACTACACACCAAAACATCCAATAAGATATATATATATATATATATATATATATATATATATATATATATATATATGACTTAAGCTCATGGTATAATTGTTGATTATGTATGTAAATTATATATCTATATTCATATTATAATACAAATTATTATTATAACATGTTAATTTGCTTATAAATTTTAATTATTATAAAAAATGTTAATTGAATATAAATTGTTAATTAAATATAAATTGTTACTTACTATAAGAAATGTTAATTGAATGTTAATTATCATCTTAATAAATTATTACATTTTTGTCTTCTAATGTTCAAAACAATATGTTCAACATTGCAATTAAATTAACAGTTTTGTAATAATTAAGAATACAAAATAAGAAAGAAGTGCATAATTAATTACCAGAAATATTGCTGTAGTGAAGGTGGTTCAAGCTGAAATGCTTGTGAAACAATGTTTCCATAAAGGCAGGTGTGGGCATTCTCAAGTAATGCAGAAACAAAATACATCTTACCAACAGGACTCAAGTTCACTTTCATTTGCCTTTTAAAATCAACAAAACTAAAATACTTTGTGATGTTTCCAAACATCCATTCCACTGAAACTCGTACTTCACTCATAGCTTTGTTGTAAGCTTGCATTTCGGGGGTACGTTGTCTTTCTTTAAAGGGTCCTTGAAGGTGGACTCCCAAAGGGTATGCTGGGTCACCATATAAACAAAGTGGCTGGTTGTTGTAAAAAGCAACACGTCTCAGGTTAGGCAGCACACCAGACTCGTACAGCATAGTGCTGTCATGTCGCTTGCCTTCAAATGGACCAGCAAGATTCACAATAAGACCATTTGGTACAACAATGCTTTGAAACTTTATGGAATGGACTCGCTTATGACCATTATACATCACTCTTTGGTTGTATTTTGGTTTAGGAATTGGACGTACTGTACCATCCACAAATCCAAAGCAATTCTGAAGAGGGGCACCACGGTTGTGAATGGCAAGGGCATAGCTGTGGAGTTGTTCTGGCAAAAGAAATGGTTGGTCCCAGCTTTCAAGGCGATGGTGGTGAATATCATAGATATTATCCAGTACTGTATTGTAGATAAGGCACATTTCGGTTGGGTTCCTTCCAAATCGAGTTGCCATGTCAGTGTATCTACAAGGGTATGCCAGTCTTTTCAAGAGAATACACAACCCTTCCATTCCACTACAGGTTGTTCGTTGTTGGCAGACAATTTTTTCAGGAATTTGCAAACACTGCATCAATAATGGGAGATCATGTTTGCCAAACCGTAGCTCTGTCCGACACTCCTCGTCATCCCAAGTCTCCAAATTAAAAGCATTGAATTTCCAGTAAGGAAAAACGGGTTTTGAACGGTTGTACTCATACAGCAACACAAACTCAGCATCACTGATATAGTTTTCAGCATAGGCAAGGGTTAAAGCATCACGAACAGATTGCAAACCACACCGCGCCATAAATTTCAACCACAGGTAAACAAAAAAAAGCATCACGACAACATGACGACAGCAGAAAATAGAAATCGTGGATTTATTTAAATAAAAACATAAGTAATAATCACACTAAGCTAATGGACAAAAGAGAAGTTCTGTCGATAATGTGGTAAATGATATTTCGAGAACATCTGAATTAATACAGACACACTCAAAATAGTAGCGACCTGACAATTATCTCTCCTACTGATATCTGCGTTAGAAAATTTGTCTTACATGTAATACTGGGCAAATCAATGGCAGAAAAACATCTACAAAGCTTCTTTCTACATAGTCCATGGATTATTAGATAAAGAGTGTTCTAGAACAAAAAACAACGTTGTCTAGCGTCCCAGATATTTTGCTAAATCTGATTTTATTCACAACACGACGGCGTCCTCGACCCAGTCTTCACCGGTCAAGTGACGTCCTCTTGACGTCCACGTCCTGTTTGCTAAATCTGTCTAATATTTCAAAGTTGAACCATGATAGAAATGCTGTGTTTCAGTCGATGAGAATTATAAACAATGTAATGAGAGAGAGAGGTCGCGGCTCTCGGTTTGATCTCATGTTTGTTCTTCAATTTGATCAATGCTTTAAAGATTTATATAGTTTAGTATAAACACCACACAGTCCTACAGTATTAATAACTAGCGTCTGAACTATAAATAAAGAAACCAAAGGTCACCAAACTAACCAACATCTCTTCCTTAATTTTCTTCTGAACTTATCATCTAGTATTTCGACTATCTGTCACAGGCACAATCATTGTCCCTCCATACGCGCAGCCATTCTTTAATATCACTCTAAAGAACTCGGTGAAGACAGACTGACCGACGTGCACCACCGACCGGAGCCGACTAGATTTGATTGCATTATTTCGCAATAAAAATTGTAACAAGATATGGCAAGGGTGACTGACCGTGGCTCCCGCCAAATTCAGCCAAACTATTCAGGCTCCCTGATTGGTTTGCACCCCTTAATAGTCCGCTGACCGTGGCTGAATTTAGCAGATCGCTCCGCTGACCGTGGCTGAATTTAACAGAAGTGTTCTCCAATTTCTTCAGAGAATTCGTAGCACGTTCGGTAACTTTTTCGGCCGCTCTCGCCACATTCTCGGACTTCTAACTACCTGGAGACCGATTGCGGTGCAACTGATTGTCAAAGATGCGAAAATCCGCTGCTATTTTGACAATCGGTTTAGTATTTTTACGGTGGCTAATGTCGTTCTTACGTCAACTATCCTTTTGTTATTGATAGTTTTTTATTTTTGAAATATCAATTATATTATTTAATTTGGAATAATTAGGAAAATCTGACCGTGGCTCAAGCCACGCTCGCACCCCTCTAGATCCGCCCCTGTCACTCGTCAGAATAAAGCCGGATGCGACGAAACGGAAACTCGCTTTCAATAGAACTACTGGAGTACAGGTACTGACTGCTACATATACAATATTCGAATGCTGTTGATTGTTGAAATTCACTTAGTGTCCAGTATAGCGCTTTTATCTTTCTTCTGCACACGTTTGGGATTTGTGAAAATTTAATAGGCGAGTTTCAGTGTGTTGCGCGCGCATCATTTTTCAAAAAAACTGGCAAACTCCACTCAAAGTAAACATATTGTTTAAAATCAACAAAGTATAGATACAGTTTCTGGATGTTTAACACTGTTATTCTGCTTCTATTGGCTCGCTATGAGATTGCGCGCTATCGAGTTTCGCTTACGAGCAAGTCTTTTTGCCATTGCTTACTTTGTGGGGAGCCCGCCAAGAGCCCGTCAATTCCTTTGCAAAATGATGCGCGCGCAATCCCTGAAATTCACCTATTGCTTTTGTATTTTGTCGATTGATATTCAAACGGCATATTCGAATCTGCTGTTCTTCTTGAGGTTGTACTTCAATGTAGATAATCAAACATGATCGACGACCATTATAGATCAGTACTGAAGACTGATGCCTTATAAATTTGATTCATAAAGTCCAGAAACAAGTAAACACTTGTTGCTTGCGTCAGTATAATTTGTTGTAGTATAGACGCTACTCACTAAAGATGGTCATAACATTAATGGACTTGATAAATTTATTAAGACAGTGTCTTGTTATTTGTACGCGTTCGGTTATTCTTGGTTGCTTAAATAGTTCGCCAATAGTGTTACATATATATGCAAGCAAACTACTCTGTTTATCAGTGACTGTACCTACCCCCTTGGTACAGTGTGAGCCACTCATAAAAATCTTCCAAAATTCTCGGGATCGCGTGACCAGCCTTTGCCAGGGTCTTCCGAACCTGCATCGAAGGCTGAATGTGGTGCATACTTCACACTGGTGACATATTTACGATCAAGATAGCTGTCAGCCACATTTGATCACTGTTAAACTACAAAGTCAACCAGTCACTTTCCAAATCTACCAACAACGTGCAAGAACATGACTTTGATCAAAAGGCGAAGCTGTTCAACTTTTTGTCCAACCCCAAAAGCGAAAGGAGCAAGGAACTTACAACACTCAGTCACACAGCTAACAACTCACCGGAAGCTTGAATAATAGCGGAAGTAAAAAGTGCAAAAATGCAAAATCGTGACCCCCCAAAAAAGGAGAAAAAAGAAGAGCGGAAACCTAGACTCGGCCTACCACAGGGTAGCCCAAGTAATAAAATCAAAAACAGAACTCGGAAGACAGACAGAATAACCTTTTATGTGCATATAAATTAGTCCCTCTGACCTCGTTTTAGAGTAAAGATTCTTTTGAATTTCGCACATGAAAACGAGTTCAGAGGGGCTAATTTATATGTACATAAAAGAATATTAATCCCACGGCCATTTATGAATAAGGTCTATATAGACTTCACTGATCAAGATAATTAAACAAATTATGCAAAATATAATGAATAATTTAAATGCATAATTTACATTATTTTAAGGGGAAAATATAGGAAGAAGTATGTGGCAAGTACGACTGACTACATAATTCGTTTCAAAAAGATTAAATAATCACAAGAGCAGTGTGATTAAGTTCGGTTAAGCGACAAAAAGATACGCCAAAGCAGCATTTATTTGCACATTTTTATAAGGATTATTATTAAGATTGGAAGAATAAATTATTAAGAAAACAATTCTTATACGAGACCAACAGACAGGCAAATATTTTGAATTGCGAATGAGCTTACTATGCAGTACTTTACTACATAAATATAAGGTAGAAACAATTGCTTGAACAGGATATTATACGGACGAGGGTTAACTCTGAAAAAGAAAACAGCAGGACTTGCTATCTCTAGAACTACTCTATGCGAAACAGCTTTACGCTCATTGTCTTTCACATCGACATGAGAGAGTGTGGAAGATTTGACACTAATTGGCTCTGAGTGGTGGTTGGTTTACCCATGAGGCGGGCTAGCGCCGGGCTGATTTTATGTCACGAAAATTTTTCTTTGACTGCAAAAAAGAATTAAAATACCCTGTGTGTTATACTTTATACAGAAAAAAGGAAGGCAATCTTGCGTTGCCTTGTCATTTTGTATTTCTCAAATAGCCGTAATAACAGTTTCGTGACATAAAATCACCCATGAACGATCCCTTAGCGAGATTGCGTAAACTCTGACTGCGCAATTGTCTGAGTATTCGTCAAGGTTAATTAACAGTTAATTAACAACCATAATATATAATAGGTGCTAAACTACAGAGACGTTATGCTTGGTATAAGTGGTGTGCAACCAATCCACTGAAATTAAAGGGAAAAAGATATATCCGCCATGTTGGATGGAATTATAATTGCAGATGATGAAAAACGTTTGTCAAATTCATCCAACCTCGTCCCCAGGGCATTTTGCCTCCACGTTGGGAGGTCGGCGAAAATGGCCCTGGCATCGGCTGGTCGATTCTATAATCGGATTGGCCGGTTTAAAAACTTGATTAATTCAGATACAGTGTAATTTATTCATCAAAATATGAATTGCAATAAATCCACTCTGCGAAGTTCATCCAAAGAGTTGTAACGATAGCTTTGGTTAAAGTCAAGATCAACATTAGATATATGTTTCTTCCCGACATTTAAATGTATCCTGGATAATCGTGGGGAGTATGATCATGATGAATAATGCTAGCCAGTTGCATTCATGATAAAGGTTCACATGAGTGATTCGGCAGAGCGTTAAATATTTCTTATTTCTTATTCATGTATACGTATTATACAAAAACGAAACACAAAGACCGCATAAATTTTCTTGCCAAGACACCCCAAAATTCTGGGTGTCACGTGACCAGCCTATGCCAGGGCCATTTTCGCCGACCTCCCAACGTGGAGGCAAAATGCCGTGGGGACGAGGTTGAAATTCATCCAACATGGTGACAATGACGTAAGGTGGACACCACCAATACGTTATCCTACCTCCAACATCCGTTCCTGCTGTTAAAAGTTCGCTCCAATCTCCACCCCCTGCAGAGGTAAAAGCTTGTACGTAAACGTCGTATTCAGTGTAGGATTCTAATGAAGTGATTGTCCAATGCGTATTTTTGCCAGACGTTTTGATAAAATAGTTTTCCTCCTTTCCTTTTTTACGGTAGTGAATGACATATTTGGTTAATATTCCACGAAGGTTCTCGGGTTCAGACCAGGACAGAGATATTGAAGTGCTATTAAAATCACCTTTCGATAGATTTCGGGGTTCTGTAGGAACTATGAGAAAAGATCTCAATATATGAGAAAAACACAACAAAAAGTTGAAAGTTGCTATATATATATTATATATATATATATATATTATAGGGATTTTAGGTGAAGGAAAATTCGAGAGCAGGATACATACATTTTAAGACCAAACCGGGACCAGTTGCGAAAAATGCAACTACACAGGCCTTCCGGCAGGAATTGAACCCACGACCTTGCGATTCTAGTGCAATGCTCTGACCACTGAGCCACGGAGGCCGTTGCCGAGAGCTTGATCACAGAATAAGGATCAACCAGAAGTCCAACTCGCGGAAAAAAGTGTCCCATTATTTTTATGCGCATGCGCCAGTCCGCCATTTTGAAAGTAAGTGCAACCGGGAAATTATCCCCCTCGTCCTTACGACCCTCGGGCTCCTGTAGTCAATTACCCTTGGCCTTCTTGTGACCTTTTATTTAACTTTATATTGTTATCTATACATATATAAATAATATTTATTAAGTAATAAGTAATTTACTTTAGAAAACATTTCGTTGGAGATGAAATTCTTTGACCACGAGGTTATTAAAACTTCAGTACGCGGGTACTACGGGTAAAAGTCCGTGGCCAAAAAGTCCTGTACTCACGAAGCTGAGTTTTACATTTCTGGATGATACCGACACACTTGTTTATAGAGAAAGATGGCTAAAAATTTCGGAACTACGCATTGTTGAAACACATCGAGTACGTATGTTGAGTAGAAATTTTATAAGCTTTCATTCGGTATATAGTTCAAATCATAGTGTTACCTGTAACTTTTTAAAATGTTCAAAATGTTCTGACCATTGACCATAAAAGTTTCAATATTTTTTCATATATTCAAAAGGTATGATCACTAATTTGCACCAAAAACGTTTTCAACTTCAACTAGAAATCTGCAAACGTTTCCACTCCTTTCGTATTTGAATTAGCTTCTGTTCAAGAAATATCTTAGCTTCATGCCAGAAGTCTTTCTGAGGTTATAGCAAACACCAAAACAACAAAAGGCAAAACAAAGTTAAGAAATTCATCCATTTCAGACGGTCCACGTCAAAATAATAATGTTTTTTTCATATTTTAAAATACTTCCCAGCAAGAAAATTAAAAGTTCTGACATGAATAGCACTTGACAGTACCCTTTGTTTAATATCTTGTTCAGGGCTGTGCGTTTAGTATTTAAAAACAAAATCCAAAATTCTATAACACTTGTGAGGAGTCCATTTCTCATTATGCAATTCTTATTTTACGAACAATGGTGAGAACATTTTGAACATTTTAAAAAGTTACAGGTAACACTAATTATATACCAAATGAAAGCTTATAAAATTTATAACAACATACGTACTCGATGTATTTCAACAATGCGTAGTTCCGAAATTGTTAGCAATCTTTTTCTATAAACAAATGTCGGCAAAATCGAGAAATGTAAAACCCGCTTCATGAGTGCAGGACTTTTTTTGCCACGGACTTTTACCCGTAGTATCCGCTCACTGAAGTTTTAATAAGGTCGTGGTCAAAGAATTCTATCTTCAAAGAATCGTTTTCTAAAGTAAATTATTTATTTACTTAACTAAATATTATTTATATATATAGATAACAATATAAAGTTAATTAAAAGGTCACAAGAAGGCCAAGAGTAATTGACTACAGGAGCCCGAGGGTCGTAAGGACGAGGGGGATAATTTCCCGGTTGCACTTACTTTCAAAATGGCGCCGGGATCGCGAGGCCGACATTTCCCGAGGACGCTTACATCAAAGGTGCCGACAGAGAGTTGGACTTCTGGTTGATCCTTATTCTGTGGCTTGATCGCGAGTTCTGTATATATTAAGGTGGTAATGCCAGGAGATAATTGGGTATATTAGAATTAATATTGGGCATTTCACTCGATTACAGATGTTCTAGGGATTTTAGGTGAAGGAAAATTCGAGAGCAGGATACATACATTTTAAGACCAAACCGGGACCAGTTGCGAAAAATGCAACTACACAGGCCTTCCGGCAGGAATTGAACCCACGACCTTGCGATTCCAGTGCAATGCTCTGACCACTGAGCCACGGAGGCCGTTGCCGAGAGCTTGATCGTGAGTTCTGTATATATGAAGGTGGTAATGCCAGGAGATAATTGGGTATATTAGAATTAATATTGGGCATTTCACTCGATTACAGATGTTCTAGGGAATTTAGGTGAAGGAAAATTCGAGAGCAGTGTTGTTGCATTTTTCGCAACTGGTCCCGGTTTGGTCTTAAAATGTATGTATCCTGCTCTCGAATTTTCCTTCACCTAAAATCCCTAGAACATCTGTAATCGAGTGAAATGCCCAATATTAATTCTAATATACCCAATTATCTCCTGGCATTACCACCTTAATATATACAGAACTCACGATCAAGCTCTCGGCAACGGCCTCCGTGGCTCAGTGGTCAGAGCACTGCACTAGAATCGCAAGGTCGTGGGTTCAATTCCTGCCGGAAGGCCTGTGTAGTTGCATTTTTCGCAACTGGTCCCGGTTTGGTCTTAAAATGTATGTATCCTGCTCTCGAATTTTCCTTCACCTAAAATCCCTAGAACATCTGTAATCGAGTGAAATGCCCAATATTAATTCTAATATACCCAATCACCTCCTATATATATTACAGCTATACTCACTATATATGAGCTGTTCTGCAATCTCATTGGTTCTGTTACTAGCCAGCTCATATATCATTAGTGATAAAAAACAAGATGGCGGCATGAGTTTTTCAGTCAGACTAGTGTACTTAATTACAGATAAAACTGGCTGTTAATTCTAAACTGCAGCAGCAGGGAAAATACTGAAATGAGTAAAAACTAACCGTCAACAAATAACACATAACCCAAAATAGAAAAATTACTAATTAAACGAAAAAATCTACTGAAAAAGTCAGTTGAGTGCTTTACAAAACCTTCCCACATTTATTAAATTACCAAGTTGACAATGTTTTGTTCAAAGCTAGACCTAATACAAGTCGAGAACATACGTATACCTATTAATGTAGTAACCAGTAAAATATATTTTCCTTAAGAAATAAATGTAAATTATGTTACTTGTATGCTATATAAAGACTGTAAATCAACAAAGTGTAGTTTTTCCGAACGTTTCCGGCTTTTTGATAACGTTTTTAAATGTTAAATCTTTACATGTCCATAAGTATAGAGAACCACTGACTAGCATTTTAACAATCATGAGCTGTTTAAGCCATCATATACGATCTTTCCAACGCTTTTTTAAACTCTAAGAGCTCTCAAACAGTTTTTTCGAGACTGTTTTGAACTCCAATCAAGGGAAACCTTGCTATGTAAAGAAGGTATAATTGCGCATGGTGGAAATATGGGTGGTGGAAGTTTGATTTTTTTCAAGCGCGCGTTTCATTTCTGTTATGAATTAACAGTTTTTCTTTATTTTTATAAATGTTTTCGGTATATAAAACAATTATACCATTCCCTCTCGTCGTATATGACTAATAGCCTACTCGATGCTTTACACCTCGTTGGCTATGAGCTCATATACGACTCGAGCTCATGGTACAATTGTTAATTATATAAAAGGAAATAAACAAAAGAATGGACACATGCGCAAAGACAAATTATTATCCCACAACTTGGATGCTAAAACAAGATTAAAGGGTATTGGCAATAAAAATTAAGTTTATCTCATTTGAAAGATCTCGTCGAATGGTATAAGAAGACCTTTTACAATGTTTCCGTATTTGTTTTGGTTTTGGAAATATTTCGGCCAAAGGCAGCGTGCTGTCCGCCATCTTGGAATTATTTTCGATATGCAAAATTATGCATGTGACGACATAAGCAGGGTAAAGTGAAATTTTTGTCTTGCCAACCTGATGACTTTATGAGCTAGAAACCATTTGACGGATTCTTTCAAATGGAACAAATTTAATTTTTATTGCCAATACCCTTTAAATATAGAGGATAAGTTCAGCTTTGCAACAAGCTTGACAAGGTTGTTCAGACCACAGTCAATAAGAGAGACTCGCTTTGTTAACAGTATTCACACCCTTCACATCTCTGGCACAAGATTGATCAGAAAGCGGAAGCGACAATATCTCACTAGTGAAGAAATATCGTATGGCTAATGAGAACCTCGAAAATTTGAAACTTTTGAAAATTTGAGTTTTATTTGTCGTATTAATTGCACGGAAAAATATGTACTTTATATATAATGAACATTCCTAAGAAATCAAGACAACAAGAGAAGAATTACTTACTTCCTTCACTGGTCATGTTACTTATCGCCATGCTTCTATTTCCTCGCCCAGCAGAAGTGTAACCTCGCACCCAGAAAGTATAATTGGTAAACGGCTTAAGATGATTAATTTGAGCAACACTGTCATTGGTATGTACTGGGCCATGTAAAGGAGAATTGCGTGTCGTTGTTTCTTTGTAGAAAACGTAGTAGCCTAGAATGATACCATATTTATACTTTGGAGCGGACCACGTTACATTTATAGAAGTATTTGACAAAACGGTGGATTTCAAATCCAAGGGTTCCGATGGCACTAAAAGAAAACAATTTGAAACAAGATATATTTTTACGTCATTCATGCAAAAGTAACTGCTGTCAAAATATAAATCAGTTTTAAATAAAAATCGTTTAGTATTTGGTATTGTGGAGTATATCATTTATCGTATCCGACATATAAATGACGTAGCTATTTCTCGTATATAATGCTTTTGACCACCGTCGTCTTGAGTATAGGTAGCGCATTTTATTTTTAACTTTAATTAAGGCATATCGTGGTTTAAAAAGCATTGAAAACGAGAATGACTACATTATTTCTTGAATACGAATTACATGGATATGTCGCAACTCGCAACTGGTCTCGGTTTGGTGTGAAATGTAGACATTATAACACTCAGAATTTTCCCCGACCAAGAATCTCTCTAATTGCATCCAAAGAGAAAAGGAAAATAAGTTAACTTTGTTTCTTGTGACTGAATTGCTTAATTAACGTGTACATAACAGCTATAACAACTGCGATGCCAGCACCTTCCGGAGCTAACAACTAACAGCTAACAGAGTTGAATGACTTTAACTTTAACGCTTTGACTCTCAAGCACGCGTGTAGACGTACCTTTAGCACTTTACTCTGGCTAACGCGAGACAATTTTACTCGTCAAGGGAATAGCCCTGCATGGTAGTCAAGGGGTTAAAAACCTCAACATCTCAATACTTCAACCTTTAGTATTTTACTTCTGGCTAACGCCATACGATATTTCACTCGTCAAGGGAATATATATATATATATATATATATATATATATATATATATATATATATATATATATATATGTATATATATATGTATGTATATATGTATGTATATATGTATGTATATATGTATATATGTATATATGTATATATATATATATATATATATATATATATATATATATATATATATATATATATATATATATAAATTGGGCAGGCAGCCCAATTTCACGTTGTGTGCAGCACCTCCTGCGGGCGCGGTACTTTTAACGATTTTAACGATCGCTTTCTCGCACTATCAGACGCGACACGGCTGTTAAAAAGCACCTCACAGGGGCCCCCTGAACTGATGGCTGACAGGAAAGCGAAATTAGCATGTTTATAAATCCGTGTTCTTCAAGGGTATTCATGGAGATTTTTTCGAAACTGAAGGTTGGAATAGGACGACAAATTATCGGA
This sequence comes from Corallium rubrum, assembly GCA_964035015.1. Lineage (NCBI taxonomy): Eukaryota > Metazoa > Cnidaria > Anthozoa > Scleralcyonacea > Coralliidae > Corallium > Corallium rubrum. The sequence continues at coordinate 17,760,377 of OZ035998.1, read as the reverse complement.
CTTTACATGTGAAAGGAAACGATGTTGATCGGATGGGTTTTTTGTGCTACAAACGACGAACTTTCACCGCGCGGTCGAAATTAGTGTGCAACCTTTTCTTCTCATTACAGGGGAAGTAGCGAGGGCAAACATGCTCGAGGAAATCTCCCCTCAAACTTCGAAATATCACACATATCTGTTTCTTTCATTCTTTCATTGTATAATAAACCAAGTAATAAACCACTTGAAGATTTGAGTGAAAAAAAAGGTAAACAGATAGAATATACTATTCAGGTATGGCATTAACATGTGAATTTGATAAAATTTCTCCTGAAACATGCAGAACGCTAGGTATGCAAATTATGCCTACATATATAGACGTCATCCTCATTACCATTTTGGAAATACAAGCGTCAATATATCAACAAATTAAAGCCCAGATCAAAAAATATTTTGGCATTCAACCATTCACGTTACATAGAATTAATATCAGCAATACGCCCAAGTTCCCCAGCTTCCGAAGTTACACATTAACTTCAAGAAAACGTTCCTCGAATCCTGAATTTGCGTTTTCAAATGTTCGTGAAAAGGTGCACAAAAGCAATGGGAAATTTGGCCTTGCACTGCATGCATTGCGCTGTATGCGAGGAACTGAATGTTCCTCGTAATCTTCAAATGCTATAACAGGATATGGTACGGTAGAATCCAGGAAACACTTCACAGCCTCGAATGACAATATATGTGACAATTCTTATACATGTACGAGCGAAGAACCCAAAATGTTTTTTTAATTTCGAATGATTATTGTGGGACAGTGAACTCAGGTGGAGAATAATAATAATAATAATAATAACAATAACAATAACAATAACAACAACAACAACAACAACAACAACAACAACAACAACAACAACAACAACAACAACAACAACAACAACAACAACAACAACAACAACAACAACAATAACAATAACAATAACAATAACAATAACAATAACAATAATAATAATAAAAATAATAGAGAGTAATAATAATAGAGTTTTCTCTACTTGTCCGATAAGGTCCATCACTCAGAGTAACACATTATTACTAGGTTGTTTAATCTTAACCTCTTAGCAAATGTTCCTCAGGATCCAGAATCCCAAGATCCCACTTTTTTCCTGGTAAATACATAACTTCCAGAGTTTACAGCTTACAGTATTGCATAGTGTCTACTGTGCACATGCGCGCAGCAAACAAAAAATGTTTAAAATATGTAAAGGAAATTGTATTACTACTTTAATATACTAAAACAGTGTCTACCTGCTTCATTTGTTTGTCGGACAACAGGATCGCTTTTATTGCCAGCACCAGCAGAAGTGTACGCTTCAATCTGGATGGTGTAGTTAGTGAATGGCTTCAGTCCAGTGATAATTTGACTCCGCAAGTTAGCGGACACATTAAGTGTTTTGTTCTGATTCATTTTTCCACGATAATAGGAAATAAGGTAATTTTTTATGACACCGTTTTCCTCTTTTGGGGGAGACCACGTCACATTCAACGCAGTTGAACTCAAAGAAGTTACGCTTACATTTTCTGGACTTGTTGGAGCTATATTTGAAAGTGAAAAAATACTATGTTATCTCGATGCAATACCACACCACACGCACAATGTCGCACCACACTCCACAACATACCACATCATACAATACCATACATAATACCATGACAAACACAAAATCCTATCACATCATCTCCCATATATGCCATGCTATGCTACGTTATGCTATACTATGCTATGCTATGCTTAGCCTGGTACCCTGGTCCAATTTCAAAATAAATAAGGACCAGGTAACCACTAATTACAATCTCGCATCATTCAGCTAAATCCACTTGTACGTCTGCGCATGCCTTGGTTGCGGGAAAGTCTCAACCAATAGGGGAGCAGAAATCTTTACTTACCTGGCCCATATTCCTTAATTGTGCCAGGGTACCATGCTATGCCATGCTATACTGTGCTATGCCTTGTTATGTTATGTTATGTTATGTTATGTTATGTTATGTTATGTTATGTTATGTTATGTTATGTTATGTTATATTATGTTATATTACACCACACCACACCACACCACACCACACCATACCATACCATACCATACCATACCATACCATACCATACCATATGTGAGTAATAATTGACGAAAATTTTATCGTAAAGTAGTTTTACTGTATATAAATGCATTTCGATATAGTTATTTCATGTTTTATTATTGCTAAAATTTAAATAGGTATGTAATAGAGGCGTTTTTTATACTCATCAATTCAGATTGTACATGTTCCCGTGACACATCGAAGAGAGTTGCAAATGATTAAAACAGGAGCTTGGAATGGCCATTGTGCCATTTTGCCTCGGAACAATGGTAAACCAGCAACTCAGCCTTTGGCTTCGGCAGGTAACATTGTCCTCAGTATGGATAATTCTCAATATCATCCTCAGCCTCATCCATTAATTGTTTCTTGTTATATATTATGTGTCAAAGTACGTTCCTCTAGCTTTCTGATTGAAGAGCTTGTGTGGCGGTCGAAAATCGTGTTTCCGGGCTTCGCCTCGGAAAACAACAGCGGTCTCGGGGCGCAAAACCCACAGTTTTCCGTGCAGGTAAATAAGTGTTTAATATAGGGGAGTGTTTACATGAGGCTGGCTCAAACTCAGGCCGGACTGGCGTTAGGTCGGTTGTAGTGTTTTACTGTAGATCGTTTTCATAGTCCACCCTGAGATTCAGTTCACACTGGCCTAATATCATGCAGGTGCCAGTATAACTCCAGACCGGCTTTACATGTAAACAGAGTCGTCTATAAGTCTGATTCAGACTTAAAAAAAACCCCGCCTTTTAGCCGACGTTATATGGGAACCAAGGCCACGCGCAATTTTAAGACCGGCCTCATGTAAACAAAACCCAAAATGCAAAACTCAGTCCGGCCTGAGCTCGGGCCGGCTTCATGTAAATCATGTAAACACTCCCTTAGTTTAGACACACATACATACATACATACATACATACACACACACATACATACATACATACATACATACATACATACATACATACATACATACATACATACATACATACATACATACATACATACATACATACATACATACATACATACATACATACATACATACATACATACATACATACATACATGCATACACACATATTATATATATATATATATATATATATTCCAGCAGAACTTACTATCTTCCGACGTTTTTGCAGAGATGGATTTAATTGCACTGGTACCAATATTATTATTTGCTGCTATGGAAAAATTATACCATGTCCAAGCCGTTAAAGACTTTGCGGTAAAGGTTGTTACATTCGAACGGAAGTGCATAGATCGTAAAGTATCCTCCTTTCCATTCATAGCATAACTCAGGTTAAACGACCGTATTTCACTGTTCCCATTGAAGATTACTTGCCATTTTAAGGCTATTGACCTGGGTGTAATGTGTGTGATTGAGACATTCAAAGGATCCGGGCGTTCTAAAAACAAATAAACACACAACTTTCCTACACAATTCAAAATTTATCATAAATATTATTTTAGATAGATAGATAGATAAAAAATAGAAAATCTATATTTCAGTAGGGTAAAAGCAATCATTATTTACAGAAATGAAAGCACTGTTATCAACTAGTGCCCTATATCATAATTACAAAAAATAACAAACATATATATGAACTGTTACTTCCAAATAGAGCGGTCAAAAACTACATTCATAATAAAAAAAGTGATTTGGCCGATTCAGTTCTTTGCCTAAGAAGGCGCAGCAAATCACTTTGCCAAATGGTAGTTCTAGACACAATGTCACGATAAAAAGTAAAATAACTAATTAGGAACCGGAGGAAAGAATCAAGTTTCTTTAAAACTGTGACAACCAATCTGAAAAAGTGAAGATCTCGCCTCCGTTGAGTCCTTTTGTAACTAACTCCTATCTTAACTGCTAACAATAATTATAGACCAATATCTGTTTAATCTGTGTTCAGTAAAATATTTGAGAAACTTAATGTACAATCGATTATACAACTATCTTGAGGTCGACAATATTTTCAAAAAACTCCAATTTAGTTTCAGGAATAACCATTCCATGCACACACATCCCATGCCCCGATAAGTATGATTGAAAATTTGAAACAAAAAACAATCGAAGAGGGATCTTGGGGAAGTGGTCTGTTTATTGATTTAAAAAAAGCCTTTGATATAGAGTTGGTAGAGCATTGGACTAGTAAACCGAAGGTCGCGGGTTCGAATCCCAGCCGGGCCAAGTATAGAGTTTTCACTATTTGTCCGGTATGGTTCGTCACGCGGAGTAGCTCCTTATTAATTATTTAACAATTATTCGCGAAGGCGAGGTGAATAACGGTGAATAGCATCCGAGACGAAGTATTTTCGTATCTCAGATTGATTGAAACGTAAGTGCTCGTGTTATTTTCGCAAAAAGTATATGAAATTCATGGTCAGGTTGTCAATTCCTAGCTAACTTGGTGTAACATATATTGGGGAATCATCCCAGACCTAGACTTTTTCAAATATATATTTAGGGAAGTAATAAATTATGATTTCGTGATTTTGTTACTAGGAATACATTACTTCGCTATAGTAATGTATTCCTTCACATCTGAGCCGAATTAAGTCTTGCATAATCGCGAATGTCACATTTTTCTGGCGATGAAATATTGCCTGCATGTGGGCCTTTAGACCTTGCGCGTTACTGTACGCAATGTTCATTCAAAGACGCACTTCGTGCATTTTGCATCTGTTAAGTACACATGCTTCATTATACTCCATAGTTATATCGTATATTCTATCTGATATTCTATCATTTATACATGTAACAAACATTTGGTGGACGTTCTTACCATGCTTGATGTTTACAGTTTTATTATATCTAATTTTGTTTTTGAGTTATAACGTTATCGCACTCGTATATTTATAGACGGCGTTAGACGGCGTCATTTCGACGGCTCAACGTTGGTGTACAGCGGGCATTTTCTCTGGAATTTTGACGTCATTGACTGCTTGTTCCTAGCATTCAATAACGTCAAAATTGAAACGAAATCATCACTGGGCATTATGTAATTTCGAGCCGTCAAACCAAATCGTAAAGGCGGCATCCAGAAGGACAAAATACAAAAATAAAAACGTTATTTCTCGAAAACAAAAGCAGATATCGTAAAACTACCTACATTTTTAAAACTAATATTTTAAGCCTTTTATTTAAAAATGATTTAGATAGATCGACTAGAGAGTAATGACAGAATATATATACCAAACGTGTACTAAATGTCTGCTAAATCGCACCAAGTCCGCAAACGAAGTACATGCGCATCGTGTACATTGCATACGTACGAATCATGATATATATATATATATATATATATAATTTATAAATATTTTACCTAAAACAACAAGTGGCACGGCGGTATCATTGGTCCCCGCTGCATTTATCAGATGACAGCTGTAATTGGCAGTATCGTTCCTCCAAACTTGGTCAATCCGCAGATTACTGTTCCATGTTATTTCATGCTGGTTTTCATTCAGGGAAATATGATAGTGTACATTTCCAGTGATTTCACTTCCATTTTTCTTCCACGATACATTTGGTTGAGGAAAGCCATAAACCACACAAGTAAAATTTACAGATTCTCCAATTTTCACCATCTTTTTAGGCACAGTAATACTTGCTTTTGGTCGAACTAATTTATAAATAATACATAAAAAGAGACTTAAGTCACTTAAATGCCATATTAATTCAACATTTCTGTTCGGATTTACCAAACCCCCTACATAATGTTAAGGTGCGGTAATACGGGCAAAATTTTTCTTTAACTTGCAACGCAACTTTGTTGTGTTGCAAGTTGAAAAGCGTTGTTGCACGTGTTGCCACCCACCTTAAACATTGCCATGCAACAATGATTTTGCTGCAAGTTGAAAAAAATTGTTGAAAAAAGTAGACTCCAGTTCTACTTGCTTAGTAGACTCCAGTTCTACTTGCTTGCAACAAAATCATTTTTGCATGAAAATGTTTAAATTGGGTGGTAATACGTGCAACAATGCTTTTAAACTTGCAACTTGGTTATTACGAAAAATATCAGACCTCGGTCTTTTATGTATACAAACCTCACCCTGCGAGCTCGGTCTCATATTTCCGCGTAATGAACGCACTCTCGGTTAATAAGAATTTATTAGACGTCCCGCTTGATGAGGGTCATTTAGTAAAATTCCCGAGGGCAGAAATATTCATTTGTAATATCATGTTTGAGGGAATTTATTTTGTTGTCACGTCCATTGACGTCAAACCGGGTACGATTACTTCTAATCAAACCTGGTTTGACGTCAACGGAGGTAGGATTAGTAAAAATGAATCTTAATTAGGTATATTGGTTGTTAATGGACCTGTGGGAACAAAAGAAATTCCCGCAAACATGATATTACAGTAATAGTTAAACCCCGATATGATCAGCAGCAAAGTGAGTACAACTGTCTTTCAAAAATTAGAATTCGTGGCAAAAAATACAATTTACAAGTCTGGTTAAAGAATGTGTTAATGCGTTTTATTGTTCGAATCCCAAGTATAGACGACGAAATAAAGTTAAAAACAACACAAAAATAGGAATACAGTAATAGTTAAAACGTTTAGATGTTAATCACACAAGATAAAACGACTTGAGTAAAACTGTTCAACAAATGTATTCACTCACCATAAACCGTCAGCACTGCCAGTGCTGTTTCGTGATCCTTCCTATTTGTCAAGGTGCATGAATAGTTGCCTCTGTTGGAATAGTTCAAGTCAGTGATCACTAAGGTGGATTTCTTGCTGTTCATAGTTCCATTCTGGGACGAAATGTTATATTGTGTATTGGCTGGAATTATGTTTCCATATTTTCTCCAGATAATATCTGGTGTTGGAATTCCATTACCCCTACAGTAGAGTGACGCAGTTTGCGTTTCGTTCAACGTAGCGTCTTTTGGGGAATCCAGGATCTTAGGACGTGCTAGTGTGAAATTGTAGAGAATAAATCGAGTGGTTAGGTTTCTGGCACTAGCATAGATTAAAAGAGAAAAAAAGTAAAAACAGAGAGAGCATAACAAAATCAAATGTCTGTAATTTATAATGTGACGATGTATTGACATTAGTTCGTAAAAATGCGGTCATTTAAAAATGTGTATATTAAAACCGCACACATGATTTGCTTGGTGATCTAGAGCAGGAATTCATTTTCCCACAGAAGTAATTTGCTATAATAGTTTAAAGTGGCTCCCACTGTTTCTTGAAACATGGAAAAAGTGTAAGTTTCAACTTCAGAAGGCGCTTATGAAAATTTTCGAAAAGACTACAACAGGTTTAAGTATAGGTTAGTTACCGAGGTTGAGGTAACTAACTTACTTAGTTCAAGATCAACGAGCTTGCCTAAGAAAACTGAGATACTGAGTTCGTTATCACAGAGTTTGCCTAAAAACACTTCGGTCGCGATGATAAATCCTTTATCACATTTGTGACCATTGATTAACACTTATTTTCCCAACCACGCAAAAATCAAGTTAATTTCCCGGGACCAATATATATTAGCCCGGGGCAATTAACTTGATTCATGCGTGGTTGGGAGTAACTATTATAAATAAACAACCGCGGTACATCAAAGAAAACCGAGGTGATCGTGAACTAATAACAGGTTAATTACAGGTTTACTGAGTATAGAATATAGGTTAATACTGTTTATGGAAAACAAGGAATTATAAATAATATATATTATAGAAGTCATAAGCGCATAGGAAGTACTAGAACAACATAAATTCCGAACACATCAACCAAATAAATCAGACAGAGTTTGACGCTACTTTGGCTTAAAAGATTTAAAAAAAATAAATTTTTAAGCTAACTCTAAAAAGAAACAGCAAACAAACAAACAAACAAACAAACAAACAAACAAACAAACAAACAAACAAACAAACAAACAAACAAACAAACAAACAAACAAACAAACAAACAAACAAACAAACAAACAAACAAACAAACAAACAAACAAACAAACAAACAAACAAACAAACAAACAAACAAACAAACAAACAAACAAGCAAGCAAGCAAGCAAACAAACAAACAAGAAAGCAAGCAAGCAAGCAAGCAAGCAAGCAAACAAACAAACAAACAAACAAACAAACAAACAAACAAACAAACAAACAAACAAACAAACAAACAAACAAACAAACAAACAAACAAACAAACAAACGGACAAACGGACAAACGGACAAACAAACAAACAAACAAACAAACAAACAAACAAACAAACAAACAAACAAACAAACAAACAAACAAACAAACAAACAAACAGACAGACAGACAGACAGACAGACAGACAAACAAACAAACGGACAAACAAACAAACAAACAAACAAACAAACAAACAAACAAACAAACAAACAAACAAACAAACAAACAAACAAACAAACAAACAAACAAAATAACGTTCAGGCCAGAGTACCGTTAAACTGTCAGATAAAGCCGTGCTAAATCTTTACTGACGTCGAGACTATAGATTTTAGCTTTTAACTAAGCTTTCATGAAAGTCAATTAAAGTAAATAGAGTGTCCTGGATGGGAATGATAGAAATAATAAGCTAGATTATGTGAGACCATTTCGTGAGTTCTTTTTTCAGAAAAGATATATTCAGCACTTCTTTTAGTTTACTTTTCGTTTTCACCTTCTATCCTCGTTCACTTTTGTCGTGTTACATTTTGCACTAATAATCCGTAATATAAATTTCAAGTTCTTTGTTTTTTATTCGACATAAATTATGCATGTAATTAGAATTCCGTTCATCACTAAATATGTTGTGGATCTTTTATTAAATTATCTCTGAGTATTCTGTACCCTTGTCCCAGGAGTTTTCTCTCCCGTATAATTATAGCGGTAAGACGAGAGAGAAGAGAAAACCTCTGGTAGGAAGCTGTACGATGATTGTCAAACCTCTCCAATAGAATTCTAGCTGAACAGAACGTGTTCACTATCTCCGATTGGATAACCCTCAAACAGAGTTTTGATTCGTTGAACGTCTTATTAATAGTAAGGGTGCATGATATGATTGGTTAAACGTGTATTATATTAGCCAATGAAATTTGTAGCCAAATATAGCCTTACAATTACATGAAAGTGAGGTTCGTACCGCTTCCTATGAGAGGTTTTCTCTCCCTTCCTGTCTTACCACAATAAAATTACGGGAGAAAACCTCTGGAACCAGGGTAAATATTCTGTGATGCAAAGAACAAAACGATTGATTAAATATTATGGGGTTTTTTACGCTGGTGCATGTTCGATGGTTTTCGCCCATGTTTTGCGCTGCAATTAAAGCTTACTGAATATGCTTTGTTATATTTTAGAATTTAGACAATACGAAAAGTGCTTACAAATCGATGGTGCATGGTATACCATGGGATAAATGTATTTTCATTATTCTTGTATGAGTATATAAGCAAAGCAATAGGTATATTTAACCAATGCCAAGTTTACCAAGACACCTTGTAACTAGGATATAAAGTACTCAATACACCCATTGAAATAACAAGGTTAACGTATAATAAAATACTTTGCATTTTTAATAACTTACCAAAAACTGTAATCCTTGCTCTCGTTGAATCATTGCCTTCAATGTTCGCGACCGTGCACACGTACGTTCCTTCATTATCAATATTAAGTGGAGAAATCACTAATGTTTTGTTTCCATTAATTCTTTTAGAGTTAGGAATGAATGGACGATCATCCTTAGTCCACGTGTAGGTCAAACTAGGATCACCAGAAGCCGAGCAGTTGAGCATGTACGACGTACCGTTTTTAACATCTTTATCCTCCAAATGGGTTGTTATTCGCGGTTTTACTAAGAAATTGAGGAAAGATAATTTAGAAATGCGTTCTTTACCATAAATACCATACAAATTTTAAGTCCACGTTCACGCGATGCCGGTACGAAAGTTATATCGGCAGAATATTGTTACGTTCATACGAAGCCGTTTGAATTTCAGAACGTTTTCGAAAGTGTTCAGACGACTCCGGAACCTTCTTCATGGTGTGCATCCACTATTACCGAGTTGTGCGCTGTTTAACTTAAAAGCCATGTTTCGTCAAAACTAAATGGAAACGAGGAGCAATTCAAAGAATATCTTATCCGACTAAAGCGTAGTGCATTCCAGGTTTACAATTTTAGTCTTTCTATTTAGAACTTGCCTTATCGACTCAATATTATCCGATTTCCACCACCAGCTTGTCATTGGCATAATTGTCAAAATATGAGTGGAAGTTCTTAACAGAAGTTTTTTAAAGTCGAGAACACAAAGGAAGTTTTCCACCTCTGAAACAAAAGCCACCCTTTCTAACCGGTGCATTTATAAGTCTTATAATCCATTACTGAAAGTAAATGCTGTGTAAAATAAGTTTCAAACCAGTTTGGTAACCAGTATATTATAAAGCTAAATTGCAACATATGTAACTCACCTAGCAATATACATGCTTGCTGAAAGGACTACATGCATGTAAAAAGGTACTTCATGCGTGCATGCAGGACTGCATGAATACAATTGCATGCACGCGTGCAAATCTACTTTCATGCATGAACAAACTATACTGCATGGTGCATGGGATGGTAAAACAATACTCGTCATGCAATGTTTGAATAAGAATAGAGATAAATTCTCATAAGCTAAAAATGGGACACTAATATGGTCGCCATTTTATTGTTTTGGTACACCAATATTTTCGCCGTGACGTCAGATGAAAACAATCTATACAAATTTGTGTCAAACTCTAATAATACGATTCCTATATCAATCATTGAATAAACATATTCGAGTACTTACCATGAACCGTTAGGGTGGCGTTAACCATCACAGGATTCCCTTTGTTTTTTGCAGTACACGTGTATATCCCTTCATCGCGGTTCGTAACGTTCCGTAAAACTAACAAGCTGCTTTTCAGGGTTATATTCTGTGCGGGGATGCTATCATTATGTCTGCTCCACGATACATACGGTTCAGGGGAGCCATCTGCGATACATTTAAATGTGACATCTGTTTTTTCTAAAACTGTTGTTGTTTGGGGGTCCACCGTTACGTTAGGAATGACTAGATTAAGAAGAACAGAATTAATAGTCTTAGAATACAAAATCCAACGAGTTAACTGATTGGAGAATGATGGGCATATATTTGCATATAAAAAAAGATTAGTCGAATACTGATAATCTCAGTACTTTTAAATATTCAATTTAAGGAGTGATATCGTTGTCGCGAACAACGCGCCAGGCATTCTAGTCTTCTAGTCGTCTGGTCAAGTCTGATTTGGCCAAAAGACCGCGTAGGAGACTGGAACTATACGTACTTCAGGCCTACATGTCCGCCATGTTTGGCTTTAATCTTTGCCCGGTTAATGACCAGCAGATATCACTACAGTTATAGAGCTCACTGGTGTAACCTGGTTTGTACAAGCGTTATACCTGTATACGACTAAACAAGATTATCTTGACTTCATGTCCCGGCAATTGTTACAAAGTCATAATTAACAATATGACGAAATAGATTATATTGCTAAATACCTGGTGTCTCCTTTTTAGCTACTTTATATAATAGCAACTTTCGAGTTTTAGAAGTTGTTGAATTTCGTCTTGAAAATCTCTTTCCAAAACTCATAGTCAATTGAGATATACATGGTTTGGAAACTCGGCAAACTTCAAAGCGCCTATAATGAGCTGTGATTTTTACGGTCCTCGCCGTGCCGTGCCGTTCAATAAACTCGCATCACGTGTTTTATCAGGTCAACAAACGGTAAAACACTGGTACTCGTTATTAAACATTACATAAACAACTAGTCTAGGGTTATTATATCTTGTGTCCTATGATAAGTAATAAAATACACGTTACTTACGAACAATTTCAACATGCTTAAGATCCAGTTCATTTTCCTTGGTTTTTGTTGCCTTGCAAGTGTACTTTCCAAACTGTTGGTAGGTTTGATCAGGGTTAACGTAAAGAATGCTTGTAATCGGTTCCAAGAATCCACTTGGTTCACTGTTTACAATTATTTGGTAAACATCTAAACTGGAGTTGGCATTTCCTAAACTAACCACTGTTCCATTCCTGAACCACCTCACGACAGGATTTGGATAGCCTTTACCATTGCAACTGATAATCACTCTCTCACTTATACTTTTAAGGTAAATTATAGATGTTGAATTCACTTCGGCTATTGGACGAACTAAAAATAAAACATTACAATAAGTGTAATCAATCGATACGCAATTCCATCTACATATATCAGTGGTAAACGCCAAGAAAATATTGGATGAGTAGATTAAATCCTACGAACAACTTAAAAAAATTGCCATGATAGACAAAAGTATGTTTTAGTCTGGCTGATCTTATTTAATTAATATAAAGTGCTTGTGAAATAATATTTTCGCTAATTTTTTATTTCATAATATAAAAATATTAGAAATCACTGACATTACTAAATATGCTCACTTTGTTTTACGTGTTCAGAAGTGCTTTATTTTTATATTTAAACTTGCCAAACCGTAGCATTTCTTAAGTCGAAATGTCAGCAAGGACTGAGACAAGTAACAATACCTGTGATGTCACAAGGTGAATTAGTGGACAAGCAAAGTTTATGATAATGATCCACCGTGTGACGTCAAATAGTCGTTGTGGTCGCGTTATTGTGTTGACATTTCACGGCCCTAGCTATCAACTTTGAACTGAAAAGTGAAGTGTTTTTCAAATACGTAAATATTAAAGAACATATGTGCGAATATTAGAATTTTCTATATTTTTATATTATCATATAATATAAAAGCAAAAATTTAATTTCAGAAGCACTTTAATAGATAAATCAATTAAATAATTTTAAAAAATGTTGAAATCTCTTTACAGTTTGTTTCGGTTAATTGTGGCGTTATTTCTAATAGGTGGTTTTCACTGTGACGTCACAAAATTCCAGTCGATCGAGAATCGGTCCAGTAGACGCAAAGATACACGAGTTTTTTTGAAAGTGTTTTGATCGGGAATATACATAGCGAAAGTTTAGGTCTGGCAAGATATCAGATTTCTTATTTCTAACATCTACCTTAATTTAAATGATAACACTTCAGTCTTCAAATCATGAGCAGATGCAGAGATGCTTTTAGTAATTAATACTTTTAGAGGTTTAAAAACCTCTAAGGCAAGTAAATAGTAAATCATATATGTACGGCGCGATTCGAGCGCGACGACGCTGAGTTTACGGATAGAATGATTGGAACATAGCATTCATGCTTTCCTTCGTAAAGTTGTTTATGAACACGAAACGGTCTAAATGGGAAGATTCCAGTATACGGAATTTTTTATTGATCTGACATGAAAAAGTGCACGAACAGTGGAACACCACTCGTGTGAAATATAATAGACACGAAACAACAACAGTCTGCAAACCGAGTTTAATATGATCAATTGTTTAGAAATACCCTGTTACCCTTTTTAGTACACTAAAAAGGGTAACACGGTATCTCTAACAATTGATCATTTACTAAATCTGTAATTCAGTTACAGTTCAAAAGAAATATAGTAGAATTAAAATTTTGTTACAATAGTGACAATAATGGATTACGTTAAAGAAAAAAAACAAAACATTGTTGATAGAGACTTTTTAATTCCTTTTCAACATTTCTTAAAATTCAATATTTTACCATTAATGACGTTATATAATAACGCGAGGATTTGTTGCTGTGACAACAAAAGCGCCATATATATTGGGATTTAGTATACTATCAACCTCTATAAATTTAATTACCGTACGTCCTACCTTTAACACCAGAAGAACACCAAAAAAGCCCTGTTTATAGATACGGTTAAATAGGTGGTGTGCAACCAATCCCTTGAGATTCGAAGGACAAAGATATTTTTGTCATGTTTGATGAAATTATACTTGCAGATGATGAAAAATGTTTGTCAAATTCATCCAACATGGGGACAATGACGTAAGATGCACACCACCAGTAGGTGGGTCTTCTGACTCTGACTATCAGTTTTTTAACTATACTCTAGTCACATGAGAAAAATGAGCTAAATTCAAATGTGAATAACATAAAAACCATGCATGTCGAAAGATAACACTTTTGGATTTATAAAAGAGTAAATTTACCTTCAACGATAACTGTGACATTTTTTTGCTCTTCACGATATTTGTTTTTTGCTGTACACGTGTATATCCCTTGTTCTTGACGTGAGATATTTTTTATTGTCAGCGTTTGGTTGTCGTCTGCCAGGACAAACTTTGGCATCTGAAGGGCACTCGAATAATTGAACTTCGTCCATGTAACGTAAGGAAATGGGTCTCCCACGACACTGCAGTTCAAAGTGACGTTTTCTTTAAGTTGATGGATATCAGTCTCTGATATGAACACGATTTTGGCAGGAACTACAAGAAGAACAAAAAACAATAGTAAACACAAAGTAATCGTAACGGATAAATGTGCAGCGAGATTTGAAAAAATCCTCCAGTTTGAACTTATTATATAATTATGTATAGGTTATTTTGAGGCCACGAAGGGATACGTGATTTATTGACCGAGGGCAAAGCCCGAGGTGAATAAACACATATCCCCGAAGGGCCTCAAAATAACGTACTTATTTTTCACATGGCGAGGTTGACAGGAATTCATAAGATAAAGAGTGGTGCGGGGTATATTAGACGGGAAGATTAGAGGAGAATATTATAGCGAGGTAGGTAGAGGCCTTAGAGGGGAATATTAGAGGGGAATATTAATCTATTTTTTTGCCAGGGGCTATTGAATATATTCCCCGAAAAAAAACAAAGAAAACCGAGCCAGGTGAAAAATAAGTAAACTATATATCATGCATAGATTTGCGTTGCATATTGTGGTAATAATCCTTAGAAAATTAAAGAATATGTGAGCCATGCCAAATAAAAAGAACTACTAACTTAAGAAAATGTAACGCACTTACAAGTAATAATAAACAATGAATAATAACAATAACAATAAAATAAAGCCAATTTATATACGCCTATAGCAAATATAAATTTAAGTTAATGAGACAAAAACGTCTAAGCAAAATGTAAAGCTGCGTAAAGGCCTTGTAAATCGGTAGGGATGCGGACAAAGATCAATTTCTCAGCTGTCAGCAACTCAAATAAACCCCAGACGGGTATAAAGGTCAGTCTTTCCGACCAGCATGACTTCGCACGTGCAAAACACAAGGCAATGAATAGTCTGCCAATGGAAACGGTATTTCCTCTTTTTCGTGGGAAAAACTACCAATCAAATTTCACCTAGTCGTCCTTATAAGACTTCAACACGCACCATATGAAACCATTGTGATCAAGAGCTTTACACAATAAGCTATGCGTAAGCTCGGTAAAGCGAACAAATTACCTCCCATCCCACCCATTCAACGATTTTGCACATCTTTATTTAAAACAAAAAAAACCAAAAAAAAAACAAAAACAAAAAAAAACCCAACAAAAAACCCCCCAAAACAAACAAACAAACCAACAAAAGAAACTGTATATGTTGGTTAAAAAGTTTTCACAAAAACGCTACTCCTACATAGAGTCTGTCATGCGAACTGCGTCAAATGACTTATCGTGGACACTTTATTATCTTAATATATGAATCAATTTTGTATATAGCATTACTATTTTAATAAAGATTCGGTTTGGGGATGAAGTGCTCCCAAAGGTCACCCTCAACCCCATAGACTCATACGAATTGATGTAATTATAAGAATTAGTCGAAAGTAAGGAATGTCCAACTCGGGGATCTATTACCCCTTGGACATGTAGGATGCCCTTGGGGAACTACGACCCCTTGGGCAAAGTCCAACATGGGTGTCGGAAACTGTTGCTATTTTCGTGATAATGCTAATGTAATCTATAATTAACTTTAATTTATTCGTAATTATTTTTGGACGAGTAAAAGTACTGGAACGAGAGCATGGTCAGTGAGAGATTCAGTTGGAAAAGTGAAAACAACAGGGAAGTTTGTGAAGTGAACCGTGAATAACTTGTGAATTTTGTGAACCTTTAATAAATAATAACACCTTTGTGAAGTGTTTGAGATTTGGGAGGCGAATTTCCGACACAGTGGCACCTCCGACGACGGGATTTAAGTGAATTATTGTGGCTCGAACAAGAGCAAGAACCTGACCGATCAAAGCCAAACAAAGAAAAGCGACAAACTGTCCAAAAACTGAGATTACCGAGAGACATTACAATCGATCAAGGGAAACCATGGAGACTAAACTACAAGATGGAAAGCTTAGAACACTAAAATTTACTGTGAGTAAGAGTAATGGAGTGATTGAAACCGGAAACCTCGAAGTTATAACCAGACACGAAGCTTCGATAACAGCCAAAATCGAAGCGAGTCATACTTTGAAGGAAGACATTGTAGAACTCAAATTCAGTAAGGAGGAATCTGAAGAGCAAGTGCAAGACTGGGTCAAAATAGTCGACGAGCAGTTGAAAATAGCCGACGAGCAAGCACTGGAATTACGACGCTTGAAAGACAAAGTTGCAAGAGAAAATCGATCATTGGAAAAAGCTGAGTCAGACAAACAAGAAATGGCACTCGAGAAAGCGAAACATGAGCTGAAAATGAGTCGTGAACGTGAGCTATTGGAGCAACAACTACGATTTCAGAAATCGTTGGAAACTGGCCAACAGAACCAGGTAAAGAAAACTTTGTCAACAAAACTGCCAAAACTTTCCATTACACAATTCGATGGGAAATGTGCAAATTGGTTATCCTTTTGGAACAAGTTCGTCGCCGAGATTGACAACGCTGATCTTTCGCCTGTCACGAAATTTGCATATTTGAAAGAGCTTGTCAAACCGAAAGTAAGAACAGACATCGATGGATTACCGCTTAGCGTCGAGGGATATGAGAGAGCGAAGAACATCCTTAAAGGAGAGTATGGTAAACCGAGTGAAATTGTTAACGCTTATGTCCAGAACATTCTTGAGTTGCCAGTCGTGAAGGGCGCTGACCGTTGTGAGGTAAATAACTTTTATAAAACTCTTTTGTTTAACGTACAGTCTCTCGAAACCCTTGGGAAATTAGAGCGAGTGAATGGAATGACGAGAAGTGTGCTTGACAAGTTACCAGGAATAAAGAGTGATCTAGTCAGAGGGCATGAAAGCTGGCAAGAGTGGGATTTACCTCATCTTGTTCAAGCACTAAAGCAATGGAGAGACATAAACCCCGGTGATAAAGAGAGTGGCAATGACAAAGACAAAATGAAGCGGAAAGAATCGAGGGAGAACAGAGAAAGTCTTTTTAATGTGAATGTTCGAAAACGCTCATGCGTGTACTGTGATGATGTAAACCACAGTTCCCGTGAGTGTACGCGTGTGGTCGGCGTAGATGAAAGGAAAGGGATTCTAGCTAAAAAGAAACTTTGCTTCAACTGCACGGGCCCCAAACACCGAGCTAGTGAATGCAGAAGTACAATACTTTGTCAGAAATGCAACCAAAAACACCACACCTCAATCTGCACCGTGAAAGAGAGCTTGAAGACAGCCACCGAGGGGGGCACAAGCCAAGTTGTTTATCCTGTTGTTAACGTGAATGTGGAAGGAGTGATATGTCGGGCGTTACTTGATACTGGGGCAGGAAGCTCCTATGCTTCAGCTGCACTGCTGGACAAACTTCCAAAACGACCACAGTCCAGAGAAGTTCGGCGAATAGAGATGATGTTGGGCTCAACTACTCGTGAAGTTGCTATTTCTAGGAAGCTACAGATCAGAGCTATCAGATGAAAGTTAATGTGACAAGGGTCGACCGAGGGAAACTGCTGATGATTGAAAATCCAGACTACCAGAAACTCATTGGTTCATGTAAACACCTTCAGGGAGTACATATGGAGGACAATGACCCTAAACCATTCCTGCCAGTGCATCTAATTCTAGGTGCAAGTG
This sequence comes from Corallium rubrum, assembly GCA_964035015.1. Classification (NCBI taxonomy): domain Eukaryota; kingdom Metazoa; phylum Cnidaria; class Anthozoa; order Scleralcyonacea; family Coralliidae; genus Corallium; species Corallium rubrum. Next base: position 17,742,393 of record OZ035998.1, on the reverse strand, counting down.
CCTATGCCTTCATCAAGACCTCAGAAGCACCCCGTGTTGGACTTCCTGGAGAACCAGTAGAAGAAAAGACTAAATTAGGATGGACAATAATGTCTCCTGGAAAGGAATTCGACCATTCGAGAATGCTCTTAACGCAATCAACCCAGAGGGATTATGAAGATCTATGTCGATTGGACGTGCAGTGACAGGCAGTGCATGCAGAATTTCGTGAGCAACTGGTACGAGATCCAGAGGGATGGTATGAAACGGGCTTACTTTGGAAAGGAAGCCACCCTCCTCTACCAAGCAACAAGGCTGGAAGCCTACGTCGGCTGACACAACTCCAAAACAAGCTTCAACGGATAGACAAAACAGAGATGTATGCTGAGGTGATCGAGCAGCAAAGGTCAGAAGGGATAGTTGAGATGGCAATGGAACCACCAACAGGAAAAGAATTCTATATCCCTCATAAACCTGTGGTACGAATGGAAGCAGAATCAACCAAGCTACGTGTTGTCTACGATGCGTCAGCCCGAGAAACCCCACAAGCACCAAGCCTGAATGATTGCTTATACGCTGGTCCTCCACTTCAGAATCGCCTGTGGAATGTCCTTGTGCGCATGCGCTTCCACCCAGTGACCCTCACAGGAGATATTAAACAGGCGTTTCTTCAAGTTCGAATCAAGAAAGAAGAGAGAGATTCCCTTAGATTCCATTGGAAACCTAACGAACAGTCCAAGGTAGAAACATTGAGATTCACCCGAGCATTGTTTGGTCTGGTATGTTCACCCTTTCTACTAGGCGGAGTGGTAGAATGTCACCTGGAATCCTGGGAAGCCCGTGAACCAGAGCTGGTAGCTGAATTGCGTAGAAGCCTCTATGTAGATGACCTACTGAGTGGAAAACCAACCGTGGCAAGTGCAAAAGAGTTGAAAGAAGGAGCCATCAAGATCTTTCAAGATGCAAAGTTTACATTGCATAAGTGGCACTCCAATGCCCCCGAACTGGAAGGAGAAGAACCCAAAGTAGAAATGGAAGATACGTTTGCTAAGCAGGAGCTCGGTGCATCAAATGATCCAGAGTCCAGTCTCCTCGGGCTTTCGTGGGACAAGCAAAAGGATCAGTTCAGTTTCGTGATACCCCATATGAAAGATACTGTGACTAAGAGAGAGCTCTTATGTAACCTGGCAAGAGTCTACGATCCGCTGGGCCTCGTGACACCCGTGAATCTCAAAGGAAAGACCATTTATAGAGAGGCTTGCAAGGCAAAGATACCGTGGGATGCGCCGTTACCAAAACCACTGGCTGCAGAATACAGTCGATGGGTGAGAGAGTTGCCTAAAACAGTCACTGTTCCAAGGACTTTGACAACCCAACGCGAAGCCATCCAAGAAATCGAGCTCCACACGTTTGGAGATGCAAGTGCCAAAGGAGTTTGTGCGACCGTCTATGCAATTGTGAAACAAAGTACCGGTATTAACGTGGGATTAGTCGCTGCCCGAGCAAGACTAGCCAAGCAAGATTTGACAATCCCGCGTCTAGAACTCGTTTCCGCTCACATGGCAACGAATTTAGTAACGAATGTACGACAAGCGCTCGACGAAATGCCTGTCAAGAGATGCTATGGATGGCTGGACAGCACGGTAGCGCTCCAGTGGCTAAAAGGCGGAGGAGAATACAAGCAATTCGTAGCAAATCGAGTGAGAAAAATCCAAGCCCACCCAGATATCACCTGGCGTCATGTCCCAACCCAGGACAACCCTGCAGATTTGGGAAGTAGGGGAGGAAGAGTCACTGACAACCAACTATGGTGGAACGGACCGTCGTGGCTTATTAACCAAGACGAGTGGCCTCAAGATATTGTGACGATCGCAACTCGTGAAAGTGAAACAGAAACCAAGGCAACAAGAGAAGTTTTCAACGCTGCCATAGAATCGACCGACCGACTTGACAAGATTCTGTCAAAGTTTTCCCTAAGGAAAGCCATTCGAATCAACGCATGGATCTCTCGGTTTACGCATAATTGTCGAGTGACCAAGGAAAAGAGACGGTCGGGACCTTTGACAACGCAAGAGATCAATGACCAACACACCTTTTGGGTGAAGCGAGCCCAGTCAACCCAAGACGAAAAGGGAAGTGAAGATAGACAACGCCTTGGTGTACAGAGGAATGAAGAAGGTGTCCTGGTATGCAAGGGTCGTCTTCAAGGTCAGTATCCTATATATTTACCCGACAGCCACCTTTACACTACAAAATTAGTCGAAGACGCTCACCAACGCACCTTGCACGGGGGAGTAGGCCTGACAATGGCGAAAATTCGAGAAAAAGTCTGGGTTCCGAGACTGAGACAAGCAGCAAGAAAAGTCGTAAAAGGATGTCATGGTTGTCGACGATTTCAAATTAAACATGTTGATAGACCGCCGCCGGGAAACCTACTAGTGGACAGGACAGACGGAAACCGTCCCTTCCAGGTAGTTGGAGTTGACTTCGCTGGCCCTATAAGATATCGCGTGACCAAGAAGAAAGAAGGAAAGGCGTACATAATCCTCTACGCATGTAGTTTAATGCGGGCTCTCTACCTAGAGCTAACTACGAGCATGGAAACCGAAGAATTTCTTTCCACCCTCAAGCGGTTGATCGCTAGAAAAGGCAGACCTGAAAAGAGATATTCAGACAACGCAAAAACCTTCACTGCCGCCGCCAAGTGGTTAAACCAAGTGCAACGAGATGAGAAATTCCACAACTTCCTGGGCAGCGATGATAAAAACATTGAATGATGCATAGACAGAACTATCATAAAACTCTTGTTTACATTTTACTGTTTACAAATTACCACAACATTGAAGCACTTAGTTTCCTTTGAAAACATATATCTCTGAAAGAGCTATATGGGGGGAGAGTGTCGGAAACTGTTGCTATTTTCGTGATAATGCTAATGTAATCTATAATTAACTTTAATTTATTCGTAATTATTTTTGGACGAGTAAAAGTACTGGAACGAGAGCATGGTCAGCGAGAGATTCAGTTGGAAAAGTGAAAACAACAGGGAAGTTTGTGAAGTGAACCGTGAATAACTTGTGAATTTTGTGAACCTTTAATAAATAATAACACCTTTGTGAAGTGTTTGAGATTTGGGAGGCGAATTTCCGACATGGGGAACTACCACCCCTAGGACATTAGACTAGAGTCCTACTTGGGGATTATTACCCCTATAGGACAACTAAGACCGTAACGTTGAGTTGTTGGGATGAGGCTGACCACAATTTTCACCATTCGGATTACTTCTCCCCGAACCCTTCTCCCACAAAAACATTGCGTGTGTGTCATAGCTGTATTCTTAGTGTCGCAAAATATGCGTATAAGGAGTTGGATCATTAATAATATAAAAAGTTACGTCAGGGATTGCACAGTCAGAGTAGTCTGTAGCGTCTTAACTATGTAAACGCTAGCAAATTTTGGTAGCTTCTGAGCCACTCTCCTTGCGTGGAAAGGGTGTGAGCTGTCGCCCACCTTGTATTTCGGGACTATTAATATCACGACGACGACGACGACGACGACAACAACAACAACAACAACAACAACAACAACAACAACAACAACAACAACAACAACAACAACAACAACAACAACGACGACAACGACAACGACAACGACAACAACAACAACAACAACTACAACAACAACAACAACAACAACAACAACAACAACAACAACAACAACAACAACAACAACAACAACAACAACAACAGCAACAACCAAAGTCGAAAATTTCGTTCCCTTTGGCGATTCGTCTATATGCAAATAACGTCTAGTAGAATTGTATAAATGCGCTTGGACGTTGATTAAGCAAACCTTTTCTCCAGAGCTACTCTTCGAAATTTGACAACAGGAAGGTTTTAAAAAGAAAGATGCCCCCTCGGCGTCCTCGTAAAGAACTCGGTTGTAAACGAGTACAAAATTCTCTTCGAGCAAACATTCTAAAATTGGTAAGTCACGTATATCTGTTTACTTTGATTTTATCAGTTGGTCGACGGGAACTCACATTGTCAGCTTCTTTCAATTGTGTTACTTTCTGAACGTTTGTAGATCGACAATGACCTACGAGCTGTCGGCTGTCGAGCTGTGTGGAGAGTTAATGAGGATGATATTCAACTTGCAATAAATCAGATTTCATCCAAGCGTCTTGAGCTGGACGAAGTGCTCTGTAGAGTAAGAGGAGTACAGTTTTTTCTTTCCTGTATCACAGCTCTCTCCTCCAATGCCAAAAAATCAAAAAGCGGCGATAGCAGTAGCCATGAGGAAAAAGCGTATCCTGGGGTGGCGTACTTTATCGCCTACCGAGTGACACAGGCATGTAACGAGAAAACGCTTTACGCTGCTTTGCACAACCAAGACACCGAACCGACTATACGACCCATCATAACCAGGATATCGACGGACAAAGTTATGGAAACAGCCGCCAGACAGCTCTTCCAAGTGCTCAAAGACCACAACAATCCTCTCGTCATGGAAATGCTGAAAACCTCTAACACCTACTGCCTGGCGGAATGTTCCCGTACAAGTTCCGCTGAAGACAGCGATGTACAAGGACCATCAAGTACTCCCACTCATTACCCAACGGTGCCATGTCGTCTGGTTGTCGTCAACAGAGTCGAATTCTGCGATAAACTAAACGCGGTAGTACCTCTTTTGCAGTCGGATGGGTTGACGGTCGAAATGGATTCCATGGTCACGGTGGGAATAGATAAACCTTGTTTATCTTCAACCACAGACGAAATTCCAGCGACGCTGAACAAAATCCAAGCCATACTAAAGATATGCGATCACGCCCTCTATCGCGGAGACATCTACGCGAAACCTGCCGAAGCGAGTATGGCGTTTCTAAAGATGATGGACGTTGGAAGCTACCTAAATAAACTACTGACCAACGAGCCCATACGTGGTATGGTGTTTAAGCATTTCCCAGTCCTGCTGAAAGTCCTTTCACATCCAGCGTGCGAAATTATTCCCCAAATTGAATTTGACGTCAATCTCATCGAAGTGTCAAAGGGATGGTGCTTTGAAATAACAACCCGAAGATTTGTTTACCGTCCTATTCCCGAAACAAAGCGTGGCCTGCTGTCACCTAAAGCGTTCGTGCCATACGATTGCACTACAGCGCCGGAACCGAGATTCTTCGAAGAAGGAATCCTTAACTCATTCCAAGACCAAGTGGTGAGAGTGAACTTTGTCAACAAATTTTTCCAATGTCTTATCGCTTCCAAGATGCCACACAAAGTGAGAAAACTGGTAGTCGCGGGACCCAAGGATTCCGGGAAGACATCGTGGGCGTGCATATTTCATCGAATTATCCCCAGCGGCAAAATCGCATCTATTACCAACGAGCGGCAATTTTCGGCCGCGATGATCACGGAGGAAACACAGCTGATATTCGTCGACGAGTGGTCGCAGGGTACCTTGCAGTCAGATCTCGCCAAAACCATTTTGCAGGGAGGTTGGATGGTGACGGCCGTGAAGCACGGATCGCCTAGATGTGTAATGAATAACAGCCCCTTCTACATCACAACAAACCACGTTCCAGATTTTGGTCGGGAGGACGAAAATGTTAAACGGCGCATCGCAGTCTTCGAGACGTCATCACTGCCCCAAACCCTGCCAGGAGTTGATCGGTGGATTTACGATCATGCGATGGATTGTGTGGCATGGATGGCTAACTAAATTAACGCCCATCGCGCTCTGATAGATGCAGAAGAATTATGGTACGAACCTGAGAACGCTGAAGACCACATCATCGAGAATAACGAGGGAATCAAACTCTTTGTACCCTCACGGATGAGCGAGATTAGCCACACTGACTTGGAAGAAGAGGATACCAGTACAAGTGAGTACATGCCACGGGAAGAAAACGTAATCCACAGACGTTTCGAGTTGGAGTTTAATCGACAACGTATTACCCGAAAACGGCGTTCAAGGGAAACCAATCCTTACCGTGACCTGCAGTACTTTTCTGACGGAGAAAACACCCCATGTCAGTTAGAAAGCGAAGTTGAGGAAGCAGACGACGATATGCCATTGATTCCGTCCCCCGTGCCTTCCGTGGACCGGTTTCGACTCGATCGAAAAACACCACAACGTGCGCAACGCCAGAAAACGTTACCTGCTAACAACTCGCCAACAGACGGGGACTACTCAGCGCAAAGTGACCAGGAAGAGCGTCGCTGCATACCGTCCGTTGTTGAAGAAGACAGAGCAAGCAAATTTGCCAATCAACAACTTGGAGAAGGACCTTCGACTTCCGCAGCAAGAGACATTCAACAAAATGACGACGAACGTACAACCTTTTCCGAAGAACCACCATCAAAAGCAATACGCGAAAACTACACCTCAAAGTCACTGGAAAATGTCGTCGAGCAGTGCTCTCCCGAAGATACCAATTGTGAGGATACTGTGGAGAATGAGGAGCGCAGCGCTAGCCAAGAATCCTTCCTTGGGCGCATTTTGACGCCTTCCTGTTGGGTTCTGAACGATGCAAAATATTTAGCAAAGGTAAAGGAACTGCAAAGAGAAAACTTTAACGTCCAAAACCTGACGCGCGTCCACGCAATCTCGTTCATTGAACGGAGACGGAAGGCGGCGATGAAAAGGGATAAAAAAGAAAGAGAATTTTGGACGCAAGCCGAACCAGAAGTAGACGCATGGATGCTCGTTATCGACCAGCGACGTGATGTGTTTGATTTAGACACCTTGGTAGAAAAACACCCGGAAACATATGAATTCGTTCAGCGAGTTCGACGGACAGTGCAAGTTCAGGTCCTCCCATGTTCGTGTCCCGTTTACCAGGCACTTGAAAAACCAAAGAAAGGCGCCGGCGAAGGTAAAGAGGAGAGAAAAAGCAAAGAACAGGAAGAAGACGAAGAAGAAGAACAAGAAGAAGAAGAAGAAGAAGAAGAAGAAGAAGTAGACAGTCAAGGCTTACCCCGTCGCCCTCACTTAAGTTCCCAGACTTACTGGACAAAGATAAAACGATGGAGACCGTGGTGAAATGAAGTTTTTTTCAGGGTTTTTTTCAGTTTTTCTTGTATATTTCTTAATTATGAACAAAAATCCAACCAATCTTATAACTTATAACGTTGAACAGCAAGTTAACATTCTAGTGTTTGCTTTAAGAAAGCATTAGCGAAAAGCAAGCGGTTTAATGTAAGGTGTCTATCTAGCTACACTGGATAACATCTCCTTTATTGTGTGTTTTTTTAAAATGATGCTGTTAATTAGTATTGAATTTAACAGTTTCTCACTCTTTAAGAAACCTTCGAGTTAAAGGATTTAAAGTCGATTATAACTTTAAACAAACGATGTATATAAGCCCCCACTGAATTTTGAAGCGGAATTTCTTATAGAACGAGGCATACACACAAATACTACAGGATGTTCCAAATCTGCATCCATCGTTGTCATAAAAAATAAAAGAGCGAAGAGAATGGTGTTATATTATGTTGTATATGCATGTGTATATGCCTCGTTCTTTTAAAAACCCCGCTTATATATACTTTAATACATACTTTGAAACATGCCACATTTAGATTAAAATTTTGCACCGGCAGTTTATTAGTAACGGGAATAATGTGGTGATGTCGACACAGTAACAATTCTTATCATCGGTGTTCTATAAAAGGTTAACTTAGCTTACGTCTCATTCATAAGAACGTAATATATTCTTATACCGACTGGCTACCGTAGTTCAGTAGCCAGTGGTTTACAGGGCGTAGCCAGGTGGTAGCCAGTCAATTTAACAAGGTTTTCATCTAGTAGCCAGGTAGCCAGTTGTTCTGAATATCAATAAAGATATAGATCTAATTTACATATAGAGTTAATACATTCTGACCGACTGGCTACCGTAGTTCAGTAGCCAGTGGTTTACAGGGCGTAGCCAGGTGGTAGCCAGTCAATTTAACAAGGTTTTCATCTAGTAGCCAGGTAGCCAGTTGTTCTGAATATCAATAAAGATATAGATCTAATTTGCATATAGGATTAATATATTCTGACCGACTGGCTATCGTAGCCCGGTAGCCAGTAGTTTACAGGGCGTAGCCAGGTGGTAGCCACTCAATTTAACAAGGTTTTTATCTAGTACACCTGTTGTTTTGAATATCAATAAAGTTATAGATGTAATTTGCGGCATAATATATATATATAACCTCGTTCCATCGGAAATGCAGATCTTACTACGTCTAAACTGAATTTTGAAGCGGAATTTTTTTAAAGAACGAGGCATACACATACAAATACAACAGGATATATCACATCTGTACATCGTTCTCATAAAATAAAAATAGAAGAGTAAAGAGAATGGTCGATGAGTTATATTATGTTGTATGCATGTGTATGCCTCGTTCTTTTAAAACCCCCGCTTATATATACTTTAATACATATACTTTGACCCATGCCTCGTTTACCTTAGAATTTTGCACCAGCAATTTATTAAGTATAACGGGAATAATATATCGTGATGTTTACACGATAACAATTCTTAAATCGGTGTTCTAATAGTCTAAGTTAGTTTACGTCTCGTTGATAAGAACTTAATATATTCTGACCGACTGGCTACCGTAGTTCAGTAGCCAGTGGTCTACAGGGCGTAGCCAGGTGGTAGCCAGTCAATTTAACAAGGTTTTCATCTAGTAGCCAGGTAGCCAGTTGTTCTGAATATCAATAAAGATATAGATCTAATTTACATATAGAGTTAATATATTCTGACCGACTGGCTACCGTAGTTCAGTAGCCAGTCGTTCGCATAGCGTAGCCAGGTGGTAGCCAGTCAATTTAACAAGGTTTTCATCTAGTAGCCAGGTAGCCAGTTGTTCTGAATATCAACTAAGTTATAGATCTAATTTACATATAGGGTTAATATATTCTGACCGACTGGCTACCGTAGTTCAGTAGCCAGTGGTCTACAGGGCGTAGCCAGGTGGTAGCCAGACAATTTAACAAGGTTTTCATCTAGTAGCCAGGTAGCCAGTTGTTCTGAATATCAATAAAGATATAGATCTAATTTACATATAGAGTTAATATATTCTGACCGACTGGCTACCGTAGTTCAGTAGCCAGTAGTTTACAGGGCGTAGCCAGGTGGTAGCCAGTCAATTTAACAAGGTTTTCATCTAGTAGCCAGGTAGCCAGTTGTTCTGAATATCAATTAATTTAAGTTAGATCTCATTTACATATATATTATATATTCTCTCGCATTAAATATAACCGTCTTTTGTCAAACAAAAACGGCAATTTTGACACGTTTTGTTCCGATTCAATAATCTGAAGTAAAGTGTATGTAATGAACCCAACGTTAGCCAGCAAAAGGAACGCCTTTTCAATTTCTCGATCTATCTAATCCCAAAGGAAGAACAGCAAGATGCATAGCAGAGTATAAATATGCGAGATATATTGAAGATAGAAGTAAACACAACTAACCATCGCCGTTCATGCAGTAGTTCTTGAAGTTTACCGTGGCCGTTGGATGCCTCGTCGAAATAACCGTACGATCGATTGGAAGTCTCTCGACGGGGCATTCAAGAAGCCTAGACGGTTACATCTACAGAGAGACGAAGAAGGCCTTAATCATTGCCCTGTTCCTAACTGCGACCATCCAGGATTTGCCAGTCGAAGAGGCTGTCGAAAGCACGTCAAAGTAAAACATCCTTGGTACGCGTACTTCGATGAAAAAACAACAATTCTCACCGACAATGTGAAGCCTGTAATTGAAGTTACGTCGACGAAAAGCAAACTGACACTGCCGTGTTGCTCATCGGATAACGAATTCGCTCGTTCTCTTTCGCTATGGTTGCAAAGTACAACGGGGAGAGGGAAAACGTCAAAACAAGCAGAAATTTCGGCCACGCGAGCTCTTAAATTTCTCACGTTTTGTTGCGGAGAATCGGGCGAGGAGGAGTCGACCGTGTTGTCCACCGTGCAACTTATCGACTATTTTCTGTGCTCTTCTAAATTTCTAACGGATTTTCTCGACTACCTCGAAGACACCTGGCAGATGGGTCAGTCGGGCCGACTCGGCTACGTAACAAGCATTTGTGACCTACTCGACTTCCGCAAGTTTAACTCTCCACCTGGCCCTGTCCTTCAGAACTTCTCGGTGACTGAAGTGTACATCAAGCGAGCTAAGAAGTGTCTGGCAAAGCAGATGCGATCGCACTGGACGACAGATTTGGACATTGAGACACTGGAATCGAAAAGAAGCTGGGCTTCGTTAGCCGAGTTGCAGAGAGTCGTTCCATTTCACATCGAGCGCTACAAGCAGATTTTAGAAGAGTGCAGAAAAATGTCGAATTTTTTTACGTCAACCGACTTAACATTTACCACGCGATTCCTCGCAGTATTTATGTTTGTTAAAATAAAGGGTTGTCGTCCGATGACATATCAACATTTGACAGTCACTATGTTTGAAAATGCGAAGCACAACGGTGGGATGGTAGACCAAACAATTTTTAAAACCGCTAAAAAGTACGGTTTCGATTCTTTGCATTTTGACGAAGTCAGCTTGGGAGTAGTCGACGACTATGTTCGTTTTGTCAGACCTCTTCTTCTCCCGCAATGCGAGTACTTGCTCGTAAACCGAAACGGTGCGCAATTTCAGAAATTGACTGAACTATTGAGCGTGTTGGTGTTTCAGGCCATAGGAAAGTACATTCACCCGACAAGATACCGACAGATAATAGAGACCGAAAGTGCCATTGTGTTAGACGTGGAAGAACAGAAGATGGTTTTGGAAGATCAGAAACACAGTTCGAACGTTGCCCGAGTACATTACCAGAAGTTACGTTCGCGGGATGTCGCCATGAAAGGTAAGACATGCATGGACAAGCTGCGGGGAGTCGAAGGTGAAGCAATGGACAGTTGCGTCGAGCAGTTAAAAGATGAGCCTTTGCCAAAAGAAAACGCGTATGAACAACGTCAAAGTGAAGTCGATTCTGTAAACAAAATAGCCAGACACCTGGGACGAAAGGAACCGGTGAGGTTTACCAAGCAAGAAGACAATTACATAAGAAGAGGTATCGAGAAGTTTGGACTACGCTGGTCTGCCATCGTCCGTCATCCAGCTTTTCATTTCCAAGAGAGCAGAGAAGCAAGAACGTTGAGAATGAGAGCAGTAGCTTTGAAATTAATTTAACGGTGCTGCTTTCGCAAAACACAAACAACTTGATACGTGCAACTTTTCACATAACATGTATACTGAGTGTATAATATAGTAAACATATTATGTAGAATTTCTAATAAAACGAAGAAAATATATCAGTTAAAGAGGGCCAATGTGTAGGATGAGGCCCTCTGTTCCATGCATACAGCATAATATAACTCACGAACAATTCCCTTCACTGTTCTATTTTTATTTTATGAGAACGATGTACAAATGTGATATATATTGTTGTATTTGTATGCGTATGCCTCGTTCTTTAAAAAATTCCGCTTCAAAATTCAGTTTAGACGTAGTAAGATCTGGATTTCCGATAGAACGTGGTTACATATATATTATGCCGCAAATTACATCTGTAACTTTATTGATATTCAAAACAACAGGTGTACTAGATAAAAACCTTCTTAAATTGAGTGACTACCACCTGGCTACGCCCTGTAAACCACTGGCTAACGAGCTACGGTAGCCAGTCAGTCAGAATATATTAACCCTATATGCAAATTAGATCTATATCTTTATTGATATTCAGAACAACTGGCTACCTGGCTACTAGATGAAAACCTTGTTAAATTGACTGGCTACCACCTGGCTACGCCCTGTAAACTACTGGCTACCGAGCTACGGTAGCCAGTCGATCAGAATATATTAACTGTATATGTAAATTAGATCTATAACTTAATTGATATTCAGAACAACTGGCTACCTGGCTACTAGATGAAAACCTTGTTAAATTGACTGGCTACCACCTGGCTGCGCCCTGTAGACCACTGGCTACTGAACTACGGTAGCCAGTCGGTCAGAATATATTAAGTTCTTATCAACGAGACGTAAACTAACTTAGACTATTAGAACACCGATTTAAGAATTGTTATCGTGTAAACATCACGATATATTATTCCCGTTATACTTAATAAATTGCTGGTGCAAAATTCTAAGGTAAACGAGGCATGGGTCAAAGTATATGTATTAAAGTATATATAAGCGGGGGTTTTAAAAGAACGAGGCATACACATGCATACAACATAATATAACTCATCGACCATTCTCTTTACTCTTCTATTTTTATTTTATGAGAACGATGTACAGATGTGATATATCCTGTTGTATTTGTATGTGTATGCTTCGTTCTTTAAAAAAATTCCGCTTCAAAATTCAGTTTAGACGTAGTAAGATCTGGATTTCCGATAGAACGAGGTTATATATATATTATGCCGCAAATTACATCTATAACTTTATTGATATTCAAAACAACAGGTGTACTCGATAAAAACCTTGTTAAATTGAGTGGCTACCACCTGGCTATGCCCTGTAAACTACTGGCTACCGAGGTACGGTAGCCAGTCGGTCTGAATATATTAATCCTATATGTAAATTAGATCTATATCTTTATTGATATTCAGAACAACTGGCTACCTGGCTACTAGATGAAAACCTTGTTAAATTGACTGGCTACCACCTGGCTACGCCCTGTAAACTACTGGCTACCGAGCTACGGTAGCCAGTCGGTCAGAATATATTAATCCTATATGCAAATTAGATCTATATCTTAATTTATATTCAGAACAACTGGCTACCTGGCTACTAGATGAAAACCTTGTTAAATTGACTGACTACCTGGCTACGCCCTGTAAACTACTGGCTACCGAGCTACGTAGCCAGTCGGTCAGAATATATTAAACCTATATGCAAATTAGATCTATATCTTTATTGATATCCAAAACAACTGAATAGAGAAAAAGCAAACGTTATTACGCATGGTAATTGAAAGCCTCCCTGGCTAGGGTAATGGCTACCTGGCTACTAGATAAAAACCTTGTTAAATTGACTGGCTACCACCTGGCTACGCTATAAGAACGACTGGCTACTGAACTATTGTTGCCGGTGCTTTGGACTATATTAACTTCTTTACTTGTTCGTATGGAAAAAAACAAACGGAACGAAATAACGTTTAACATAAAAACAAAGAGGACCAATTTAAAGCGGTCTAGCTCATGCGGAACTACTTGTTCCTATGAGAACGAATAAAGGGAACGAAATAACCTTTAGAAAAAGGAACAAAGAGGTCCTATTTAAAGCGCTCTAGCTCATGCGGAACAATTTGTTCTTAATTGAGGCCCGTTCCTATTTTGAACATCGGAACAAAACCTTTCCGAATTCAAATGAGAACGAAACGTTCCGCTTGAATATGTTCCTTTTCAAAGAGGAACAAACGCAGCGAGTACCGAAATCTAAGCGGTACAAAAAGTTCCTCTAGATTGCGTTCCTAAAATCAAAACAAAGTACTTCCAACCTTAAGGCGGAATTTAAATTTCGTTCTCATTTAGTCATAACCGCACCCAATGATCTGTTTTAGCGATAGTTATAACCCCAATGGACCTATACACTTTTCGTAACGACAGTTTTTTGTAAAAACAAAGCACTGGCGAACACTACAACACAAAACAACACAACAAATAAGAACAAATATAAGGAAATGACAATAACAATAGAAGAAGAAGTAGAAAAACCACAACGTAGAAAGTTTTATTGATAATGTCTCAATGCAGAAGTGAAGATACTTTGGAATCTAAAGATACAAACTGATGAAAAGATAGAACATTCAAGGCCAGACAATTGCAGGATGTGACAGAAGCAAGTGTTTCCAGGTATTGTCAAATAATAAGCTGAGATAAATCAAAATAATAATAATAATAATAATAATAATAATAATAATAATAATAATAATAATAATAATAATAATAATAATAATGACTGACATTTGGCAGGACAATGTTTCTGCCAAAGATTGAGTATTGTCGTTTAAAAAAAGAGTACAGACCAATAACGTGTCTCAATACGTCATATCAGCTGTTCACAGGCTTGTTGGGAAGATACATGAAAGATCATGCAATACAAAATGACATGTGGGACGAAAGACAGCGAGGAGCCACAGAAGGCGTGCTTGGTACTGTTGACCAACTACTCAATTGTTAACAAATGCATAATGGACGAAGTGAGGGAGCACAAAATGGATTTGGCAGTGGCCTTCTATGATTACCAAATAGCTTATGATAAAGTACATCACGATTGGATGCTCATGGTGTATGAATGGATGGGAATACCAAAGAATGTGATCAATGTGCTGCGGAAACTGATGAGCAATTAGTAAACGCCATTGGAGATGAATATTGGGGGTCCGAAAAATACAAAGCAGATGGATCAGAATAAGGTGTGGCTTTTTACAAGGAGAAATAACAAAGTTGTTGGAAGAGACAAGAGAAAACAGGATGGGGCTTCGAGCGACATATGAAGAGAACACACAGCCCATTCATTGACGACCAGGAGCAGAAGCTTTGGATCCGAAGAAAGATGATTTTTACAAGTTCCTGGGGATAGAACAGGGAAAGCTGATTGACCAGAAAAGAAAAGCAGAAAACACTGGAGAGTTTGGTAGACCTAGAACTGCATGATAAGAACCTAATGAAAGCAACCAACTGCAGAGTCATCACAGTTGCAGGATACGCTATGAATGTGTGTCAGTTTACAAAAAAAGAACTGTACGATCTTGACATGTTGATAAAGGATATTTTACGCGAAAAAGGTATGCTGGGCAGACAGGGGAGCGACGAACGGCTCTACATGAAACGAAAGGATGGGGAACGAGGCTTGAGATGCGTACAAGGAAACGAAGGTACGTGTGGCACAACATATCCTCTCACTTGAGTATCAAGATAATCATCCACACAGACGAATACGATGATATCCCTCATCAGGAAAATATAATGCAGAGTCAAACATATGCAGGGCAAGAAGAGGAAAGTCATACGTGGTTAAGTGCAAATGCCACACCACAGTCCACAGAAGACAGCAGGAATTATGAATATCATGGAACAAATGGTTGAGACCCAGAAATGGAAAGCAATGAGAGGAATCGCAAACACAGATGGGAAATGTTTAGCATCACCTACTTGCAGGGTGCAAAATCTTGGCAGGCGCTGAATACCTCTACAGGCATAACAAGACACTGACGGCATTGGCAGTCAGTGGAAGTGGTACGAGTGATCATTTATTATTATACAAATTAGTATTTATTAAATATTTTCAAATATTTTCAACATTTTGCAAAAAGTGTTAACAGCTTAAAATCATAATCCCCGAGCTCGGGCGTTAGGGCCGAAGGCCCGGAGCCCGGTGAGGGTGCTAATCTCGACACGCGTGGACAAGCGTGATATGCGAACAAATTTCTGTGATCTGAATATTTATATGTGTGGACGGACCGTGCGCGGTTAAGATTGTGGGGGCACTGGGAATAAACAATATAGTTCTTGATAAAAAAGATTTCCACATAATATATTCTTAACAAAAAGACTTGAGAAAGGAATTTTGGGGATACCTACATCCCTTTCAAAAGAACAGAAACAAATCAACGTTTACGTTAAAGTGCAACAGCATCTTCGCTAGAAGGAAACTCATGAAACCGAAACTCGAAGGAAGAAAAAAGCAATACAAACTAGATAACTGAAAACCAACGAAGACAAAGACGGAAAAGTTAATAAACTTTAAGATAAAAATATACAGCAGCCGTTCTCAGTTAGTAGCAAAACTGTTCGAGTTTTCCTGTTTAGATCTTGTCACTGTTATTTTTTTTCTATTTTGTGTGTCCTTGAAGTATTTTAACGTATCATATCCATTGCATGTTTGCTTGCCAATGTTCGTTGTATTTTCCACCTGTGGCTGCCGCTGCGCCTTAGCTTTTTTAGATAGTTTTCTTATTGTAAAACCACTTGTGATTTAGCGTAGCTTGTTTAAAATTTGGCGTAAAAATTGAAAAAGGAACAATTTTTCTTCTGAAAACAGTTTCAGCACTTCAGATTTTGGAATGAAAAATTGTTTTTGTTATATTAGTTTAAAGGAATTTGAAATGCCATAAATTAATAGTATAGCCATGGCAGCCAGTCAGGCAGTTGTTTGAGTACTTTTCAATCACTTCAATGCCTTTTGGAAAATGCAAATATTTTTAAATGCTCTAGCAATGTCCTTTGTAAACATTTTTGATAAAATTGTGACGCCTGCTTCAGTAGGCGACCCACGAAGATGGAAAAGCATATGTTTAAAATGCAACACAGCTCGAAGCCTTGTGAATCCACCATCGTGTTGCTTTTAGTAGATATCGTAGTAAATTCAATGTATTTAATGTATGTTGTATATCGTTATGTATTTGTAGTATTTATTAAATCGTACTTGTTTTGGGGCCGCAGTAATTGGCACAAGCTGTTGCGGTTACCCAGGCTATTGTCTTAATGTCTGTATCTATGTTTATAATGTGTATGGCACAGTTATTAAAATAAAATAAAGTAGCCTGATCGAGTTCAAACCCTGGATGCGACATGCGTCAATAATTTTTCCAAAAATCATCCTTAAATGTTTCTTTGTCCTTCGTTACCTTTTTATTTAAAAAATTAGAATTTCAAATATTCTACTGCCTATTTCCAGGCCCCAGTAAAAAAGAGCGCAGGGGTGGGGGCTTCATTAACATTTTCTGATCAGTGGCTATTTACAAAAATTCATGTATATAGAAGCAGGCGATGGGTCGTTGCGTGTGTATATTTTGCCTAAATTAAACTTACCATGTACATCAAGCACAGCACTTGACATTTGACTCTGACCAGCCTTATTTCTTGCAAAACACGAGTAAGTTCCTTCAAATTCTTTTGTATTTCGGACAGAGTACAGCACCAGACTACCGTTGGGTAACACGATGTGGTTGGTTGAAATCGATTTATTTTGAAAACGCCAGTATGTTGAAGGGACTGGCCGACCATCAACTTCGCAGTTAAATATTGTCCCATTTCCCTCCAATGTAGTAACATCGCTTGGACCAGCATTAACAACTGGATAAACTAAAAAGAAAAAATATAGTACTCCAGGACGACAGTGTTTTATTTAAACAATGAAATAAAAATAGTGTGCTGCGTAGGCAGTGTTGACATACAAATAGAAATATAGTAAGGTTTGAGTACTGCCGAAAATATTGAACGTAGTTTCTAATGTTTCGAGCGGAGGCCCTTCGTCAGAGAGAAACGGACAGCCTTCGCTCGAAACGTTAGAAACACGGGTATTCGGGCTAGCCCGCTTTGCCGAAATCGTGCTGACGCTATTATTTCTTGTTCGTTTTCATCTTGTGTTTATATGAGAGCCTTGCCAGCCTACCTAGTCGAGATCTCGCTTTGTGAGACCGAGATCTTGGTTACCCGGGCTGTTTTTTCCCCATGTAAACACGATTGACTGGGCTTGCTCGCCTACACGAGCTGGCATTAAAAGCTTCGTACACGCGACAAAATTTGTTTTCATCAGCTTTTTTCCGACATATTAACAATTCGAAAGTTCTGCTTGTCCATGTACAGTTCATATTTAAAACAATGAGGCTTCATGTCTTACCAGAAATGATAAATTTATTACGCAATTAGCACAACAAGCACGCCAGCCCGACTAGGCGAGCTAGCCCTTCTTACGTAAACACAATAAAAATCATATCTGCAAAGCGGGCTAGCTCGGGTACCCGGGCTGGCTCGCCTCCATATAAACACCCCCCTAAGTATAGAGCGAGCCTTGAGTAGTAGCGTACGTAACTCGTCCCCGCGACAACAGATATACGTTCGTCTCGTTGTGCCCTTCGTTAACGCAAAAGACTAAAGCAAATGAGGTTCGATGACCCACTATCACGTTTCTAATTCATGAATGAATTTTCATTTTTTTATATTTTTTGGTTTCATTTACATGCATAAGTATTTTCGATTAGCGCAACGAAACTTCATTTTATCAAGAGACTATATCATCCAAGGCTTTGAACACGCATGCATGTTTCCATTGTCACGATAGTGTCTTAGTGGTCACAGAAGTAAAGCGTTGCAACGTCTTTTTTCGTTAAGACAAATAAAATGAGGCCCGTTTATGAATTTGTTAAGAAATAGTAAAAAAAATATGTTTTCCTCCGTTTGGCACTTAAAGCCTAGCAAAACAATATTCTGTGTCTAAACCCAGCAGCCCAAATCCAAGATGAATCCGTACACTAACATTAATCATAACCCCAACCCTAATCTTGAAACCACTATATCCCATAAGATGACGTACCAACGTGAATAGATCGAATGCTATAACTGCTGGTTGTACAGGCTCGAACAATGGATTACTGACTGATCAATGATGCTGTGTGTATTTATGTGTGTTCAAATAGCACAATAGTATTGCATCTTACGACAATTAATCTACTGCTCTTCAGAATTTCAAAGTAGAAATATAGGAGAACCTAAAGATTCTAAAAGAACTATATATTTACTCAAAGTACACTGAAATGTGCTGGGTTTTTTGTGCATTTTATGTGGCGCGATTTAATCTTCAGAATTCTGTAAAATCAACGCCCAAAATGCAGGAAATGGTATTTCAGGGATTCAAGATTTACCCTTAATATTCCTTGCGCCTTCGGCACTCGATCCGCCCTCCCCCCGGGCCCCCACACACTAGACCGCTCGCTACGTCCCTGTGCTTCGTTTCCGCAACTGTTACGACACCGTCGCGACCAAATTGTAACCAGGCATTATGAAACTCTTACTTACATATGACTTCCAAGATTTTTGTGTCAGGTATATCTTTGCCAGTGGACTCGATGGAAACTTCACAAGAGTAATTCCCGAAGTCTTTAAACTGCGCACCACTTTGATTGAAGTATAGTACGCTGCTAACATTTTTCAGAGCAGTCACGTTGGTAAATATTTCCTGACGTACATCGTTTCTCCCTGAATACTTTTCTGTAATTTGGCTGCCATTCAATTTCCATGTGGCTTTCGGTTTGGGATAACCGTAACCGCGACAGATCATACTGACATTTTGCCGTCCTTTCATCAATTTTCTTGGGACAGTTCCCTCGATGTAAGCTATTGGAAGAGCTGTAACGATCAAAATTTGGGAAAGTAATAAGATTACTCATTTAGTAACCTAAATGGTTGGAATAAATTAATAGAGTGTGAGCAATGGCGAACTATATATGATAAATTATAAATTCGCAAATATAATGACTTCTCAACCTCGTACCCAGGGCATTGGAATGCGTGTCCAACAATCAGATGGTGAGATGCTCGTTAAGGTGCATACTCGCCCTGTTTGCCTTACCTTTCGGTATATCAGTACTAGAGTTTTTCCCCGTGGTTTCTATTCTAAAGGCTCGTTTGCATGCGCGATTTTTGAGGCGAGAAATATCGCTAATTTCTAATTTAGATGCATTAAGTAGAAATACAATCCGCGGTTGTGAAGTGGTTTCATTTTCCTTACTTTTCTGCTCGTTTGTATAAATTACTGATTAC
The DNA here is from genome assembly GCA_964035015.1 of Corallium rubrum. Lineage (NCBI taxonomy): Eukaryota > Metazoa > Cnidaria > Anthozoa > Scleralcyonacea > Coralliidae > Corallium > Corallium rubrum. The sequence goes on along the minus strand of OZ035998.1, from coordinate 17,722,878 downwards.
CATGCATCTCAATCTCGTATCCGGAGCCTGGGATCCTTTTGGTCATTACCAAAGAACGGAGGCTCTGGGAAACTCCGATGAAAAAACCTCCTAAAATTGGCTTTTTGTTCCCGGTACTCTGGTTCCCATTTCCCTATAATTTGTTACTGTCATCGACGATCTATAGCTTGTTCGAAGACCAAGGGAAATATTTGTTTACCGATAAAGAATGGCCCAGTATGTTTTACAAAGCACTTGATAAAGCGTTCCAATACAAAGGGTCTTTCTTAGGTTTTCTCTAAATCGTCAACCGGACGATTTGACGAGAATGTCGGCACTCGGCAGTGATCGGCTCAGTCGCTCAGCTAAGGAATTGTTCTGTTACGAATTTTGGCTAAACTACATCGACCTTGTATTCTCAAACATAATTTTAATGTTCTGAGACGAAACTGCAAAGAATTACGAGTTGAGTCACACGATAGATGTTCGTTTGGCGACGAAGCGACGATAATAATATAGTTTTAACTTGTAAATTGTCGGGATTTTTGCTGTTTTTAATTATTTCATTTGCTCAATTGTATTTTGGGTCTGTCGTGCATGTATAATTGTGTTACATAACGTCGAGAAATCGATTAAACAAGCTGGCAAAGTGAGATTATTTGAAATTTTACCGTTTTAAAACTAACCAATCAAATGACAAGTTTCATCGGAGTTTCCCAGAGCCTCCGTTCCTAGGTAATGACCAAAAGGATCGCAGGCTCTGGGTAGGAGATTGCTTGCATCTGGACCAGAAGTTCGCGATATTTATCGCATCAAAAACCGAACGTGTAAACCAGCCTTAAAAGCAACGATATACTCGGTAGCTCGTCATTAACAGGTGTTTCTGAGAGCTCCGCTTATTTTGTATTTTCATTTTTTATCCATTGGTTTTTATATACTGTATCTTATCCACATTCTAATATGTTGACATATGATGGTGAAACCTATCGCTGGAGCGGTTCCTTGGCTGACTTAAAGTGCTTTGTTGATGAAACTTTAAATCTTAAAGGGAAATGGAGCTCTCCAGGCGGCGATGCGAAGCTATTCTGTGCTACAGAATCTGGTTTTGTTATTAAATGGTCTGGCTTGCGGTCCCAGAGACTTGTGATTCAAGTAGACAATGCTGAAAACTATTTAACGCAGAAGTTCGAGAGTTTGGTGAATAAGTGTGAAGGAAACAAGGCTGATAGCAAGCATGGAATCGATGCAGCGATTGTTGACGACGACGATACGGCACACCCTAATGCACCAGAGGTATGTAAATGTTCCTGCTCTGTTGATTTAGAGGGGGTGAAGCTGGAAATAACAATTTTGGAATCCCCGGTTACTATCTGTAATTTCCCAAAATGAGCTTGAGTCGGATATTAATCTCCTCAGAGTTAAACAGAAGGAATCGGAAGCCGCTATAAGACATCAAGACGATGTGATTTGTGTTCTTAATGAGGAGAATCAATTCCTTAAGGCAAGGTTGTTGGCCCTTGAAAAATCATTTCTTAAGATAACCTATAATGTCAGTGGAGACAATGAACCTGGCTCATCAGTTTACAAGGCTAGAGGTATTAACAAAGCGGCTGCTTCTCGTGCCAGTGAACAAATTAATAAAAGTAATCTCAGCTCAATTAACACTGAATTACCTTATACCTCTTATGACAATAACCTTAACCGGCATAATGACAACGGACAATGCAATGCCGATGATTTGAACAAAAATCACATTGACCTTACAGACGATGATGCCGTATTTTCTCCAAAACAACCATTAGTTCCTCGTAAGTTACCATCTGTACTACAGCCTAATGACAATTCACTTATCAAACAGAATGAAAATAATATGCACAAAGGCAAAAATTCGAACATGCAATCGGAATCGCAGCAGTCAACCAACAAAGAAGAGGAAAAAAACGGATATGATCCGTCCCTAAAAAACCCCTCTATCCCCTGCCCATTTCTTACACGCCGTGGTCGATGTCTTAAAACTAACCGATGCGATTTTAAACATCCAAAACCATCTCAAACACGGAAATGCAATATACCATATCCTTTTTTGCAAAAAAGAGGTTATTGTCTGAAGAAGAATATGTGTGACTTTTCCCACGACAAATTGATGCAAAATAACTCATTTCCCAGGCCCTATCTAGGCAATTATGCACATCCCGATTCTTTTCTATCTCACCACTTCACCAACCCGTTTCCGCCGCCTCAGAATTATTATTACCGGAAACCATGGAGAAATTTACCCGGAAAGGGAAGCACGGGTGCAGGCGTGTGCTGTTAGGGCGCTGCCTCTCACCGCTGTAGTTAAGCCCACTTGGACGGGGTTAGTACTTGGATGGGTGACCGTCTGGGAATAACCCCATTCTCGAACTTGAATTTCATGTGAGTAGAGTTTAGTTGGTCTCTCCTCTGCTTCGAGGGTTTTTCACAGGGTTCTGCGGTTTTCCTCCCTCCGTAAAATCAACACTTAGGTCTTAGCTTATGTCGTGCACTTTAACATGAGCCTCTGGCTCGGATGATTGGGCGACCACATCCTGTGTTTACGACATTAAATAAATCATTACTCATTACTCATTACCCGTATTGAATCCTTTAATGGAAATCCCAGCCCCTGTATGGTCACAACATCCTACCTACCACCCTTTACCACGACCACTAATGGAAATCCCGATCTATCCTTCCAGAAAATAACTGATGACCCTTATGATCCTACGGTAAAACAAGTTACCTCTGGTAACAGTATGCCCGTCAGAATCACCTCTAATTTTAAGTTTAAAACGGCCTTATCTACCAGTCTGGTCACTAGAGGTCATACTAAATCGAACTGTATTCAGATTAACACTAACAATGAAATCTCAGAGAAATTCAGCCTCCCGACATTCATGTTAACAAACGCATGCCATATAACTAACAAAATCGATGAATTATACGGAGTTGTCACAAATAACAATCCTGAAGTGGTAATGATTACAGAATCCTGGCTATCTCCAAGCATCCCTGATTCGGCAATGACGATCGGTAATGAATATACTATGTTTCGCCGGGATAGATCTACACCGGGTGGTGGAGTACTTGCTTATGTGCACTAAAGCATACCTGTCAGCCGCCGGGTCAGCGTGCGCGAAAATGCCGCCAACGCGACCGCACTATGCACGCTAATGCACAGCGGATGTTCAACGAAATACAACATTTTGCAATATGATAATATTTTGTTTTGGTCACTAAATCTGACCCTTATTTTCAAAATACTAGACAGATGATGATCATATTGAACTTGTTTGAAAACCCTTGAAATTTTCTACTAGTATCCCAAGTATCAGCTATGTAGGCTTAATAAAATTGTTTTAAAAAGCAATTATGTTTGAGTATTTGACCAAGATGGCCTCCCGTCGAAATTTGTTGGTGTTAATTGTGATTGTTTTCGCTTCTAGCGCTTGACGCATTAAATTAGAATTGCTATAATTCGCACCATTAGACGACGCTTTCCAAGGGCTTTCATTTGCTGTGTCTTAGACATTTGTAGCGTTTATAAAACTATTTTCGCATCCCTATTTCTGACATTTAGCCGCTGTAATTGAATATTTTTGAGACAAGGATCAGAAATCTGTAGTCGAAAATAGTTTATAAGCGATACCAATGTATACTGCACATAACATGAAAGCCTTTGGAAGGACAATTCGAATGATGTAAATTATATTATTTCTGATTGAACATGTCAAACGCTATACGCGAATACGTGTTGAAATCAACACCCACAACTGTCGAGAGGCGGTCATCTTGGTCAAATAATGAAACAAAACTGCTTTTCAAAAAACATATATTAAACCTATAGAGTTAATACTTAGGATACCAGTAGAACATATCAAGGGCTTTAACCAAGCTCTGTATGAGCTTCGTCTGTGTAGTATTTTGCGAATACGCGTCGACTCTGTATGACATCAACAAAATATTATGTATTGGCTTTATTACTATAGTCCTAGTGTTCTAAATCAGCGTCACTGTCACTGGTTATTGCCCGCTCGCATTTCGCTTTCATGCAAAAGGTTGACTTCGTATAAAGCCTTTACAGACGCACAACACTTTCGACAGCAGCCTTCAACTTCAATCAACTTTCATTTTATGTATCAGACAGATCAGAGTAGACCAACTCACTTTAAGCGTTGGTCAAAGAAAGTAGCGACATCTAACAACAAAATGGAGGAACATCCCTGAGAACCACGCCAGAAATGTTTGATTTATGCTTGATTAAAGGAATTTAAGCAAAAACAAAAAAGATACGATTGTTGCCATAATGTTCATAGAGCAGAAATACATTCTCGTGTCTTCTTAAATCATTTTACAAAAAACTTTATTGGAGCAGAACTTCATCGATTTTAGCAGATCTGTCCAAGTATGTCCAAAGACGTTGAAGCATCGGGGAAATTAACAATTAAAACTACTCACCAACATAGTAAGTTTGGTATCATACGAAAGCTAAAGGCCTTATCTGTTTGGATTCCCTTCCAATTTTCATGCCCGACGTATCTAATTACCATAAATCACGCTGTATTTATAGGAAAATTAGCTAGTGCCCAGGCTCTCAATAGAGAACCCGGTATTGAGAAGGAATTTTGGCTTCAACCTGATGGCTATTGCTCAGACCACCCAGAACTCCGCGCCCGTTTAGTTCAATCATAGTTGCTATTGTATACTACCCTCCTGGCCAAAGTGCCGAATGTGGAATTGACATGATAGAATACCTTACAAGAAATTTAGATAGACTACTCTGTGACCGACCATCGTCCGCAATTGTAATTGCCGGAGATTTTAACAAACTAAACCTCACCCGTTTATGTAACCGTTTCAATCTTAAGAAATCTATCCTTGCCCCAACTAGAAGAAACAACACCTTGGATCAAGTCCTGACGAATATGCGAGACATGTATAATCCGACGCTCCATCTGCCACCACTTGGGCATTCTGATCACCAATGCCTTCTCCTTGTACCAAAACAGAAAGAGAAACTACCAGCCTACCCCAAACGAGTAAGACTTTTGACGCCTGGAAACTTAGCTGTTCTAAGTAGAAAAGTTATACTTGAAGATTGGTCTGATGTATACGCCGCAGAAGAGATAGATGAGAAAGTAAAAGTTTTTACTTCAACTATGCTCACAATTATGGACGAAACTATTCCTGAAAGAACAGTCAGAACGCACCCGTCCGATAAACCTTGGATGACAAGCTTCATTAAAACAAAGATTAAAGCTAGACAGCGTGCCTTCTCTCGTTCGTAATGATCAAGTGCGATATGAACAATTATGCGTTACCGTTTCAAGACTCATATCCAAGGCTAAAACGTCCTATTACAGATCAAAAGCAAAAGATCTTCGCACGACAAACTCAGTTAAATGGTTTAAGTCCATCTTCTCACTTCTAGGAATTAACAACGGAAATAACTCATTGGGAAAAACATCAGATGATAATGTACTAGAACTGGCTGAAAAATTACAACAGGCTTTCATAAAACCCTGGGAAAATCTACCACCCGATAACGAATTAGATATTAACCAGATTGATCAATTACTCAGGAACACTACACCTCCGCTGCCATCTATTGGACAAGTTAAGAACTGTCTAAGACACCTAAACCCCAGGAAAGCGACCGGAGTAGACAAAATTCCTGCGTGGATACTTAAGCGTTATTGCGATGATCTCGCTCCAGTAGTCCACAATATTGTTACTGCCAGTATAAAACAATGCAAGTACCCAAGCCAATACAAACATGCGTTGCTATCCCCAGTTGTCAAAGTCCGGAACTCAAGCGATGTTGAAAAGGACTTTAGACAAATATCAGTCCTTCCACAACTGGCTAAGGTTATTGAAAAACTCCAACTCCAATTAAATATATTGGATCTTAATATAAAGAATAATCAACATGCTTTCACTCGCGGCCGATCTACTGTTTCTGCTTTAATATCTGCGACACAGAACTGGTATAATGCCACAGACAATTCTCAGTCGGGTAGAAAAGGTGTCCATGCCATATTTATAGACTTTCGAAAGGCCTTCGATCTGGTAAATCACAACATCCTATTAGAAAAACTAGCCTCTATGAATGTCAGCAAACCGTTTTGGCTATGGATCAGAAGCTTTTTAACCGGAAGAACACAACAAGTTAACTTACATGCATGGTATCCTATCGTCAATACAACCTTGCTCTTTGGCCGTACCACAGGGCTCAGTTATATCGCCCACCTTGTTTAATGTACATATCAACGATTTAGAGGATACTGTGCCTAATCTTGTAAACATTAATACGTGCAAATATGCTGACGACTGCACCCAGTATCAGATTGTTGAAAGGGGTATGTGCAGCTCCATGCAAGAAGCTGTTGATGGGTTAAGTGAATGGGCAGATACAAATAAAATGGCTTTGAACCCGAAAAAAACCCAAAGGATATGTGGATTTGTTTCACAAACTCAATCCCAGAACCACCTCGCATCCAAATCAATGATGAAGAAGTAGAAAAGGTAAACAGTTTCAAGCTCCTGGGTGTATCATGCCAAAATGATCTTAAATGGAATGAACATGTAGACCAAATTACAAGTAAGGCAAACAAGAGATTATACCATCTTAGACAGTGTAGGAAATCCCAACTACCAACAGAGGTCGGATTGACAACTTATATATCTAAAATTCGACCATAATCTTGTCAGGAATATTAAAGCCCAGCATATAATTTTAAAAAGCCCCATATTGAAAGAGACATGAGTTATTTCAAATTTTTTTATTAAAACTAACGTTTCGTTGCTAATCCTGCAACATCTTCAGAGTGAATAATTATTTACAAGGTTATCTCGACTTATATGCTAATATATTTACAATAACAGGAAATGAGTAACTGAGAGAGGGGTGGAAGTGACAGTTAATAAATTACAGTGTGAAGTAACAGGTATGATAGAATGTTTTCAGTTATGTGTCAAGACAAGTATAGAAAATTATAAAGAAAAACGTGTGTATAAATCAAAATAAGTTTAAAGGAAGAGAACTGATTTTGGCGTTGAGTGAAGGATTTAACTTATTAATAAGCAGACTTTCTCTAAGAAGGAGTTCAAAATTGGAGGAAGAAGAGCTTAGAATAGAAAAATCTGTTAAAGAAACAGGGTGGCCGGTTTTTTTGTGGTGTGCTAAAACTCCAGACCAGGAACTCAAAGAAAGAGGCTTTCCCGTGTAAGCCGAAACTCCCATGTGTTCAGAAGCACGCGTGTGTAAATGGCGAATGGTTTCACCAACATACAATGACTCACAGTCATGACACTTAAATTTATAAACTACGCGTGATCTTAAAGCAAAAGGAATTTGATCTTTAAAACGGAAAAAACTTGAAAGGCGTCTAATAGGTTTAAAAACAACACGAAGTTGAATTTGTGGAAAAGCAGAAGCAAAGAGCTTAACGATTTGTTGGCGAATTTGAAGGGAGTGTTGACCGGTGAACGGAAGTGTAAATAAAATGATACGTTTGGGTGCTATGGTAATTTTAGACGCTGGACAAAAAATTTTTTCAAGAAATTTGCGAATACAACTATCTAAAAATTTGATAGGATAACCATTTTGAAGCATGATACTTTTAAATTTCTCTAGTTCTTCGTGAAAAATTGTGTAGGAGGAAGAAATGTTAAAATAACGAAAAAGTAAAGTCATTACTAAGCCCTTTTTATACACAAGTGGTATGAAACTTTCAAAATTTGTGAAAAGCCCAGTAAACGTTGGTTTACGATAAACGGAAGTTACAAATTTGCCATTCAAGCGTTGAATTTGGATGTCAAGAAAGGAAAGTGAGTTATTGTTTTCAATTTCATGTGTAAATTGGATACTGGGATGTTGAGAATTCAAGTAATTAAGGAAAGGTAAAATATGATCGCGAGACCGAAAAAGAATAAAGGAATCGTCAACATAGCGTCGATAGTACAGAGGTTTAAACTGAGGCGGACAATCATCAAGCCAATTAGTTTCATGAAAGGACAGAAAAATGTTAGCGAAAAGCGGGCCAAGCGGAGAACTCATCGCAACACCATCAATTTGCTCATAAAATTTCCCGTTAAATATAAAGTGACAATTTTTGACTGTTAAATTTAGTAGTTCTCTAAATTTCTCGGGCGTGAAGTTTTGAAAATGAGTTTTCTGGGAGAAAAGTTGGTTAATAATAATTTCAATGGTTTCATCTAATGGAATATTTGTAAAGAGTGAAGTAATATCAAAACTGGCCATGACTACATTATTTATATCAAATTTCAACTGAAATAAATCTTGTAAAAATAAAAAAGAATCAGTGATCGTATAAAAAGTAGAAGAAATGGGGCGAAGTAGAGGAACAAGAAATTTAGCAAGATTATAAGAGTGAGTGCCAATGGAAGAGAGTATAGGTCTAAGAGGAACATTTAACTTATGTACCTTAGGTAGTCCATATAACACGCCGGGTCGAGAACCGGTTGGTGCTAATGACTTAAAGAGTTCTTGGTCAATAACGTTGGCATTCTTTAGACCGCGAAGGAAGGTTCTGACTTTGTTTTCCCGTTTTAAGGTAGTTTTGATGGGATCTTCATGGATAGGAGCGAATTTAGCGGAGTCGTTGAGAATTTGAGTCATTTTGTCCCAATAATCAGTTCGATTAATGACAACCACGCCATTGCCTTTGTCGGGTTTGATGATAAAAATAGAATCATCGTTTCGAAGTTGTTTCAGAGAAAACTGAAAACATTCTATCATACCTGTTACTTCACACTGTAATTTATTAACTGTCACTTCCACCCCTCTCTCAGTTACTCATTTCCTGTTATTGTAAATATATTATCATATAAGTCGAGATAACCTTGTAAATAATTATTCACTCTGAAGATGTTGCAGGATTAGCAACGAAACGTTAGTTTTAATAAAAAAATTTGAAATAACTCATGTCTCTTTCAATATGGGGCTTTTTAAAATTATATGCTGGGCTTTAATATTCCTGACAAGATTACGCTTTCCGCCTGGTTCGTCTATTGCTAAAATTCGACCAGTATTAGAGTATGCATCGCCTGTATGGGCAGGACTTCCAGATTATTTACAACAAGAAATTGAACGTGTACAGACAAGAAGTCTGAGACTGCTTGCCATCTTTAAGAAGCAGGCGTGAATTAGCAACCATCCGAGAGATCAGAAGGATTCAAGCGGAACCAAACCATCCTTGCCATACCCTACTGCCTGATCCTAGAGAATACCCATATGAACTTAGACAAAATAATTCTTATACAGTTCTATCTAGAACCGAGAGACACAAACAATCTTTCATTGCAAGATCTAGTAAATATATATAAATCTGATAACATTCAACTTTGTCTTTTTAACTTAGTCTTTTTAATCTTAGTCTTTTTAACTACAATTATTGATCTTATTCTTTTATGACTTAATGTAAATCCATTGTATTTTTAATCCCAAAGATGGATAATAAATTCAAATTCAATTCAAATTGCTCCATTATAATATGTTAAGACGCTAAATGAGGCTGTGAAATAGGAAATAATGGCATCGTCTTCTCGTTTTAAATCCAAAAGTTAGACTATTGACAGTCGGAGAACCCGAAGCCGTTGTCGAGACAAGTGATCGATTCAGAAACATCTTCGCTCGCTAAATTGTGCGAGTGTTTAAAGATGGAAATGTTTGGCAACGCTTGGTGTGATACACTGGTCCTCAAGACGCGTCGTACATCTACAGCGTTATTGTTCAGAAAACATCAAAAGAAGCGAACACTGAACAGTGGTGATCAAACGTCCTGCTAGGGCTTGATATTTCAGAAGTGGAAAAACACGAGGGATCGTAATATGATGAATGTGAAACCAAATGGCGTTAACGGGTTTTAACCCTATCTAGACTGGGGGGGGGGGGCGGAAAGTGCCCGCGCTGAATTTAAAGGTTAATATCTCCTAAACCATTACAGGTATGGTTCTGAAATTTTATGACTTTTCCTAAATATGTATGGGCTTTATATGTGGAAAATTTGGTGAAAAATATTACTTCAAAAAAAAGTTACAGCGGAGTCGTGAACACCTACCAACACTAAATTTCAGCCGACAATTTTTATTATGCTTGCTTTATAATAATTACAATAAAAGTAAGCACTTTTTAATAAAGAGAAACTATTTTTTTGATATACTACCTTTTTTATGTTAACAAAACAATAAGAAAAATTTTTTTGGAAATTCTAAAAATCCTGGGTGTTTGCAATTAATGACGTCATAATGACGTCATAATTTGTCGCCATGACAACATAAGTGTAACACATACTTGAACAAGGCATACCATCCACCTGTAAAAGTTTCGTCGGAATTCACCAAATGGTTCAGGAGATATTGACCGCGGGCACTCCCTCCCCCCCCCCCCCCCAGTCCCAGAAGTAAAAAAAAGCCCAGTGTGGATAGGGTTAAGCAGGGAGCCGCTAAACAAATTGCGCAGCCTCAGTCTTCGCAATTTCGGTCCACAGCGGAAGGTGGGAAAAAATGACCCTGACATCAGCTGGTCACATGAAATCCAGAATTTTTGGGTGTTTTGACAAGATAATTTATGCGGTCGTTATTTCTTTGCCTTTCTTTAATTTGTTTACGTAAATAATAAATGACACATATTCAACGCTCTGTGGGATTTGTCATGTGAGCGTTTTTCATGAAGATGGGTGACTAGCAATATTCCAATCATGAAAATTTTATAAGTATCCAACTATCCTATATACATTTGTGTAAATACAATAAACAAGCATATTTATCTAACGTGATAAACTCCGAGAAGACGCGATTATCGATATTTTAATGAAGAAATTTTACTCTTGCTGAAGTAATCGACTTAAAAACCGGCCAATCAGATTATAAAATCGACGCGCTGATGCCAGAGCGATTGTAGGAAAAATGGCCTGGAAACGAGGTTGTCTGACCACGAACTTCCTTCACGAAATTTACGGCACATATATACCAATTACATAAATGCCACAGTACAGCATTACACACGCATAGCCTCAACTGCATTCTTTTGAATTCTATTCAGATTAATACTCATTGTTCAGAGCCTCTATCTAGCCTAGAATTCAAAATTCGATGCTATGCGTGTATAATGTTGCATTCTCGTGTTCACGCAATTGGTCTATAGAATTTAGAAATGACGTATAACAAACTGACTTGAAGTTAAATATTACTCCAAACCCTGTAGAACTATGTATGTCTTACCTTTTAAACTCAAATGTAGGCTTTTGTTAGTGGATGACAAATTGTTTCTTGCAAAACACGAATAGTCTCCAATATTGTTAAGTTCAGCACGCGTGATAATAAGAGTCTTGTTCCCATTTTTAAAGCCAATGTTGTGCTTGTGTAAAACATTGCCATCTTTGGTCCACCACACTTGAGGAGAAGGATTCGCCAATATCTCGCACTTCAAAGTTACCTTACGATACAAAATTTCAGTAAAGCTCTTTCTCAAATTGATAATCCTTGGCTTTACTGAGAAAAAAAAATATATGAGAAACCAAGTATTAACTGTCGACGCGCAAAGTTATGCAAAAGTAGTAATTTCTATAGTGGTAATATCTAATGCCTAATACGCATACTCAGAAACGTTTTCTAAAGAATACAAATCCTGATGAACACTATATAAAAATGTCATTAAGTCAACTAAACCTTTTGAAGTTATATTTTCTTCTGAAAGGGTTATTATCTAACTATCATCTAGCAAAATCGTCGCAATAGATGAACCAGGCGGAAATCTAATTCTAGTGAGGGATATTATTGCCTAGCATACTGCTTTAAACAAAACCATAACACAAAATAATTTATTTTTTGTTATGGTTTTGTTTAAAGCAGTAGGCTGGGCAATAATATTTCTCACTAGAATTAACTTAGTAAAAGTAAAGAAAAATATGAATTTCGAGGTCAAGCACAGGATTTGTCAGCGAAGACTTCTTGGATCCTCTTGAACCATGACCGCGCGTTTCTAGGAGAATGGGTATTCCTTTATCTTTGACGTTATTCCGATCACCAATCACCTTGTTGTTTGTTACCGGTCATAAGTTATTAGTACCAATATTTATTTCAACGCGGTCATCGTTCACATGCACGAGTTCAGCAAAAGGAGCAAAAACTCAAACGTAGTCGGCTGACGGTCTGGATGAGTTATAAACAAAACACGCTACAGAAAAAAAAAAGATCGGTCGAAGAAATTCAGTTCTAAAATTGTAATATACCGAAACCTACGAATGACAATCCTACGAAATTATAACAATGGAAGTAGGCTAAATCGTTTAAAAATATAATAAACTGGAAAGGGCTCATTGACTTCTAATATATTATTTTGGCCATTACTCCTTTAGTACGCCTTTCAAAAACATTGTATCGTAATTTCTCTGTCACTATTTACTCGTTTCTATTAACTTTTTTGTATAAAAACGTTAGCATGAAACTTTAACGTGGTCCAAATTTTTTTTTCTCGGAAAAATTTGCCTGTGAAGATAAACGATAACCTTAAGGTCTTCGTTAAGGTTTGCAGTGTCATTTCGATAAAGCTGTATTTCAATTCGTCATAATTTATGCAAATTTTAATTTTTACAAAAATAAAATAGATATCGTTAGAAAGGTACTAATTTCTAGAATACAATGTTGTATTTGATTTTGCGATAAACACAAACCAATAATAGTTGCATATTTTTCAAGTAAAACCAGAGGGCTTCACTCGGGGCGACTTAAGAACAAAGCGTTTCATTTTGTTCGAAAAAAGTTTTCGCAGTTCGATTCGAGATAAATTTCCAACAAAACGGTGTTAGCCTAGTGTTTGGTTTTATTTATTTATTTATTGTCTGGTTTCGGTTTATATGACTTATTTTGTCCGAATGTTGGTCAAAAAACATTATTTTCAACACTGGTAGTCAATAAAATCAGCAAAACATATCAAAAAACGCTTTGGTTTGTGTTTCGTGACAGACAAGCATGGCAAAGTAAACAATATGCCATGCTCGTGAACGCAACCCTTGATATACTACTGTTGGCACACCGACAAACAGAAATCCTGAATCTAGATGGAGACACGATTAGTATGGCTGCCTCCTACGTCGGCAGCAAAAATGGCACTGCACAACCATTGTTAATGTAGAAAAAAGGGTCGTATTAAAAAATATATTGTTATCATTAATGTACTCTACTCAGTATCATGCATATAATATGAGTATAAAATAATGAACTCAACAACAGTCTTGTGGGGTTATGGAAGTGTGGGACAACTGCTCCAGCAGACAATACTATTGAATGTTGAGAGCTGGGCCCTGAATTCAGGGCAAACACTCTCATGCAATCATTGGAGCTGGGCCCTGAGTAGAATTTAGTCAGGGCATATACTCCTATTGGAGCTGGGCCCTGAGAAAATATGTTCAGGACAAATACTCTAATGCAGTCACTGGAGCTGGGTCCTGAAAACTGGTCAGAACATATACTCCTATGCAGTCATGGAGCTGGGTCCTGATCTACTCAGGGCAAACACTCCTATGCAGCATTTGTAAATAGGCATCAGAGCGATTTTCAATGATAACAGTGGGCTCTGAGGCGAGTTTCTTATATTCTACATACGAATTAGAAGTGTATGGGTCAATTGTGACCTCAATCCTGGAGCAATTGCCGCCAGCACTTCGTTACTTTATTTAAAGTAATGGAAATATTTTTAACAGATAACAAAATGTTCACTTAATCTAAACTACATATAACTATAATGTTTTCATTCTAGAACGTGAACTTAAAGTCACGTGGTTTAGTTAAATTGTCGATTGGACAGAGTTCTTATTTTGATAGGCGTTACGGATTTTTCATTAATTAGTTACAGCTATAGATTCATAATAGAGTTGTGTTTATTATATATACATGTATTACGATATGATTACCTTCATGCCTGATATTAATCCTTTTTAGTAATATAGAACGACATAGGATAAACGTTGTTTATGGGAAGGTGGGTGGATAATTTAAGCAACCCTTACAGCTTGAAAATCTCGATAAGAATGACGATGTATCATGTGTGGAAGGCTAGCGTTAGAATCAAGGCTATAGCTTCACAATCCCTGTCCCAGTGGGCAAAATTTAAAGCTTTAAGATCTCGTATCAAAAAGCTTATCGCGCAGAGTCGGAAAGATTATTATAATTCTTTGGCAGAATCTCTACAGGCGAGTCCGAAACGGTTCTGGTCAGTTTTCAGCCTTAAAACAAAAAAACGCAGTGTTCCAGAAAAAGTTTGTCGCAGTGATGGGTTAGGTGGTGAAGTATACGCCGAGGGACCACGTCCGGTCGCTGACATGCTCAATCGGTTTTTCTTCTCTACCTTTTTGAACCCCAGTGACGTTGATTCCTCATCCTTTGGCGTTGATCAATTTCACAATACATGCACGACTCCAACGTTATCTGAGATTACTTTGAATCCCGAGGACGTTCTGTCAGCAATAAAATCGATTGACAGTAATAAAGCACAGGGCCCAGATAAGATCCCAGCGAGAATCTTAGTGGAATGTGCTGAGGAAATATCCCCGTCCTTAACGGACCTGTTCAATTTATCTCTAGACTCCTGCTCATTACCAACCGAATGGAAGTTGGCGAACATCGTGCCATTGCTAAAGAAATCTCCAGCTGAAAGAGTAGAAAATTATAGACCTATTTCTCTGCTTTCTCTGGTATCAAAACTGCTCGAAAGATGTATCTTCAACAAGATTATCGATCATATATCAGTCAATCTCTCCAATCTACAATACGGTTTCTTAAAGAATCGTTCAGCGGTAACTCAGCTCCTTACAGTATATCATAAAATTTCAGAAAATATGGACGCAGGCTTACAAACGGACGCAATTTTTCTAGACTTCTCTAAAGCCTTTGATTCCGTGAATCACCATAAACTCCTGATCAAGCTTACTTCATTTGGTATTACTGGCAAATTGAACGCGTCGTTTAAGGATTACCTCACCAATCGTTCTCAACAGGTTACAGTTTTAGGCGTAACTTCCGACTCTTTACCTGTCTTATCTGGGGTACCTCAGGGGTCTATACTGGGTCCGTTGCTTTTTTTGATTTATATCAACGACATTGTCGAAGTAGTTAACGAAGGGTCTGAAATAGCCTTGTACGCGGATGACAGTAAATGTTTTAGAGTGATCAAATCGTTGAATGACGCTCTTGTGTTGCAGTCCGATCTAGACAATCTGTCATCTTGGTCAAAGGTATGGGACATGAATTTTAACGAGGAAAAATGCAGCATTGTATCATTCACCAGAAAACATCATCCCATCTCTCAGTGTTATACAGTCAACGGCGAGGTACTAGCAACCGTTACGGAACAGAAAGATCTCGGAATCCTGGTATCCAGTAACATATCATGGTCAAGTCACGTGAATGCACTCTGTTCCAAGGCAAATCGTCTACTGGGTTACATCCGTCGTTGCTCAGCCGAAATATTCAATTTAAGCGTACGGCGTACACTATACTTGACACTTGTGCGTTCCGTGTTTTCGTATGGTTCGCAGTTATGGGCACCTCAGCAGGTTAAATACGTGAAACTTATGGAAAGAGTACAGAGACGAGCTACAAAGTTTTTGTTGAATCTGCCTTTTCGTACAAATGTTCCTTACCGGGAGCGGCTGCAGAGGTTAGATGTATTGCCAATAACATACTGGCACGAAAGCCAGGACTTAGTCTTGTTCTTTCGAATCCTTTTGGGGAAAGTTTACATTATAACCGAAGGTCTGGTTCAGATTAAGCAGCAGTTACGAACAACACGTCAACACAATTCCCAGTCAGGAACATTGATAAACATTCCTCGATGTAAATCATTGTCATTTCAAAACAGCTACTTTGTACGCACTGGTCGTGTATGGAACTGCTTGTCAGCAGAGGAAAGAGATCTCTCACAAAGCGTAATGACTTTTAAACGCAAACTTATAATAAAATACAAAAAATGGCTTATGAGCATTTACGATCCGGACAATCCAATAACATATAAATCTGTATGTGTAAAATGTCATTCCGCCAGAAACCTTGATCAGCTTAACATAAAAGTGTGTTGTTTTTAAGTTTTTAATCTCTCTTTTATATGTTTGTATCTAATGTATTTGTGTAAGGGCTCATCGTAATTGGCTCCTGTGGATACGTCCTACGGAGCTGTGATGATAACCCAGCCAGGTCCTTTCGTCTCTCTCTTGTGACACTGTGTAATCATATTGTGTAATTTTGCAAAGTTTAATAAATAAATAAACAGTGAACACTATTAGATAATGGACGATAGAGAGTAGGGGGTTTAGCTAATTGTAAATGGTTGTCTATGTTAAAAAGAGTATATTGTTAAGACAATAACCGGTTTTGTCGTCATCATTGAAGCTACTGGTTGCAAACTAGTACTTCGTATCGTCCATTAACTCTAATTTTCATTTGTAAAAATTGTCATTTTATAGATCCGAAGCGAGTTCGATGGAATTCGATGAAATATTACCCTAAGGAAGAGGAATATATTCCTCTTGGGGTGGCAATAGAATTTCCCGAACGCAGGATCGATCTATAAATAATGTATTATACCGAAATATAATCTTTACGGAAAAACTTAAAACCTTTTAAAAAATGTAGGTTAAGGTCTTCGTTTAGGTTTGCAGGGTCATTTGGGTAAAGCGCTCTCAATTCGTCAGAATTTGGTACAGAATGTCACAAAAATAAAATAGATTTCGTTAGAAAGCTATTAATTTCTGGTGGTTGCATGTACATGTTCATTGAGGTCAGTGGTTCATTCAGAAAACGGTAGTTATATTTATTTTCAGTTTCGATTGTCATGTCCCATAAAACTTTATTCGCTTGTGGAAGTGTTTATTCGTGTCACGAACGTTTGGTATGTCAAAAGGAGCAGAAGTACTTATAATTAATTTATAATATAGTTATAAAAATTCTTACCATAAAGTTCGACAACCGCACTTGCGTTGGTCTCTCCTCCTTTACTTATCGCCCTACAAGTTACAGTAAAGTTGTATCGGCCAGTACTTTTTACATTTGTAAGAAACAGTTTTGAAAGGGTTCCATTTTCGTCAGTTGTATTCTTCATTGTAACGCCTTCTCCTACAATATACCACGTAATGGCTGGTGGAGGTGGGCCTTCGGCACGACAAGTCAGAGAAATATTCTCACCCTCCAATTTTGTTCGACTTTCTGGCTTTTTCAATAGTCGAGGAGGGACTATTTAAAAAAAAAGGGAAAATGTATACAAAAAACATTACTCTTAAGTTCTTATTGGCATGAAGCATTTATACATCTATTGCAGCCAGCGTTCAAACTGTGTACCACATCTGCGTGTTGTGTAACCTCATTTCCGATATCAACCTTTGATTAAATCGAATAAAAAAAAGAATCATAATTGACAAGAAGCTTTATTCAATAAAAATTAGAGTACTTAGAAGTAGTTTGAGAATCTTTTCCAATAGCTATACATATCCATAAATTATGCAAATATTTCCGCAGTTTTCGACTATTATAAAGAGCACAACCCCTCATCTTATATTATCGTTTGTCATCCTTATCGTGACTTTATTATTATATTATCGTTGTCGGATTACACTTATCATTCCTTTATCTAAAACTGGCGCCGAACGTCTCAAAAATCTGAGCATTCTCAACTAATTGGTGGAAACAAAACTGTAGTGTTTTCTTTGTGGTTGATTCCTCATTCTCATCACTGCCACAAACAAAAATAAATTTGATATTTAAAGTAATCGCCTATTTACACAACCGTATTAAAACCATGCAAACGTAGCAAACAATATAATACAGATTTCTACTTTGTGTGTTCCACCTGCGTCAGGTTAAATATAGCTATAATAACACTCCAAGCTAGGCTAACGTAACTGGTCATTCACCTGCATATCATAAAAATCTTTCTTCTGGGAGAACACAAGCAGCTGATGCGCATGCTCCTTCGCACTCTCTAATAATAGTATTACAAAGTTACACCAAGCCATTATGGGAAATTAGTGATTAAATCTCGCTTCAAGCCTCGCACGAATTTTTGAACAAAAAATTCAAATTTGTCAAAAAGAAAAGTTTTACAAATAATTTTGCAAAACGACGCTTTATTTTATCACCATTGAAATAATTTAAACACTGAAGTCCACTAATCAATTTCTATTGCTCAATATATTACTAGTGTCCAACAATCTTCGCCGCGTCAATGTACATTCACCATAAATATATATATACAAATAAATAAACTCAATGCCAGATTTGCCTCGTCATATCAGTTAGCATCTAAGGAACTTTACGCCGTGCTTGGAAATAAGAAAAAAAAAATAATGGTTGCATGTTTCTTCGGTCCATGACCGCTCTTTTTTGAAAACAATAAACTTGACAAGCATTTTGTCAGTACAGTTTTTTTGTGATTTGGATTTGCATAAAATAAGGATAACAAGCGTAATAAAATGTCCATCCAATTTTCAACTAAATTCAACAAACATTAATGAATTGGCATTGGTGTATGGTAAACCTGTCCAAAATGTTTCATAAAAACGCGTGAGATATCACGTATACAGTCAACGACAGACAGACAGACAGACAGACAGACAGACAGACAGACAGACAGACAGACAGACAGACAGACAGACAGACAGACAGGCAGGCAGGCAGGCAGGCAGGCAGGCAGGCAGGCAGGCAGGCAGGCAGGCAGGCAGGCAGGCAGGCAGGCAGGCAGGCAGGCAGGCAGGCAGGCAGACAGACAGACAGACAGACAGAC
Organism: Corallium rubrum; assembly: GCA_964035015.1. Taxonomy (NCBI): domain Eukaryota; kingdom Metazoa; phylum Cnidaria; class Anthozoa; order Scleralcyonacea; family Coralliidae; genus Corallium; species Corallium rubrum. Next base: position 17,704,088 of record OZ035998.1, on the reverse strand, counting down.
AGACAGACAGACAGACAGACAGACAGACAGACAGACAGACAGACAGACAGACAGACAGACAGACAGACGGACGGACGGACAGAGAGAGATTGAGAGAGAGAGAGAGAGATTGAGAGAGAGAGATATATTTTTATTTAAATTCGGAATTTCTTCAGTTGATAAACTGCTTTACAAGAAAGCCGAACTAAACTTACAAAAGTTAAAAATTAATTAGAAGCATGATGTGAGGCCTCTTTTGAACTCATTGATGTTTCCACTGCATTTTACATTTTCCGGCAAGTTGTTCCAAATTTTACATCCAGAATATGCAAAACTTTTTTTAAGAATTCAGTACGTGCTTGAGGTAAAACAAGACACAACTTTCTGTTTCGCAGGGAAGATGTATCATTAATGGTAGACATTTTAAAATGGTCTCGTAGATACGGAGGGGCCATGTTGTTTAACACTTTATACATCATTATTAACTTGTGCATATCTCGTGTTTCCGTAAGATTTTTCCATTTTAATTGTTGTCTTATTTCATTGGATCTGACTTCATAACCTTGACAAGTAATCACTCTTGCCGCACGGTTTTGCAGCTTTTGCAGTCTGTGGGTCGTTGTCAAAGGCATATTGTCCCACACAACATCACAATAATCAGACAGACAGACAGACAGACAGACAGACAGACAGACAGACAGACAGACAGACAGACAGACAGACAGACAGACAGACAGACAGACAGACAGACAGACAGACAGACAGACAGACAGACAGACAGACAGACAGACAGACAGACAGACAGACAGACAGACAGAGGTAAACGTACAACCTCCTGGTAAAAATGAAAAGAACACCGGATAGTAAAAATAAAGGTACACACTTACAAAGAATTTCAACTCCTTTTCTAAGAGGAACGTTACTTTCGTTGATGTTTAAAACTTCACATGTATAGTTTCCATAATCTTGGAATTTTATTCCATCTGGCCTTAGAAACAATGTACTTGTAACTTCTAACGTTGATCGAGTCTTGTTGTCTTCTTTAGATTCCACGACTAACTGATAAATGATAGAACGAGTCGCAGTTTCTGTTGAATTGATTCTAGTCAATTCAGTTCCATTTTTCTTCCATGTAACGTAAGGCGTTGGGTAACTCCTTCCAGTACAGGCAATGCTTATGTTCTTTTGATTTTCCTTCACTTGTAAAATTTTTGATTGGCTTACTGACATTGTAGCTCGGACTGGTAAAAACAAACAAAGAAATAGCAGATTAAGACAACTCGGGTGCTTTGGGAATTTCACGGTTTGCATAGGAAATGTTTTTTTATAGGGTTTTGGCATTGTTTGACTTGTGACTGGCAGCCTTATAATACTTCATACCATAACTTTCGCCTGACATTTTATACAGTAGAATTTAACAATTAAAGTAAAGTAACTTGATAAAAAAAAGTGAAGTAATTTTAAACACTATTTATCATATTACAATATCAGTGATTTTCTTTTGATTTTTTTTTTTATAAATGCCCTCTTTCGGTTTTGATAAATGCCCTCTTCGCTTTTAACACAACTGAATTTATCACCCGCTTGCTGTGGCAACTATTTTGGGAAGACTTTACTTAACCCTGCAGAAACTTTTTGGAAATTAACACACAGCGCATGGGTTGGCTGTCAGAACCTTGTTATGAATTAATTATTCTTGTTCACACTAGACTAGGTTAAATTAAAATAATTTACTTTTTGAAATTATATTATTACTATTAAATTATTATTAATGTTATATAAAACAAGTAATTTACACCCGAATTCAAGCTTTCAATAAATTATAATATCATCAATTCTTTTCAATCGCCATTTACAACTCCCAGCGGAAGAGCGGCTACGAATTGAGCGCATGCGAAAACACCGATCTTGTAGAGTCCGGATTTTGAGGCGTGTTAATTCAGCTAAAAAGAAATTGCAGGAAACTAATCCAGAGACCTAAATATGATTTTCCTTCGAAAAAACATCCCAAGAACAGAAACGTACTTTTTCGGAATGTATTAAATTTAAAGAAAAAACCCCAAAGAAGTCGTATTTTTCTTTTTTTTTGGAAAACGTCAGATAAAACAAATAAAATTTTGTAATTTTTGTTGTTTACACGCTGTGACGTGATTCTGTACATCTACTACAGTACGAGAAAATAAAATATATTAGCTAGCATACACTTTATACTTACGCAAAGTCAGAAATGGTACATGTTCCGTAAAGTTACTCTTTTTTATAGCATTCACCGCTGCAACCTTGGCATGGTACGTTGTAAATTCTGATAAATTCGCAAAGGAAACAGTAAGAGTTTTATTATTTAAACCAGACGTAATATTATGTTCCCTCGTAACATTCCCAGATTCATCTGACAGATAGATTACATAAGCTTCCAGACGGCTCTCACGATAATCTTTCGATGCATTCCAAGAAATTCTTGCTGACTGTGATTTTATATTGTACACCCACGGCCTTCCAGGAACGTCGGGTAAAACTAAAAAAGATTTTAGATTTCAAAATCTTAGTTTTCAGGTTACCGTCAATCTTTTGAAAAAGAGTAAGTTAACTGTGTGGAATTAAATTATATTTTCTTATTAAAAAAAGTTACAGAGTGAGAAGAGAACAAGAACATTTAAAACAAAGTCGAAATAAGACCATTTATTAAAAATAATAAGATCTGGAAAAAAGAATAATTTTGATACACTCATCACAGCATGTCAAAAACAACGAAAATTTAGCAGGAAAAGTTTTTGTTATGAATATACCGCAAATGTTTTTAGAGCAATTTTGTTGCTTAATCTTTCTGCTTTCCTTCTTCCGCATGTAAATCAGTATAGGAAATAACACGGTTCGGGAAGGATTAATGAAAAATCGCACGCGTGTTTGGCGAAATCTTCATAATACCACGAGTGCAAAGCACGAGTGGTATTCTTCATAATACCACGAGTGCAAAGCATGAGTGGTATTATGAATATTTCGCCAAACACAAGTATGATTTTTAATTAATTCTCCGAGAACAAGTGTTCTTTCCTTTTAATAAAATTTCAATCAATTTTACCCGTTCTCAAACTGATAATGCAAAGCTTGACAAAACGGCGAAACTATAAACATCAAACTCAGCATATCAAAAGGACGTTGAGTTCTTTCACAGCATGACATTGATATAAACAGCATCTTTGAGTAATGTCATCATCTAATTTTCAACTGTTTTAAGTAACCTTTACTTAACTTTCTTCGTGACTAACTTCTTGAGCGCGCGGCAAAAGCAAATAATCCAGGACTCGTATTGAACTGACTTGTTTAGTGTCAGTAATTGTTTCCATCTGCCAAACTGACATCACGTCATTTTATGTCGCGTATCAAACGTTCCCGTATCAAGTCAGTTTGGCAGATGGAAACAAGTATTTATTGCAAATACCTGGATGTATGGTATTTAAAAAAATACCACATGTGGTATTTTTTTAAAATAACCCTAGTAAAACAATTCAAAATTAATACAGATATCATTAGCCAATCAGGAATGAGGCAACTTGATTGAAATGTAAAAAGTATAAAAATTGAAAATATAAAACACTTGCACAAAAAAAGTTTCTTAAAAACAACGGAAATCATTTTTAAAATTTTCGTGATTGAGCTAATATATATATATATATATATATATATATATATATATATATATATTGCTAGTTTGCTTATGTTCACTATGCAACATACAAAATATCTTAGAAGATAGATGGCAGAATACAATTTATCTGGTAATTTATGGTTAGTAGAGCTACATTTTGTGCAGCCGTATAACAAACCAATCCGATAGATCATTTTTACTCACGTAATAGGCGGCCGTATTAAAGTCCATACACAAAAAGAAATAACTTAATACAAATAGAGCTTCATTTGGGACAGCCGGTCACGACAATTGCATGGACACGAGTCTGCAACGTGGGAATAAATATGATAATATGATACTGTTTTTCATTTAATTATTTGTCTTGAAATTTTAAAGTTTGCTTTGCTAACATCGTAGTAACGTCGTCCGCAATTTGAAATGTGTAATCTTCCAGTCGTTATTTCCCCCCTCCCCTTCCCAAATTCCTTTGTGAGTTTAGCCTAGCAGCGCAATATATAAATAACAACTGGGGACAAGTCTGGGGAGAAAGTTATATAGTCAAGGCTCAATATTCATGCAAGTATTAGTTCATCGTATATTATTAGTTCAATCGCCTGAAAACGAAGCACACAACCTAACGTACGCATTACGTGCCTAATTTAATAATGTATTTTGTAGGATCTATTTTAAAACTTACCTATATTTGGAGTAACAGTGACGGTAACAGTTCGTGACATTATCGTCGCACCAGGATATTTCGCGTAGCATAAGTAAACGGAACTGCAGAGTAGTATTCTGGAAGAATGGTTACTTTTAACGCAGTTGAAGTTGTTATATATTTCTTTATCAGAGTGGTAAGAGATCGTCAAGTTACTTCGTACAACTCCAGAGGTTTTGTTTAGCGATGGATAGATAGTAACATACTTTTCAAAGGACGAGCTCTGTAACATTTGACTGTTTCGATCCCATGTTACTACCATTCCTGGCTGTCCTAGAATAACACAGGTCAGAGTGGTGTTGCTATTTTCAGTTCTGTTAAGTGTCTCCGATGTGGCATATGTTGTAATTGATGGAGTCCCAACAGCTAAAATTACGAAAATATTTAAGATTTAGGAAAACTCGTTATAAATGCAACAGGCGAGCAAATAACTTAACAGAACCGGGGCAACCAACTAAAGAGCGATACGAAACTCGATATTCTCGTTATTCTCGAAATCCCTAACCTGCGCACAATCGCACCTTTCAAAAAAGAGAGACCATGAACAGAGAGCGTAACCGTGAACAATTACGTTTTACGTACTCTTCTATGTTTTAGATAAAGAAATGTCAGCTCCAGCAAACGCCGATGTAGCCCTACTTTTTCCAACCACAACAAGTTACCGCGTGAAATTAAATTCAAACGTACAACCATCGGTTGTTGACAATTTCTTTCATATGACAAATATCCAGGCAAAATTGCATTGGCATTGAGAAAGAAATCGTGAAACGTATCACAATTCAGACTCGTTATGAAATGAATAATTTAACTGCCCCCGACCGCTCCCCCCGGGAGGGTGTTTCCTCTGCCGCTTCGGGGGACGGGGGGGGGGGCAGTTGGGGGCAGTCTGCTTCGCAGACGATCATACATTATGAATATCTACATTCGAGTCTCGTCTGGAGCTCAGAGATTTTCTCTGAGTTTAATTTACAACAGCATGTACAGCAAAAACAAACGAAAAAACTTTACTAACTTCAAGCTGATAACACTAATAACATAGAATATCTACATTGTTTTCCTGACAGGCTGGAAAAGCTGTAGCAAGCGTTACAGCTCATAGTTGGGCAGCTTGATTCTTATCTAAAAGTGTAATTTTGCTTAATTTTGTAAACACAATTAAATCTGTTCTAATATATCATACACGAAGAGGAGTGCTTCATCAGTATTTCCAAATCCCTCGAGTTTATTCCAAAACCTCAGGGATACGGTACAGATTTCCTTTCTGTTTTCCTCATAAGTTATTAATGTTCCAGATGCATAAACAGTATGCAGCTTCAACCATATTCTCAGTTTAAACCAAAACGCGTTTTAAAAAAAGAGTAGAGTAACGGGGGGAAAGCAAACGAACAAATAAAACCAAAATAAAACGAAAACTGAACCAATTACGGAAGCGAACGAACTAAACTGAATCGCACTGAACTGAACTAAAATTGAACAACATAAACAACAACAACAACAAAAAATAGGGGAAATAAAAACAGAATAACAAAATAGGACAAACAAAAAAGAAAGGAGGGAAGAGGAAATTAGGAGGAGAAAGGAAAAAAAGAAAGGAAAAGGAAAGAAAAGAAAAAAAAAGGAAAAAGAAAAAAGGAAAGGAAAAACCTGCTTGCTTGTGTTATAATCAGGAGGAAATTATTTTTAAAATGCATGTAAAGTTTCTAGGACAATTATCAGCCTTACCTTCTGTACAACCGTATAACTCAAGACGCAGACATGGCAGGGTTATGTAGTTTACAACTTTTATCCGAATGTATTTAGTAATAACGAAAGTATTCAACCAGTTTGCAAATATATCGTCGTCCGTTGCAGAATTACCTTGAAAAGTCTAAAAATACAAAAATTATACGATAAGAAAGTACATTTTACATCAAGCACGAACAATTGGGATTTTTATATTGTTTCGAAACTAACTGTTCCTTGTTCAATTGTCTACGTTGGCAAGAGATGTCTAAGTCAGCATAAGTTGAGATCTTTTAAATACAAAATTTATAATTCTAAATTGACACCCTTTATTCAGAGATTTCATTTCTTTGTAAGTTACGTGGTGGAGCGAAAGAGGGTAGAAACGATCATCACACCACGTCCAGGGTTTCTCTCCTTAAAGGGTTAAAGGTTTTCTCTCCTTTACAGCAGCAACACGTAACTTATAAAAGAGATAACCTCTGGGACCAGGGCACTTAATTTTGCATACGTATTAACTGCTTTTGTTCAGCATTGGCTAAAGCTTTATGTCTGTCGAAAATTCGATCAAGGAAAGTTTAAAATGCCTTGGTCCTGGTAAATATTTTCTTTTAAACATGAAATATATTCACAAATAAATTCCCAACGCAGCCAGGCAATATAATAAGTTGTACGTATACATGTAGCGCATGTGGTACGTTTGCGAGCTTGGTGTAATGTAACAGACGTTTGGTGAACGTAGTGTACTCACGGAAATCTTTTCTAAGTAATACACTATTTGCACGTTGACGTACGATGGCGTTGGGTGACTATAACTACCAGAGTGCTTTGCTAATATTAGGCTAAAAGGTTTTCGGCTAAAAAGGATGACTCAAAAGGAACTGTCCAGCCCTTTCGCTGCTTTTCCAAAATATGACGTCAAATTTGTTTTTTCCAAATTTGTCGTCAAGTTTCAGTGAGTCTCAAGATTTTAGCAATCCGGCTTTTCGATACCCAACCACAACATAAACCCTTACGGAATTGTATACTTTCCTTGTCAATACTTGGAGCAAAGATAGTTTTGATGACAAATGTTGAGTTCTTCCTCCAAATTTTAATTCATGTACTGTAAGTTTTGTAAATATTTATTGCAAATGAAATACACGCCGCCACGACGGCGGCGCTGTTCAAGATACTGTTTACTGTACTGTCTTTGATTTTCTTCTAAATGCCTTCTAAAATTATTATAATAATAGTACAGTATGTTCTTGGGCATAAAAATGCTTTTGGCCTGTCTCAGAGCTAATTTTAACCCTCGCTGCGGCTCAATCGGGCTAAAATGGGCCTGAGTCGGGCCAAAAACCTATTTATGCCCGCAAACATTAACTCTATTGTTATATTAACTACGAAATAGTTGAACATTAAGACTTGAACAGAACTTGTTAATAAGAACAACAGAAAATAGGTACGCAATGCGTACATGCGGATACTGGTATTTATTTGGCCTACAGATGATTGAACAACGAAAATTGTTCACTAAAACATGCTGAAAATACTTGATAACCTTGTGACACTTGTGACATATCAGCAGATGGTCTCACGTATCATCTAGAATCGACAATAATTATTAATTTTTAAATGCCCTTACTAACTTAACAATAATGTGCTTAATTCTAGCCTTTAACTCAGCTCCAACCCAATCCCTAACCCAAGCCGGCCTCAACCCTAATCTTAAGTCTAATCTTAAAATGACAATTTTAGGTAAATTGGGAAAAACAGGAAACCCGGTTGCTAATCGCATTGTTAAAAGAATGTAATAATATATCGCTTTCGTTCTAATCCGGCTCTGGTAACACGTGAATTGATTTGTCTCAACAATGATCAACGCGCTTTTTGAATAAGTATTTTATACGCCTACATGTAACTCAAGCAGTGCCATGTATACAGTTGATTTCTGCGGATATACAGACAATCAGACTGGCTAAGACATCTTGGCCGAGGGCCTAACATGTCAACAGTACACTTGAAACATTACTCATTAGTTAAAAGGCTATTCATATTTCAGAAAGATCCTGATGCGAACCCAAACAAGCACTCGCTCTGTCTCTTCGTCCATGAAAAGCTTGTCGTTTGAGCGAGAAAGTTGAAGTGCGTTACGAAATAATTATAACACTTTGCATGTATGATTTTATTACGCGATGCTGAATTACTGAACACGAAAAAGTATTGCATGTAAACGAGCATTGACCGCGCGCTTACTTTAATATAAGATAACAGTGAATACATATATCATAACCTAAAAGCTATGGAATACATACTATCTGGTATATAGGTATGTGGTTTAGAAAGCAGTCACTGATTTGCAAAAATTGACAGAATCGTTTAAACTTTACTGTATATCGACAGACCAGTAGACCACTATCAGCTATCAATTCGTCGTGGATATTTTCTTGGCGTCACAATTGCGTGCAATTATCCATAACCTGAAGCGAAACTCGACTTCCAATCTTCCAGTGGTTGTTCTGGTACACTCTCGCATACCCTTCGGACATACGAATAAGACTTCTGAAGTATGCCTATTAGCTTTTCATTTTGATCACGTGATTGACGAAAACATTCGTACACACAACCGTGCTACAGCGGTTGGCAGGTCATTCACTGATATTGGAATATAGCTATTACAGGAATACATATGGAATACAAGGGGAGGACAGGAAAGCCATTTAGGACTACATATAGAATACATGAAAAATCATTTATGACCATTGCTTTAATAGAAATGAAAGTTTGAATAGATAAAAGAGCTTGGTAGGGAATATACGGATACATCACTGACCTATATATATATATATATAACTGTGTGACCATTTTCAGTTTCAAAATGGCGGCATTATAGGTCCTTCTGCTAATGGTGGCGATAACTGACTTGTATTTATCGCAAGCCTAGGAATTTTGGCGACACATTATAGGCCCTTTTAATAGCTTAAACTTCGTTAACAACAATCGAAATATAGTAAGGTTTGATATACTGCCGAAACAGAACGTAGGAATCAAACGTTTCGAACGAAGGCCCTTCGTCAGAGAGAAACTTTAGACTCCTAATTATATTTCGATTGCTGTTTCAACACTCCCTAATATACGCAGCACAGTATTGTTTTCGATATTTATGTAAATATCGGCAATTAATTATGTCACTTTATCCATGCACGGTTGGTCATTGTTAATTGTGGAATGAAATTATTTACCTGACCAAATAGGAATATCAGTAGAACATGATTTCGAGTTTGTATAAACAAAATATCAGTTTACGTTTGTTGTTGAGCGGTCCGGGAAATTTTCAAACACCATTATTAGAAAATTATTGCTGTAGGCTTGTAGCTCTGAAATAGCAAAGCGCACAGATGACGTCGAATTCATGTTTGTCTGAGTTTATAATTTCGTGCATTTCCAAGAAAAGAAAATGGTCATGGGAAATCCCTCGAGATTCAATTTTGGTTTGTTTGTCAGAGTTTTGGTCTATAAATAGTCGTCCCGGGTGTACGGCACGAATAATAAGCAATAAAATAAACAATATAATGAATATATGGAAGTTCTACAAACATTCTATTTTATGAAGTCGCCATCTCTATAAAGACGAGCAAGCGATGAAGATCTCTTCGTTTACCGGATATAAAACACCTAACGACAAGTTTCTTGTCTAAAATTTTGCTCAGCAATTTTGCAATTTTAAATACCTGTGTCAGCAGTCCGGTCCTTAGCTATCGGTCAGCGACCATTAGCAGAAGGACCTATAAATGCCGCCATGCATTTTGAAACTAGAAATGGTCACACTTTTTACTCAAAAGTAATAGGAGCACGCAATCCAGTTATATATATATATATATATATATGCTATGTAATCGAGTGAAATGCCCAATATTACTTATAATATACCCAATTCTCTCCTGGCTTTACCACCTTATTATATACAGAACTCGCGATCAAGCTCTCGGCAACGCCCTACGTGGCTCAGTGGTCAGAGCATTGCACTAGAATCGCAAGGTCGTGGGTTCAATTCCTGCCGGAAGGCCTGTGTAGTTGCATTTTTCGCATCTGGTCCCGATTTGGTCTTAAAATGTATATATTCTACACTCGAATTTTCCTTCACCCAAAATCCTTAGAACATGCTATGTAATCGAGTGAAATGCCAATATTACTTATAATATACCCTCTTATATATAGGTCAGTGGAGTGCTTTGAGATGACGTATTTTATGTGATACGCTTTAGTAAAGGCTAAATGAAGTACCGTCCGATATCCCATGCGCAAGAACCACTGACCTATAACTGAACTACGTGCTCCTACTACATTTGAGTTGGGAAAAGTGTGACCAAAAATGTTTTCAAACTAGAGGCATTTACAGGCACTGACCTATATATAATTGGGCTGCGTGCTATTACCTTTGGGTTAGGAAACGTGTCCCCAAAACTATTTCAAAATGACTGCATTTCTGGGTCCTTTTGGTAATGGTCGCTGACCCACACCTAAGAACCGGACTGATGACACATGTTTTTAAAGGAAATATTTGCAAGCGAATAGGATTTTTATGTCTTCCATCTGTCCGGTTTATATTGTAATTGAGAATGTAAATAACGCAAACCTTATTAATGAGAACTAACATGACCTAAGGCAAAGAGGTGGTATGTCCTTACGAATGGTAAAGATCCAATTACAGCTACCTCCTATGGGGCTTAAGCTGTTATATAGGTATCACATTCAAGAGTGCAGTCTCAGTAATCGCTGCTCGTCGCAAAGACAGGTATAGACGAACGATTTCATTTTGATTTTTAAACCTTCAAGTTGTTTTTGGTGTTCTTCGTCTTCAAGGTAACACTGGAAAAATCTACCTTCTTCCATACTATGTAAATAGTGTGTAAGATCTAATTTACATACCATGTAAATGCTCTTTACAAACTATTTACATACTATGTAAATGGTTTACAAACTATCTTATCGTGTAAATAGTTTGTAAATTACCAAACAGGTTAGGTGCGCTCAAATATTTACATAGTATGTAAATAAACACTGTGTAAATAGCTTGTAAATCATCTTTTCGATGTTAGTATGTAAATTGTCTGTAAATAGTTTGTAAATGACCGTGGTATGGGCCCCATACTTAGTATGTAAATAGTTTGTAAATATTGGTCATAAATAATAGACCTCGAGTTCCCTGGATTTACCAATATTACATGAATCTATTGACTATTGCAAAACTGTAGATATATTTATATCGTTGCGCGCTATATCATAACAATTTGTTTTGATGAAATCGGAGCGATTTATATTCTTCGCAGCCAGGCGTCGTCGTCACCTAACGATTGTTAGCCATAATAATTGTAATCGCTACCCAAGCAGACCAGGGGCTCGTTTGATCAAGGAAAGTCGCAAACATAATTGAAAGGCCTATGATCAGCGATATTGTTTGGACTCACTGGTAGAGCAAATATTTCCTTTCTGAGGTAAGTGATCAATGTGGTCTATTAATATATACACAAATGAACAACTTATTTTATTATTAGCTATGTAATCAGACTGTAGAAACTTGCACATTTCTGAAATATATTTTGTGGAATAAATAAATCGGATAAATGATGAGTAAGTTAAGTTTGTTACAGTTTTGCTTTGTGGTATATTAGACAAAAACTCGCAGCACACAAACGTGAGGCCAAACGCTTTTACGGTTTGTCTCAACGCAATAATTCAGTTGTTTATTCACAGTATAATTATGTATAACAACATACAATGATTATTTATAGTATAAATACTCAGGTGATTATAGAAAATCATGTGCACTGATTGGTCGAGCTACTTTGGACTTTGCCTTTGGCGAATAATGGTTAATAATTAAATAATCATTGGCGATATGGTAGTCGATCCCCACGTTAATTTGTTCATATAGTGCTAATTTTCGTTACATATTCTTTACAGTTGAACTATCAACTAGACATGAACGACTATAAACTACTCTACTATTGAACAATTCAATTAGTCACAGTAATTGGATTTACGGTTAGGATAATGGTTAGCATTGGGATCAAGTTTAGTGTCTAAGGTTTAATATGTAGTGTTAGAATTTGAATTTATTAGCTTCGCCAATACATGACTTAACAATAACAGATTACAATTATAATAACGGAGCAATAATTACAATGACACAATTACTTTACAAATTACAATAACAGAAACAAGGAGGCAGGGTGACCGCAACAGCATAGCCAATTACTGCGGGCCCTGGCAATAAGAATAAGGTTATCTAAAGAATAAGGTTATCTTAAAACAACACAGTTGAGCTCAAACTGGTTGCCAAAAGACGATTCATCTTTGCAACCTGCTGCCAAAAGACGATTCATCTAGACAGCACTAGAGTCATTGCCACTGTATTGTTGCTATCATTCTGTTGGCATTATTTATATCCAAACTATCAGTTTAATATTAATATTGTTTAATATTTAATATTGTTTTAGTATAAATACACATTTTCATACTTTTAGGAACAATATTTTCTTTAAAATTGTTAATTTCCTCGCTTGTTATATTGACAAATTGGCTGGTGGCCATCTTGAATAAACGCTGTAGGTGATTATTTGAGAATTAGTCCGAAGTAGCTCAACCAATCAGTGCATGCGATTTTCTATAAGCACCTGAGTATTTATACTAATATTAATTAATACAAATTATTCATTCACAGTTAATGGCATAATGATTGTTGGGTTTTTTTTGTTAGTATTGATTTTAATAATTTTTATACTGTCACCATTATCCAATTCAGTAGTGCTGTAAATTGAAATCTACTGTGCAATGGAAATGTGTGATCTTGTAATAACAACGTTTTCTTGGTGGCTGGGGTCAAACCAGTATAAATATTTCATATATAATTATGTACAATGGTATATATACCATGAATAACTTTATTATGCTTTACTATCCCTTATTGTCAATTTCAGCTAACTGTGGATGTTTGAAGAATTTAAACTTGTTAAAATACCCAAGAGAGTGGGTCTCAGCCTTGGATCAGAATTTGTTGATGTTTTCCCTAGTTGTTGCAGAAGTACAGTGCAGTGAGTCTTCTTTCCAATTGCTGAGAAGATCCTACCAAGTGAATATACATCATTGGCTGAGTTGACTGGATTACCTTTCAGCACTTCTGGTGCTATATTCTTTTGCAGATGGATGTGCCATTTCTTGCACTTTTCCAAAATCAATTAAATACCCCTTCTGTTGGGAGACTAAAACATTGTCCGTCTTAAGATCACAGTGTAAATATCCCTTTTTGTGGATATGATGTAATGCATCAGTAATGTCATAGCAGATACAAAGCCAGTCTTTAATAGAAATTTTACATTTATTTTTCTTAAGACTAGGAGAAAATAAAAGCTTGTGAACTGTTACTGACTGACAGCCTTCACCGACAAATTCCATAATAAGAGCCAGTGGGTTTTCATCAACTTTGACTCCCAAAAGGTGTGGTATACACCTGTGAGCAAATATCTGCAAGTATTGTGCTTCCTGGTAAAGCATATTAAGATTTCCATGAATTAGTTGCTTTTCCACAACATTTATCCCAAACCGCTTAAATTTTCTTATAAAACAATTACCAAAGACACCACTACCAATTTTTGCTTCACTGTCTGTTTTCTCTAACTCATCTTGGCATATAATGGTAACAGGTGGGTATTTGTGTTTAGGAAATATGGGGAGGGAATTCTAAAATAAAATAAAACACATTGTGGTTTATACTATTACCTTTCACCGGGGTTTGGGGAGGGGGTTAATATTGACTCATGCATAATATACAAATTATTTAATTTGGCATACAGTAGTTTGATCTTTAATATTTATATATCCTATTTTGGTTACCTTTGTTTGTAAACTATCCTTACTGATAAGCGTCTTCTTTAAATCTCCATTCTTCTGAACAGTTTTTCTCCAAAGCCTATAGTATTTAGACGATAAGGCCCTGTGTTACTCTGCGACTGCCTTGTGTTGCTCTGCCAGTGTGCGAACTTCCCGAATGGCGTTGTCGATTGTGATTGCACGCTTTTTCTCCGATCGCTGTTGCCTCTTCTTCTTCTTGTGAACATTGCGCATTCTCCTTATCTCCTCCTTCGTGTGTCTCATTCTAAAAGCTAGCAGAGACGTACGACTGATCGGAACGGTTTTACTCGGTATCAAACTATCAATGGAATATGAGTAGAATATTGGCGCTTTTTTGCGCCTTTTTCATATATGGAGATCTTGCCCATATTCGTGTGGGACAGCGGTCACAGCGTTTATTCATGATGGCCGCCAGCCGATTTGCCAATATATAAAATAGGCGAGGAAATTAACAATTTTAAAGAAAAGTTTGTTCCTAAAAGTAAGAAAATGTGTATTTATACTAAGATTATTGCAAGAATAAATAAATAAATGTATTGCAAGAATGCCAGGAATTTCTGCTCCGTCCGCATTAAATTTTTGCTGATTTGCATTTTGTTCGCTTTTGGGACTGGGAGGAAACCGACGGCATGCGCCTTTTCATTGGCCAGCGGGCCTCTTAAATTTCCCCCGCTTTTTTGCAATCTACCGTTGGTAAACCAAAGCTTGTCGTTTTCAATTCACGATCACAAATTTTATTGTTCATCTTTTAAAATCTTCAACAAGTTTATCCAATGGATTATTCAAAGGTGAGTGTAGTACTTTATTCTTGATATACTATAGCTCTTAACCTAAATTATAGCGTCGCGAAGAGAAAGAAATATATTTTAAATAAATTATCTTCTTAAAATTGCAGATTACTCAATCCCAGTCTACAATCATTGCCTTATTTTATTTGGGAGTAAAACAAAAGAAGTTGCTTCATATGAAGGTCCTAAGGGATGAATGCAAGAAGCAAAAGTTGCCTTTCACCAAGTCGACTCTAAAGGATGAGTTATGCACAATGTTGGGGAAGTTTTTATTTGATTCCAAGCAAGTTAATGTAAAAGACGTGGAAAAAGGACTTACTTTTGATAATTTAGAAAGATAAGTGTACAGTATATATAATTACAGCAATAAATGATCATGTTTGCCTATAAGTTTTTTTTGTTTCGCTTATTAAGCCACCTACAGAACAAAGGTGACTTTTGCCTGATTGGTTGATTCCGGTACTCGTTTTCAGGCCCATTTGAGTCACATTTGGAGCGCGCCGTCATGCCTTTGTTTTGAATTAAGCTCAGGAGTGAGTGTTGTCTTTGAAAGTTTTGATGTGGGATGCTATGAGAGTTAACCCGAAATCATGGTTGCAGGAATCTACTTTTTTAATCCGTTGTCAAATTTGGCCGGTCTGATCACGCTACCCACCAGCCGTTAGTTTAATAATACGACGAGTCTCCACAGGAAGTTAGACAATGTCGTGAGCAGTGATAACTTGAAAGAGAACACCAACTGCTTGAGGATTTTTTGCAGAATATGCTGCATTTTGATCCGTTATTTTGCCTTTAAGCTAGAGGATTACCCTAATTATACCTGCTGCTGAAAAACAAAATCAAATGCTGTCAAAATGACTTGGGTATGGTCGATCGAAATTATGAAGTCATGGAGACGTTGGCGTGTGCTTTCTTACCAAAATCAGAGCAATATTGTGCGAGCCGGTGAACAGATGTCGACATACGATTCTACAGAGCGTTTATTTTGAAAATTACGATGAAGATATAGGTAAGTACGGCTATTTTGTCCATTTTAACGTATGAGATCTATTTTCTACGTGGTATATGCTTTGGGTATTTCTTCGCAACTAATCGCTCATGCAGTTTCTTCCATTCTGTTTTAAATGCACAGAATAATGTTTTCTTCGTGTGTTACGAGCAATCCTGTCGTTCACTGATACCTTACGGTTGATATGTCAATTGGCTTATCCTGTATTTATATAAGAGCTTGTTTCAAAGAAGATATAAAGCGATTATCAAGTTGCGTTTCCTATCATAACGGAAATTCACCAAGCCAGAGCATTGTCTTTGGTTGTCATGAAAGAGGCAATTGACACAGTGTTTGCGATCTTCGCTTTGCTTTTTTGCAAGTACATTTCGTAGGCATAAGAAATTGACTTTCGATGTTTAGTCAGTTCAACAATGAATAACTATAAATAGTACTGAAAGGTATTTCTGGAAGTTGAAAGCGCTTGTTGTTTCATGATGACATTAAAAACAAATTTATGGAAAGCTAAAACAGAGGAACAAAGGGTTGTGACAAGGAATCCATTTCGTTAGTTTAAGTTGTTTACTTTATATAAATTTTTAGCTTTTCGTTCATATGGCTAGCCTTGTTTTAGGTATTAAAATCTAAAGGTTTTTGATGTTGGTCCTGTTCGAACGAGTGTATTGAAATGTTATCGAAGGAAATGTACTCGTATAAAGTATTATATAATGTTCTAGCAAAAGGACGTGCGGCGTGCACGACAAAACGCAGTTTCGGCACTAAAATACATCACAATTGACTACATTCAGGAAAACACCATGAAATCCTGTAACTGATAATAACATTTAATTTATTTCTTGTATCTTCATCTTCACTACAACTAATATACAAAGTGCTATTCGCAATGCTCAGATGAACCTCGTACCGGACCAGCTGGCCATCGGCGGAACTCGATCAAGGCAAACAACAACAGGAGCATATTAACCACAAATTACAAGCGTTGTTTTACATGTACGGTCCAAATTTTAGTAAATTTTGAAATCGTAATACCATCCAAAAACTGAATATTCTACTTCTTTGTACATGCAAAACATGTTGTAGTTGTGGACATTATGCTATTTAACCTACACAATACTTCTTTATACTACATTACAATTTTTCATAATTGTACACCTAAGAATGTGCAACTGTACACAATACAAAATTATTAATATGTCCTGTTAGAATGAACAGCCCACTCATGCAATTTTGATTTTTAGTAGTCAAATGCCATTAAATTTCCTAATTCGCCTGCAAAAATTTAAGAACAATAATAATCTGAAATTCAGTGAAAGTTTTGGCACATAACATTTGGTTATTTTTTATTTCATAAATATGTATTAAACTGCTCAAACATGCATGTATATAATTGTTGTATTATTGTAATGAATTTAACATTGCATTTAATTGCACATTTTACAACTTTGTCTAAGGTTCTAATCTATTTGACATATGCCAGGAACAAGTACATGGGTTAAGTGCACCAATTTCTGAACATAACCCTGCAGGACACAAAGAACATTTGGCACCAGATGTGTTTGAGCGACCATGGCCAATTTTTGCATGTTTACATTTTGAGCAGTGTGGTGGATTAGCTTTCTTTTTCACATTATTGTTACTAGTGCTAGTATTATCTTGCAATGTTTGTTCTAAGTCTGTTAGTATAATTGTTGCAGGTGGGGGCTGTGGAGCTAGTTGAATAATCTTGGCATTGAGTTGGTTCACAACTGCCTCGAAGTTTGCAGTCTGCTTGCTGATTCCCATGTCATCAAAGACATCATCATCTTCTTCAGAAAGCCGAGCATGGTTGTCTTCCTGGTTATTGGTTTCATCATGCAGAAGTGCAGCGTTTGCTGATGTTGACAAAGAGTTGACCACATCCTTCAAATGCATCTTACAGATCACACAGTGGGATTTTCCAGCCAAACATTTATTGTGGAAGGAATGCCAGCAGCCTTCAAACATGCTCCAAAGTTCTTCCCCTGTGAGAGTACATGTTGAAGAGTCACATCTCCTCTGGGCATTGGGTTTCTGTTGACACTGATACCCAAGAGGGAGAAAATAACTCTTCACAACCGTTTCACCAAAAAGTGCAGCTAACATATACTTCTCACAGTCCTTCTTCTGACCCTTGTGCCTAGGAAGATGTTGTGATTCTTCAGGACTGCTGGCTATCCTGGTGAAAATATCAACTAAAACATTTGCAACTCTTGAGTGTAAGTATTTAAGTTGTACTCTACTAAACACATAATTCTTAGGAGGGGTAAAAATTGATCTGAAATTACTCTGACGTAGACTGGTTCCAAAGACAGCTTTTATGGTGTCTCTTAGTTGCTCGTCAGTGGCAGAATCAACAGTATGTCTTCGAATGAGTGAATGCACATACTCAACAGTAGATTCATCAACAGCATTTAAGTGTTTTGCATAAATATTAAAGATGTCATGGGTGAGCTCATTGCCTTGCCAGAACTTAATAAATGAAAGCCAGATTAACAATAATTTATTATAGTGATGTCTGCGAAAAGAGTACATCATTACCCATATCCTAATGATTGAATCATAATAGGCTACAAAGTTGTTTGTCTTAAACAAAACATTATAAGAAGTTAGAACTAAGGGGCAGTAATTATCCAAAAAGTTTAACAGGGTACCATACTGAATGTCTTTGCAATTCTGAAAAAATTGCCTTGACTGTTCTCCTGATAAGGGTCCATCCACCATATACCATTTCAAGTGTAAACTGGATCCTCCTCCATGGTTTTGGATGGTCGGCAAGATTTTTCCCTGGAAAAACAGTCTCATATATGTGCTTTAATAAGGGATGGAAATTTAGCATTAAATCTTCATCAGAATTTAAATCTATATGTAAGGGACCTATCATTGGAACTATGGACATTAATGGGTTAATGGCAACATTTTCAATTTCCTGGGAAAGAAGATAATTGGTTAATTGCTCATAAATTATTTTCCTGGGGTAAAATTGACTTGGGTAATCTCCAGGCATAAGGACAACAAATTGGGAGCAGTATTCTTTTAGTTTAGAACTACTTACAACATCTAATGCTACCTCATTTCAGTGGCAGCTTCAAAAAATCAATCAGATGCACATTTTCAAATTTCCTCAAATGTCGTACATCAGCTGATGCACAATAATCATGGGCTTCCAGTCGTTCACGTTCCATTAGTGGGTCAAAGAAAGCAGTTGTTAGCTCTGGCATGCAAGAAGCAAATGTTTGGCCAAGAGTGGACATACCTTCATCTGAGCAAATTACATTTTGTAAACCGGTTTTGTCAATTCCCTCTTTGGGATGTACAATTTCTGGTTTTTTCATTGGTATTGCTTCTAGGTTTGGAAAAATTTTAATGATAATAGTACACATGTTATTAGCATTACTGGTTAATAAATCAGTTGGCCTTCTGTTTGTATGTATAGTTGTGTAATCATCAATCATTAGTAACAAAAGGTGTTTCTTTTTAATGGCTCTGGTTATAGCATCAGATACTGTTAGTGCATTTGTTGTTGAATAATGGGATAAAGCTCTGTCTACTGAACGACTACAACATGTTGTTCCAATTGCTCGTTGTGTGTCTATGCCTTCATTAGTACAGTGAGAAAATTTAAGTAAAATTCCATTATCAACTTGAAAAAAATCACACTTTTGTGATAGGCCAAAACATAGTTGCATAATTAATGAGCCCCAGCCTTGCTGCAAAATGCCTGAAATTTATCTGGCTCATACACTGGAAGATTTTGACCAGAAGTAAATGTTTTGTAGTATGCATTTTGAAGTCTAGCAATTTCTTCAACTATTTGGGCGCCTGGAAGATAAATAATTCAATTTAGTAAGGTCTTTGGGTCGGTATTTATCAAAGTATTTAAATAGCGGTACTTGAAGTAGACCACTTCAAGTAACTGACAATAAAAGACCTTCTCAAGAAAAAAATACCAGATATTTATCATTGTTTTACTGACCTGTTACACAAAGATGTTGAGGTAGCTTAGTATCCTTAGCTAAAAATAATGGAAGAAACCTAAGAATTTCAATAACAGAACAACATGTCTTTTTAAATAAAATTTCAATAACAGCTCGAACAACATGTCCTTTTAAATAAATGCATGCAACGTGATATTAAAAAACCTATGTACATACCTTCCAAATTAATAACAAGTGGAGCCTCCTCTGTGACTGCAGCTTCTTTGACAGTTGCCATTTGACCAGAATCCTTTTCTTTTTCCGAGCGTCGAAATCGGGTGTAACACAACTTACACGTACACTTGTTCAAAACATTTTTGAAGACAAAACCAGACTGACAAGACTTTGTTCCACATACACCACAAGGGATTTTAGACCTCATATTGAGAAGTATTCCAAAGACAGGTCATTGCAAAATGTCGAAAACCTCCAAGAAATTTTCCCGCCAAACGCTCTTAAACTATCATTGGTTCTTAAAGTTTAAAGTTAAAGTGCCCGGCTAAACCGTTACCTAAGTTAATTGACTTCACGTCAGATCGTGCAGATCGACAGAAACAAACAACCGCTTGTGATCGCTTTCTATCGCATCGAAGCAAAACAGCAAAAACTCACACAAAACAAACTTCCTTTTCTAAAGTCCGATTTCTTTATTACGTTTGAAAAATTACTTACAAATAGGATTAAGAAGCAATTTACCACTAGAAACTTCACTCCTTCGCTTTCATTATGCTTCACCTTCGATCGCCATCGAAATCAAATTGACGTATTGCGCATGCTCATAACTGACCAATCAGGCAAAAGTCACCTTTGTTCACCTACAGTAGGTTCCATTAAAATAAAGTACTATATCATCTTGGCAAATGTGATCACTTGTTACTAATTTATTGAATGAAATGAGTTCTCCTCGATTATCATGCAACCAGCCATTGATTTAATGGTCAATGCACCTCATTTTATGCTATTATAATAATTATATTGGCCATCACATTTCAATGTATGTTTCTATGGTAAACTGCAGCTTATCGTTGGTCACAAGTCCCTGGTTTAAGATCCCCCTACTTATAGGCCGATGTATGCACCTACCTATAACAGCAAAATATGCTGGTTTAATAAACCCAAATATTGCTATTATACCATTTATGTAACTGTTCAATGTTTACAACACTAATTAGAAACTATCCTGTACACCAAACCACGCATGGCACATACTTCGCAAATAGATTCAGTTTCAACTTTGAAATTGAAGAGTTTAAGTAAATGGAAAACACATGCATTTAGTTTATAATACCGTATCAACTTATTTCGTATCTGCTCATTTTAGAACATTGTAGTGCAACTTATGTGAGTTATTTTAGAACGTTTTAATTAATGTATACCCTCCAGGATATACTGTAACCCCCAAAAACTCCTTACCAACTTGTATAAGCCCAGGATATGCAGCAGTTTAAAGTATCTACATATATTTGCTCAATTAATTAATTAATTAAGCTATACAGTTAATAGTAAAGTTATCCAAACTTGACTTTGACAGAGAACTTTCTCAATATTGTTATGGATAGCTAGCACATCAAATTTGAAGCTACTGTAAATAATATTATTAGATTGATTACTATTATATAAGTTCCAAATTGAAATATGCTATATATTTTTTATCAATAAAGTATTACTACTGTATATTTAACAAGTCCCCAGTTACTTATACAAGCTATTTACAAATAATTTCCAGTTATTTACAAACTATTTACAAAGAAGTTCCTAGTTATTTACAAACTATTTACAGTTATTTACAAAGAAGTTCCTAGATATTTACAAACTATTTACAGATATTTTCCAGATATTTACAAACTATTTACAAAGAAGTTCCTAGTTATTTACAAACTATTTACAAAGAAGTTCCTAGTTATTTACAAACTATTTACAAATAATTTCCAGTTATTCACAAACTATTTACAAATAATTCCCAGCTATATATTTGCAAACTATTTACAAATTATTTACAAAGCATTTCCAGTTATTTACAAACTATTTACAAAGAAATTCCCAGCTATTTACAAACTATTTACAAAGAAGTTGCTAGTTATTTACAAACTATTTACAAATAATTTCCAGATATTTACAAACTATTTACAAAGAAGTTCCTAGTTATTTACAAACTATTTACAAAGAAGCTCCTAGTTATTTACAAACTATTTACAAAGAAGTTCCTAGTTATTTACAAACTATTTACAAAGAAGTTCCTAGTTATTTACAAACTATTTACAAATAATTTCCAGATATTTACAAACTATTTACAAAGATGTTCCCAGTTATTTACAAACTGTTTACAAATAATTCCCAGCTATTTTGCAAACTATTTACAAATTATTTACAAAGCATTTCCAGTTATTTACAAACTATTTACAAATAATTCACAGTTATTTACAAACTATTTACAAAGATGTTCCCAGTTATTTACATACTATTTACAAAGAAGTTCCCAGTTATTTACAAATAGTTATCAGTTATTTACAAAGTATTTACAAAGACGTTCCCAGTTATTTACAAACTATTTACAAAGGTGCCCCTACGTATTTACAAATTAATGACAAACTATTTACAAACAAACTGAGAAGAAAAATTAAAAACCTTGCGAATTTACAAGCACTTTACAAACAATTTACAAACATTCATATCAATTTACATACTATGTCAATGTACCATTAGTTTGTAAATTGCATTTACAGTCTATTTACAAACAAGATACATACTATTTACATAGTATGGAAGAAGGTTGATTTTTCCAGTGTAAGAGTTGTTTTGAATCTTACGTTACTATGTTGTTCAGCGTTTCTTTATTGTTTTACCAAGGCAAATGTGTCTAGTTATGCGCTTATCCTTATCTTTAGCTTTATGCTAAATTACATTCAGGCAAAAAACGTTTATAACTTGCCTACTGAACATGCTTTCTAGTATATTTGTGCGCATCTCTCCGTTTTACTTAAGCCCTTTGCCAACTATTCAGTACTGACTTTTTGCCCGTCACAAGCTAAATAGAGACGTTCGAAGCTGGGCTATATTATTATATTGCCTGTATGGTTATGCATAAATTATGATAACATATTTTTGTGCCCGTGATTCCGATTTTTGTTTACTTCGCATGCGTATCGGACGTTTTTGGCGCGATCTAGCGGGATTTTCCTTGCTCGTCACTGAATTAAATTCGTCGCATGAAACGAATTCGAGTTTACGTCGACTAGTCGACGAAGCTAACTATGAATTAAATTCGTCTGAATGAAATGCGACGTATGAACCAGGCCTAATCCTTGGCTTAATACAGTTTACACTGATATGAAACTAAGAGTCAAATATCTACATTTGGTCTGTGCTCATCACGCGTTTCGGTTATAATTGTTCGCACCTCTCCGCTTCTGAAAATAATTGCTATTTTCACCAAGTAAATAGTTATCTGCTCTCTATATATGAAGTCACAAGTTACTGGAGTAAGTTCGTATGAGGCTATTATAGTGTCGTCAAACTAAAGATCGCGACGATCAAGTTAGGATACAAATGACCGCCAATATCTGGTCGTCTGATATCCCAGTTACAGTATGTAATTTTGGTGTTTGATTGCACACTTATGGGGCTACGAGATTGAAGGCTTAAACGCCACAAAATATTCCTTATCGTATAATACCACGCGGTGGCGCATTAGGTTTGAATGTTTCACCCGAAGTGCATGTTGTTATAATAAACACATCCTTCGACTTTTTGGGAAATCACCTTTTGATAATTATCTCTGTTATATAGTTCCCACAATTCTGCTTCTAGTGTTATGAACTATGAGCGTTTTCATCTTACGTCGCAGCGGCCATATTGGTGTGCCGGAGCAATGGGATGGCGGCCATGTTGGTGTACGGTGTGGGAATTGGCTCTTTCTTGTTCAAATATTTCGTATTGTTTCACCACCCCGGTGGGCCGCCGATCGCGTGAGAGAAGGCGCTCTATACTATCCGTCCGGCGTTGCTCAGCCATGTGGTGTTGCAGGCGTATGGCAATTTGCAAGCGATGTAGTTTTAAAGCTTATACCGTCTTGTTAAACCTTGCGATCTAATCTGTATTTTGCACGCAATGTTTTACACTTTTTGGTATGTCCGGTTACTGATAGGATTACTCGCCTGTGGGTCAGGGCGGCTTTTCTGTACTGCCGCACAGTTGATTGGTGTGCAGGATATTTGAGATAAATTAGATTATGCGGTCCTCTGTGGACCTCCAAGCTATGTCCAGTTCAATCACGCTTCGGAGTACCCGCCATTTTGAAATTTCCAACCGCCGAGCGAAGCCAGAAAGGGGGAGGGACCTCCCCTTTTATAGCGTCGCTCCGTGTTTAAGATTCAAGAGACTACAACAGCGGCGACGTGACGCCATACAACAATTTTAAAGTAAGCCATTTTGCCGCAGTTGTCTTATTACAATACAGGTTGCCATTTCTGTAGATCATTGCCAGGCAGAAACTGGTAAGAATACGAGAGCGGCCCTCAAAACACTTTTCGATTTCAATTAGCACTCTAGGACTGACTAGCCTGCCAAGACGGTTGCACGATATCACTATTAATTTTATGCTTATTAAAGGAAAAAAGCGGCCATATGCTATTCTATACTACGGAAGTTTGAAGGTGTTTGTTTTCTCTCAATGCGGTAGGGCAAGCAATCTATATGATCCAACTGTTTTATTATAACCGCTCTATCTGTTTTTCGCGTCATTTGAACTAATTTAGTTCTTAGTAAATTCAATCTAGATTTTACAGGAAATTTTACTATCATATAATTTTACTATCTTAGTATGTAATCGAGTGAAATGCCCAATATTACTTATAATATACCCAGTGGAGTGCTTTGAGATGACGTATTTTATGTGATACGCTTTAGTAAAGGCTAAATGAAGTACCGTCCGATATCCCATGCGCTATATAATGCGCTATATAACTGAACTACGTGCTCCTACTACATTTGAGTTGGGAAAAGTGTGACCAAAAATGTTTTCAAACTAGAAGCATTTACAGGCACTGACCTATATATAATTGGGCTGCGTGCTATTACCTTTGGGTTAAGAAACGTGTCCCCAAAACTATTTCAAAATTACGGCATTTCTGGGTCCTTTTGGTAATGGTCGCTGACCGATACCTAAGAACCGGACTGATGACACATGTTTTTAAAATTGCACTTTGCTAACAGGTCGGCAATTTGCCTGCGCTGACCAAAAAATCGCGGGGGTGTTTGTTCTTTATTGACATTTTCTTCAATGGAAAGTCAAAATACGATCTTAATAGCGAGTTCTCTGATTTCTGATTTGCTGTTCGACTTGGTGTTTTCGTTGAAGCTGAAAAGCTTCGTAACCGGAGTAGCGGAAGTACGGCATTTTAGGAAGATGATCTTAAAGAAAATTGATTTCAACTCCTCGAGCCCTTTCTGTTCGAACTCACAGGATCGATTAAACGTTTTCTTTTACTTCAAGATAAGTTCAGATATTTAATTCATACTTTTATGTTCCCGAAATGTGCTTTACATATTCATTTCAAAGCTTTTCTTACGAACACGATTTTCAACGAAAACAGCAATTAGCCAGTCCTCTTTGACGAACGATAGTATTCCATTTCATACTGCAACAATATCGCATCGCTATTAAGGTATGGGGAGAGAATTGGGTGCTTGGTTGGGTGGGAAGTCATTTTCGCGCTAAAGGGGCATCACTATAGCAGGAATCACGATAAACCTTCCAATAATACTGGGCTGCATCGCACACTGACAATTTATTCATAGTTTGTTGACCTTTATATGCGACGCTCTCATTTATGCAGTGTGAATAGCAAAAAATCTAGCCGTTCACATTACTTTCAAAATAGCTTCAAGGCAGTTTATTTCTATTCATCTGTTTTCCTGAATCAAAACAATAGGTAACACGTTCAAAAATCCTAGAAAAACAACTGGAAATACTAGAAGCTCGTCAAAACTGCTAAAACTGTTACTTTCCAGACATCTTTTTTCACAAGAGCTTCTAAGGCTTGGAACATTTTAACTGAAAAACTTCGTCATGGTAACATTATAGAGCTGGCGACTTCATAAAACAAAATGTTTATAGATTTACATGACCATGTGTATTGACAGTCTTCTTCATTTTATTGCCAAGTGTTCGTGCCGTACGCCGGCCGGAACGTCTTAATTAATTCAGACTGCAAGAAAGCTACAACATTAATTGTCTAGGAATTATTGTAGTTCAGAACTACAATAAGTCTCTTATCATGAAAACGTCTCGGGCCGCTCAGCAACAAACATAAATAATATACATGGAAAAACCACCGAAATATTTTGTTTACACAAACTCGAGATCATGTTCTACTGACAAATAATTCAATAGGCCTCTTGAGTAGTTCCACAATGAATTAACAATGACCAACCGTTGCATGCATTAACTCTTTCCTGTCCGAATTTGTCTTTAGTATTTTATTCTGGCTAACGCAAGACGATATTATTCACCTCTGGGGAAGCCCTTGCACAGGAACGAGTTAAAGTAAGAAAATTGCTTTGTATTTACATAATTTATTTTTTTTCTGCAATAAGTATACATGTCAGTGGTCTTCTACCATTAGCACAAGGACCATAAATTCCGCCATTTTGAAAATGATAATGGACACATTTTTGGGCAGCACCCGCAGTCCAGTTATGTATAGCCGTCAGTTTCTCACGTTGTAACCAATAAACTATTGTAATTGAAGAGCATTGTAGGCAATAAATTATTGCATTGTAATGCTGAAGGAGGTTATTAATGAAATCCTACCCCACCCCTGTCCCGAGGGGAACCGCAGCCCTAACCTCAAAAGTGTGGGGGGCGTCCGATCACCCCTAATATTGTTGGTAATTTATGGCCACAGTCGTTGGCAAAGCTTGTGAGATAATAATAACTTTATTTTAATTGTTAAATCCTTTCAGCTATATAGCTGGTATTTATAGGATGAACGATATTTAGCTATATAATTATATGATTTTTAAATATAAATATATGATTAATAAATATAAATTACAATATCTATTTATAAAAAGGTAAAAACTCTATAGACTACAAATATGATTACTACTGTCAAGTTCTGAAAGATAATTAAAAAGTGTTTGTTTAAAACAATAAATCGAAGTGATTTCTCTGACATAATTCGGATGCGCAGTGAAGTTCAATCCGTCAATTGGCGCATATTACAATGCAAAAATTTATTGCCTACAATGCTCTTACAATTACAATAGTTTAGTGGTTACAACGTGAGGAACGGGTGGTCAGCGTTTAGTGTTTATAGGTCCTTCTGCTAATGGTAAAGGTCGCTGACCGATACCTTAGGACCGGACTGTCGATACATTTTTAAAACTGTATTTTGCTAGGCAATAATTCAGTCGAATTATATTAGAAGACGAAAACTGAGAAACTCGTCAGTCGTCAGGTGGTTTAAAATCCAGTAAACGCGTCGAGTTTTCCATCTTCAATTCGTCCGTCTATTTTCCCGTCGTAAAGACAAGAAAGCTGGACGACACTGAAACAACCAGACGGTCCAGACTGGGACAGTGGAAGACCGTCAAATCAGTCAGTCAGAAGGCTTTCGTCTTTTAATATGAAGACCTTATCGAGTTATAGCGACACTTCGAAAATTGTTGATAAAGACACTCTAAGGAGAACGCTTGCCCTTCTTTATAGAGCTGGCAACTTCATAAAACAAAATGTTTGTAGAACTTCCATGACCAAGTGTATTGTTTATTTTATTGCTGATTATTCGTGCCGTACGCCCGGGACGTCTTCAAACGTTCACGGTAAAGACCTACCTAATTTGAACGAGTTTTCTGATTGGCTGTAAGTAACCAATCACATCGCCAATTATCAATTCGTTTCCATATTAGGGTTAGGGGAAGGTTAGGGGTTTTGTTGGGGTTAACTTGTCTACACCAATCAGAGGCCTTCTTATAGTAGATATAGGTCATCAGTAATTTATTGTCTAGTAATTATATTGTCCTGGAGCCCGGTGAGGGTGCTAATCTCAACACGCATGGAGTTAATTTTACACGCGTGTAGAAAAGGGAGGGAGGATATTTTGAGCGATTTGAATATTTATTTCTATGTGTGGTGGGATGTTCAAGCAGCGCAGTAAAAATTTTTGGGGACTGGTAACAATAATGAATAAAATCTATTCCTGAGAAAAAAACGTAAACAACATACTTTGTTCTTGACAAAAAGACTTCAGAAAAGGCTTTTTTGGATACATATATCCCGTTCAAAAGGACAGAAACAAGTCAACGTTTACGTATATTAGCAGAACAACATCCTTAGTAGACGAAAACACGTCGCACCGAAACTCGAAATGAGGAAAAAGCAATAGCGAAAAAATCAACGAAGAAAAAGGCTGAAAAAGGCTGTCACTGTCACTGTCACTGTCACTGTCACTGTCACTGTCACTGTCACTGTCACTGTCACTGTCACAGTCACTGTCACTGTCACTGTTACAGTAATTTTGTTTTCGATTTCGTGTGCCCTAAAAGTATTTTAAACGTATCCGTTTAATATGTTTTCGCTTGCCCGTTGTTGACTGCCGTCTTATCACCTTTTAAATATTTTTCTTATGGTCAAATTATTTGGAAAGCTTAGAGTATCTTATTTATAATTTGGCATAAAAATCGGTGAAAGAGCAATTTTTCGTCCGTTAAACATTAGCCTGCGAGCAGGCTCTCCCAACGCGTGGGCAACGGGAGGGCCTGCCCGCAGGCTAGTTAAACATATAAATGCTGCATGTTGAAATACTACTGATGTAAAGACTGAATGAAAACAGTTTTTTCAGGTGAAAACAGTTTTAAAACTTCAGATTTTGAGACGAAATTTGTTTTTTCTATTCTATAAAATGAATTTTAAATGCCATAAAATGAATATAGCCGTGGCAGCCAGGGAGATGGCCAATGACTTTGAAAAATGTAAATATTTTAGATGCTATAGCAATGTTCTTTGTAAACATGGAAAGAAAAAACTGTAAAATAATAAAGGAATACAAAATAGTTTTCCATGTCCAAACACGCGGGATATTGTGAGTCTTTCGAAAAGCGTAAAAAAACACGAGCCGCCTCCGCAGAAAATACCTAGTCGCTAGGATACGAAATGAACACTAGCACTATGATTAAATTAACGTAACATATGAACACGATAACGTCATGGGTAAAGCAAAAAGCTCCACCCACTTCACGTCTCAGAACCCTTCTTTCCTATACCATTTAGCACGCGCAGTCCAGTTATATATCGGTTAGTGGCAAGAACACAGTCCCTGATAATGCGGGCGCACCGACAAACAGATATCCTGAATCTCGATAAATCTCGATTGAGACACGATTAGTATGGCTCCTATGTCGACAGCAATTAGTATGGCTGCCTCTTACGTCGGCAGCAATAAGATGTTCGGAAACAACACTGTGCACAAGAAGTCTTCAAATGCATGTCTAAATGGCCTCACACCTGAAATTTTTTTGGCATTTTTGAAAAATTCTCCCATCAGAAAGAAACATGTACAAGAGGGAATAATTCAAAACTGAAACTACTAAAGGTCAAAACTGAATCTGCTCTCAAGATGTTTTCGTTTCAAGGAGCATTGGTCTTTAATGAACTACCAGAAGATCTGAGAAATGAAACGTTTTAAGCAGTTTAAGTTTAAATTTTTATGGAAATTCATTAGTACATTATTAAGAACTTCTTAAATACTAACTTCATACGAACTATATTTTAGATACGTATTGTATAATTGCCTGTATAGAATTTGGGTATAGAATTAATTTGTCATAGCTAGGTAAATCTTTTATAATCTTTCTTTTTTAACAAGTCCTTGAGTGATAGCAGCTAGCATTTGCTTAGCTGATCAAGTTAACGTGTATAAATATTGTACATTATTATTATTATTATTATTATTACTATTATTATTATTATAATTCACTTTTAAAATGTAATAGTGTAATTATAATTTATTTTTATATATAATATAACAGTTAGTCTACATAATTTTAAAATTGGGTAAAATTGTAAATAGTATGCTGTAAAGAAGATTGTTTAAATTATTATTATTATTATTATTATTATTATTATTATTATTATTATTATTATTATTATTATTATTAATAATAATAATATATGTTAATAATAATAATAATAATAATAATAATAATAATAATAATAATAATAAAAATAATAATAATAATAATAATGAAAGCTTTATTGAATTTTTTTATATACTTACAACTGCAAATCTCACTGTTAAAGGTAATTTACAATTGGCTACTTGATATACTATAATGGTTATATATTACACTAACATTTACATAAATATATGATATAAAAAGTAAGATATTAGATGTTCATTAAATCTGGATTCGTCCAATCCTTGTTTCTAGAACAGAAAACGTAGTATGTCGTCCTTATTGCAATATTAATGATTTTCCTAATGATATATTTAGCATGAGCCTTGTCTGAGTTCAAACGTTCCAACATTTCTATAAAAACCGAAGATTCTTTTTCAAAAACACCGAGTGCACTGATTGAGAGATTTACGAACTTTACCGACTGGAATTTTTTCTTTTGTTCTATGATCATCTCTTTATATTTTGAGTGTTTGCGCTGTATATTTTTTCTTAGGTTAGTCTCATATCCGACGGTTAGTTCGAGTACATACAGGAAATTGTCTTTGGTCAAAATTAGTAGATCAGGACGATAGTCATCACCAGTAATAATAGAGGGATTAGAGAATGATGGCAAGTCAGCATAAATGGTTTGAATATATTCTGATGGGAGGTTATTAGCAATAAAATTTAGGATTGAGTCGTGTCTCCAAGTAAATCGATCAAGATAGGAACTGCAGCCAGCAACAACGTGCAACAAAGATTCAGGTTTAAGGCAGAATGAGCATTCAGAAGACGACGAGAGTCCCCACTTTTGAAGATTTTTACGGGTTGGTAGCGAATTGTTTATGTAACGAATGGTAAAGTTGAAAATATTTTTGGGTAGTTTGGATTGACAGGTTGGCCAAATCGAATTTACTTGGGGTAGAGAGAATTTTGAAATGCTGCATGGAGAAGAATGAACCTTGACATTTTAACTGATTTTCCAATTTTTCTTCTTGAATTTCACGGAATGACTTAATTACTTCTTTTGTCGATGTATATTGATCATATTGAATGTTAGTATGGTTAGACGACAATTTCCATAGGTGGGTTATTGATTCATTAGGAGATGATTTCAAAACACTGCGGATGATTGTTTGACACTGTATGAATTTAGTTGATGGGGGGATGATATTAAGACCAAATTTGTTACTGGTTAGGTAAATGTTGCTAAGTGATCCAGAAATAGGTACCTCAAGCCATTTTCGAATATATTGTTTGAAAACTGAATCCAGGTTTTCAGAAATCCAGGTCTTTTGAATTGTTGCTATAGTGAGATGCCATGAGAGTTTTGAAAGAACGTAACGACTGTATAGGAGAATTAAATAGCAATGGACTGAGGCAATCTCCCTGTAAAACTCCACGACCTACTTCTATAAATGGGGTGTTAAAATCAGATGTGATGATTGATGTTTTAAAGTTCGTGTAGAGACTTTTAATCATGAGTTGAACAACAACAACAACAACATTTTAATCAACATTAATACCACTACTGGTACATATGATACATACAAATTATAGTTAAATACAAAAAATTTAACATATTAAACTAGTAACAATAAGGATAAACAAACTTTGATCAACTGCAATGCACCCCAGTCTTGAAGTCGTAGTACCTTACTAAATTATAATTGATCAAAATTCGTTAAAATATCAAAACAGAACTTAGCTACTAGTGCCATTATAGATTTGTCTTTCATTGAAACCATATACATAAACAGGTCCTGATTATTGAAAGAGCAAAACGAATAGTTTATTTGATATAGTTTATGGATGAAATTAGCTCTGAGATCAGTAAACTTTGGATTGTTGCATTGCATTAAATAATGTTGTTCATTCCCAACCTCATTTAAGTTGCAATGTTTACATATTCTTTCATCGTATGGAATATTAGTGTATCGACCAGTTTCAACAGGTAATCTATGAGATGATATTCTGAGTTTTGTAACAGCTTGACGATGTTTAACATTACTAATTTCAGAAATGTATTTTTCAAAGTCCGAATTTATTTTAAATTTTTTGAACGTTCTGAGCTTGCCTTGGTTTCCACCTTGTTGAATCTGCTCTCTCCAATAGTTAACAAAGTGTCGTTTTAAATTACTTTTTAAATAATGGCAAAAATTTTCCAACTCTTTCTGGGGTATAGTAAAGTTTTTAAAGTTATTCACTTTTGTATCACACAATTCCAGCAAATATGTTGTAAAAGATACTGGTTGTAAATTTAGATCCATACAGACTTTCCCCGCTTTACCAACGAGAGTATCGTTAAATAATGGGTTGTTGATACGTAGCCAAAATTTTGTTACAATAGTGGATATTTGTATACTTAAAGGCATTCTCCCTAATTCAGCATAAACGGCTAAATTTGTTGATTTTGAATGGACCCCTAAAATTCGTTTGCAAAACTTTAAATGGAGTTTCTCAATATCATTTGAGATTTTAAAAATCTTACTTTTAAACTTATCAAAAGAATTTACTTTACCTAATAAATACGGTTCCAAAATTTCACAATTGTATAGTAAAACAGGAGCTATCGTTGTTGAAAAGATGAAAAGAGCTTTAGGAGAGCTTTCACTGGAATATTTTCAACATTTGATAGACTTTTAAGCACACCGTGATAGGCTCGTAATGCTTTACTATGTAAAATTTTTTGAGCTTGTTTAAAACTACCAGTACAATGAATATTGATGCCTAGATATGGATATATTTCTACCTGTTCTAAAATAATGTTTTCAAAGAACCAATTTGATGTTAGGTATGTACGTCTCTGAGCCGCTGTACCAAGTAATAAAATTTTTGATTTTTTAAGGTTAATGTTTAATTTCCACCTCCGCGTGTATGATTGAAGTTTCGTAAGACAATTTTGCAATCCAATTTTGAATGTGTTCAGGCATGTGATGATAGCCAAGAACAGATTGGATTAGATTATGATGTACTTCACCAAACGCGTTCTTGAGATCAAGGAGGGTTATAACGAGAGATCGCTGTCTTATTCGTGCTTGATTGATTATATAAGCCATTTGTGCTGTGTGTTCAAATGATCCCGATATATGAGGGGTGAAGCCTTTTTGAATTCCGTGTTCGGTAAAACCACTGGCGAGTAGGTAAGAGAACATTGCATTACGGAGACTTGAAGTGAATACTTTCAGTGGTACGGATTGAAGAGTTATTGGATGGAAGTTTTCGGGAAGATTAGTATCGTTTTTCTTGTGGATTAATATGGTGCAAGCTTTCTTCCATTCATCAGGAACAGTTCCGGAAAGCCAGACGGCTTCAATTAGTTCGGTTAAATATGTTCGGAGGTATGGACAACGTTTAAAACATATAATGGAGATTTGATCAAGAGGACATGGTGAGCCGCCCAGATGTTTTCATTTTACGAATAATGTTTGTTATTTGTTGATAAGTTGGAGGTTCAAGGTTAAATTCGATAATGGGATCGGGTAACATTGGAATCCAACTTGGAATTTGAAATATTTTGTTGGGTTGATCTTGGTCAAAACTGTCTTAAAATACTTTAAACAATCGTCCATATTGAAGGTAGGGAGAATCGATTCGTTGCAATTAATAATTTTCATCACATATCCCCAGAAATTACGTTCAAAGTATTTGTCGTGGTTAAACGAATCGTCGGTATTATTAGGAACGTTGTCATTAGTTGGGTTAGATTTGAGCTTATTACGCACGAGACGAGAGACGATATTTAATTTCGGCAAGATCAGACTTTGATGATTTAAGTAGTTTCGGCAAGATCAGACTTTGATGATTTAAGTAGTTTCAGTGCTTTCTTCAAGTTCTTTATGCTGTGATTCTGTTATTTATTATTGAGTAAATTATCCGACAGACATTCCACAAGGCCAAATAAGTTTTCAGCAAAGTAGTTGTAGATTGTGCCATTTAGTACTTTAATTGATGTATTTAAATCGTTACTTTTGATTGGTGGATTAGACATTAATGAAAATTTGAAATCTTCGTTGGCCGTTACCCATTCTGAATTGGTTTTAGGAAGATTTATACCTTTTTTTAACTCAGGATATTCGTCATCTTGATTAGTATTGTAGATTGAGGTGCTGCCAATGTCATCTAGGTCTCTCATCATCATCATAATAATAATAATAATAATAATAATAATAATAATAATAATAATAATAGATATAGAAATAGTTTGTTAATTCGTACCTCAGTAATGTTGCGATCTGTATAATCGTACCATATCCCTCCATCATAACTATATTTTATTTGGTACTGCGTAATATATCCGCTGCTGCATCCTTGAGTAGCAATTCCAGTTATAGTGACCATTTTCCCCAAATCAATATTTATGTACTGTCCTTTAGAGTTCAAAGCGCACCAGCAATCTTCATTACGCAAGCGAGCATACTCGCTTCTGTATAAGAAGCCATCATTTGACGAAGCAGTTATACTTTGGTCTTGGATAGTAGCTGCCCCTTGATCACTCATTCCTAACGGATACTGTTTTGTACAAAATTCTTTAAAAGAAGAGTAAATTGAATAAGAAAACGTTACTTTTAGGTTATTTTTGTCAACTGTACGTGTGTGAAACAAAGTATCTTACTATAAAGAATTAAAATAATGAACAAAATGTGAATGATGAATACGTCTATAGGTAGTAAAACTTTCAAAACAAACCTGATTTTGTCATGGAGATCCCATGCAATTCAACTTTTAAACAACTGGAAGGATTACTGGGTGGAATCATTAACCGAAGAATACGAGCTTCAATAGGATGTTCAAAAACATGTTTATCAATGACGTTGTCCAAACTAAAATTTATCTGCAGATTTAATAGAATGAAAAAAAAGCTTAATTGATTTATAACACTAGAAACATCAGTAAAAATACCAACGCCGATGGCGATGACAAGCCAATGCACGAGGCCTGCATAATTATATTCTTCATTGCATATCAATAAATTTTTGTGTGCGTGTAATGCCCTGGGATTGCTAATGACAAGTGTTTGGTCAAATTGCATGATTACGCATGTTTAGTCTGTTTTAATAAACAATTATAAGTCGAAAAATTCAACTTTACATGAATTGAATAACTACTGAAATATATTAAAAAATCGAATTATGTGCACGTACAATAAACTTATTTATAGAAGATTGTCACTGTCTAAAACCTATATTGTTCAAGAATATGTTTATCAATGACGTTATCCAAACTAATATTTATATGCATATTTATAATAAAATAAGAAAAAATTATAACATCCAGACATCAATGAGAATAACAGGAGAGCAACTTAACGATGACAAGGCAATTAAAAAATGCATACAGTCATCCATTATCGACTTACTAAACCTACGTTAATGCGGCGATCTTATTATTGTTACAATAAACAATTATAGGATAAGCCTGAGCACGATACCGGGAATTACGTAGACCGATCGAGGTCAATCCCGAAGGCTACGGAAAACATTGACCGATGTCTTGATAATTCTTAATATCATTCGTGAGCCAAATCCAATGATCTCTTTCTTATTATTATATACGTATTGTCCTATACGTACTCATTAGCAAGCGTAACGATAAAACTCGTCCCTTATTGGGAAAGCGCGTTCCTGACTGGTTGTACGATGTTTTCCACTCGTACATGCGAAATATCCTACGACCAATCAGAAACCCTGTTATTAAGGATTACTTAGTGATTTATTGATTTATTTTTATTGATTTACTGATTTGCAGATTTAATGATTTACTGAGTACATAAAGTGCGACTCTTTTGGAGTTGCCATAAAACGTCGAATTCATTGTTTCATATACGGCGTAAAGCAAAACATCTTCTTCAATCAATCAAATAAAGAAATCCACGAAACTTATGAACCAGATCAATGATCCGTTCCGTAATGTCCAAAAAATTCGAGCAAACGGCAACTTTATCACTGTTATATCTAATGAATCGTTTTCACTGAACACCTGGGCTCGCTTCAGAAGTCGTAATGTGCTATTCTCGACACGCGTGGATTAATTTTACACGCGTGGATAAGCGTGATATACAAGCAAATTTCTGTAATCTGAATATTGACTTGTATATAGCTATACTGGCAACAATTTTATTTATTCTTGACAAACAACATAAGTTGTTTTTGACAAAAAGACTTGAGAAAGACTATCCCTTTGAAAACAGAACAGAAAAAAATCAAGGTCTACATAATAGAAGTTAGTATCGCAGGTGAAGTGCTTTCTCGAATGGGAGAAAACCATTAGCATACTCTGCAGGCAACTCTGTGCAGTCCGTGGCCAACGTGACCCCCCCCCCCCCCCCCTGCCCACTCCACCCAAGTTTGCCCACTCCACCTAAGATTGCCCACTCCACCTAAGATTGCCCACTCCACCCAAGATTGCCCACTCAACCAAAGTTTGCCCACTCCACTCAAGTTTACCCACTCCACCCGAGTTTTCACACTCTACAAAAGTTCGCCCATTCCACCGACGTTTACCCACTCCACCCAAGTTTGCCTACTCTACCAAGTTTGCCCACTCCACCCAAGTTTGTCCACTCCACCGACGTTTACCCACTCCTCCCAAGTTTGCTCACTCTACCCAAGTTTGCCAATTCCCTCCACCCAAGTTTTCCCCCTCCACCCAAGTATGCCATTCCACCCAAGTTGGACCACTCCACTCAAGTTTGCCCACTCCACCCAAGTTTGAATTTATTGAAATGATCAAAATTATCGACATTGCTTTGGAAAGGATACTATCGATCTTTCTTTGAGGCAAAATCTACGCTTTCGATTAGCACTTTGGGAAGAATAACTATTGAGCTAACTTTCGTTGCTAATTGTGCAGCCACTAACCTCAACTTGGTAGCGATGCGCTCAATTCATCGCTC
Source organism: Corallium rubrum (assembly GCA_964035015.1). Lineage (NCBI taxonomy): Eukaryota > Metazoa > Cnidaria > Anthozoa > Scleralcyonacea > Coralliidae > Corallium > Corallium rubrum. Next base: position 17,667,306 of record OZ035998.1, on the reverse strand, counting down.
AATTTTATCGCTGAAATGCTAATCGAAAGCCTACTCCTTTTATAGCAAGTTAGGATTGCTAGTGGATTTGCCGTGTATGTTCGTGATTGTCCATTTGTCCCTGGCATAGCCATTACTATAGGACATAACTTGATATTTTATATTTCATGGGCAGCACGCCCCGCACGGAACTTCATGGCTTCATGTTGTCCGGTTCACGCTTTTCCTGTTTGGGTTGACTACTTTTGTTATTGTCTATCACTATGAACCGCATAACAATATTAAGCACCGAAACATGTTTAAATATTTTTCTGTTTCTTCAATATAATAAGTTCTATATCAAAATGATCGCTTGAATCTGACGAATTCAGCACTGTACGTTTTTATCCCGGTTGTTATTTGGAAAAAACGGACTTGTCTAGATGTACATGGCCACTGAAAATTTTGGTTATGTGCACATTGTTGCAATGTTCCTGCATAGGCAATGCCAAGGCTGCAGCAATCGATCGAGTAGCCCGAGTGAACGCCTAAGCAGGCGTCTTGTTTACCGGATGAATTATACCGACTCAGCAGTTCAATTGCCAACCAGAAATTAAGAAAATCACAGTCTGAAAGTAATGCGAATTACGTCTAGTTTTTGAGATATTTTGCATTTCTGCTATATTTGCCATTCGAATTTCGCCACATGCAATTAACGACTGAAAATGACTTTCCCCAGAACTACACAATAAGCTTGATGTGTAATAAAATTGCTTGGTTGAGGAAAGATACGTAGAAAGAAGCGTCTTCAAAAGTTACCGTTGCCAAAACAAGACAAGTGTGGTTTTTTGCTCAGTCTTCAAACCTATTATATTATGCTTGCGCCAAGCATGGATCATCGTAAGCGATTTTTGAACGTGTGTCGTATTTTTCCCGAAGATAATTTTGGTTCAACAAAACAGGAGAATAAACATAAACTGCCTTTAAACGAACGGCTAGATTTTTTGGTATTCTTCGTCAAAGAAGAGGGTTAATTGATGTGATGTACTTGGATTTTGCCAAGGCGTTTGACACTGTGGATCACGGAATTTTGTTGAGCAAATTGACAGCTTATGGTGTATCTGGAAATTTATTTTCTTGTTTAAGGACTATCTAAATGGACGTCTCCAACGTGTTGTTATAAAGCCTGGTTCTCATATGTCGCCGATCGTCGCCGACCCATGATTTAGATGCATGTTAAGTAAAAGAATAAAAGCACTGCTTTTCTGCATTGTTCTTTATTACTTAACATGCTGCTGCACTTCCCGTTTTAACATGCATCTAAATCACAAATCGCCGACGATCGGCGACATATGAAAACCAGGCTTTAAGGGCGCTGCATCAGATTGGTCTCCCATCACCTCAGGGGTTCCTCAAGGGAGTATTCTTTGACCTTTATTATTTGTAATATTCATCAATGACCTTCCGGACATCCTACCACCTGAAGTGACATCAGCTCTGTACGCTGATGACACAAAAGTTCATGGTACTATTAAATCAACTCACGATTGTGAGATAATGCAATCGGCACTAACAAACCTTAATAACTGGTCCAATATTAATAATATTCGTTTTAAAGATTCCAAATGCAAAGTCCTAACTGTTACACGGAAGAAAACCCCTATTATGTTTGATTATTATTTGAACGTTACTCAACTACAACGTGTTTATACGGAGAAAGACCTTGGTATAACGATAACAAGTAAGTTGTCCTGGAGTACACATATAGACAGTATTATATCCAAGGCGAATAAGATGTTAGGACTGCTTAAACGAACCTGCCCTCTTCTTCAGGATACTCGCGTCAGGCGAACTCTTTACCTGTCATTGGTGGAATCGCAACTAAATTATGGCTGTGAAATATGGTCTCCACATGAATTCGGCTCCAAGAGAAAGTTGGAAAGTGTGCAACGAAGAGCGACAAGATGGATATTGATGTGCAGACAGGGGGAAATTAGCTATAAAGACAGGTTAATTAAACTGAATCTGTTGCCTTTGGCCTACGACAGAGAAATAAGAGATATTGTGTTACTTTTCAAGTCTATGTTTGGGTTTACTGACTGCAACATTAATAATTATGTTTCTCTGGTTTCTCATGGGCGCACTCGCTTATCCTCATCAGATTATTTGAGGGTCCCAAAGTGTAAAACCACCACTTTTCAGGGTTCCTATTTTAATCGGACTGCCAGACTTTGGAATCGTATTTGTAGAGAAACATCTCCAAGTAGTTTTACTTCAGTTCGTTCATTCAAGACTTTTTTATTTGATAAGTATTCTTTATTGTTAAACTCGGTCTTTGACACGGATTTTGTATGTACATGGTCACTACCACCTAGTTGTCCCTGCCATAAATATTAGTTTGTTTTTAGTTTTGATTTTATTTTTTATTATTATTTAATTGTATTTACTCAGGCAGACACCCTGCATGGGATTTACTGTCCCGTTCGTGTTTTGCCCTATTGGGAATTATCTGCGTTGTATGTATGTATGTATGTATGTATGTATGTATGTATATATGTAAGTGTCTTGTATCTTGTGAATTCCTAATTAAAGTTGTTAAAAAAAAAAAAAATAATTGTAGACGAGGGTAATTGCTGTTTTCGTTGAAAATAGAGTAATTCGATCATCTCCGGTAAGAAAAGCTTTGAAATGAACTGGTAAAACATATTTTGGGAACATAGAAGTATGAGTAGTATACAAAGTGGGGTTATACGACCGGTGGAGCCGGTGGAGCACTACGCTGCACCGCTTACATAATTTTCTCATGTCAGCTGTGTTTATTAGGTATCCTAGAGTAGATAACTCCCCCCCCCCCCCCCCTATACCGTCCAAAGGTATGCCGCCTCCTTAATATTCAGCGTGCATCACGCGTTGCGAAGCGTTATGAACGCATTGCGAATGGAACTGCACACCTGGACATGGTTATCATATTGGAATATAAAACCTACGAGTGTCTACAATCAATGACAAAACACCTTGGGCAGTTGACATTTTTACCCTTCAGAGCAGGTTGTGTTGACTGTTCTTCAATGTTGACTAGGGTGACCTGGACAAACACCACATAAATTGGAGTGGCTGGAGTGCTAAGTATCAGTATTGTATCGGAGTATTGTATGTGTCCCAAGGATTCTGTCTCTGATTGTCCACAGAATAGAACAAATTTTGTCTTCATTCGTCGGCGTGTTATTTTATTTTATTTTTATTTTATTAGCTTTTCCAGTTACACATTACAATTACAAACATAATTATACAGAACGAAAACAGTTTTGGCAGGGACACCACAAAGCAAAAGCCAATTACTGCGGGCCCAACTAGGGTTATGAACGCGCATTTGGGCCATTTACTTCATTCTCAACACACACTAAGTATGACTAGCATCTTTGAAAATAGAATTAAACTAGAAGTTTTTATCAAAAGTGAAGTGCTGCGAGTTTCTACCATTTACTATTTAGTAGTAAAATACTTGTTATCGTCCCAAGCATTTTCAATTAAAGAGCTTAAGCATGCGACGTTTTCCTCAACATGGACGTCACGCGTATAAAATCAAGCCATTAAAGAGTGATGGCGTCAGCACTCTTGCTTGAAGTGAAGAACGGCAATCTATGCAGTTTTAGGTTGTTGATTTGCAGCAATAAAGCTGTAATAATAGAACAAAGACTCGTATAAATACACTGTCTGCCCCTCGAAATGTCGCTAAGCCTTTTGTGGCCTTGATATATACTTTCAGCAACAAATAGAGTTATGTTTGATATAATAGTATAGTAGAAAAATACACTTACTTCTCTTTAATAAATCAATATATTCGAGCGCCAAACAATGCCAACTTGCCCACAGTTTAATAATGCATGCCGCTGATCGGTAGACATCGCGTATACCGAAGATCATCGCCCACGAAATCCTAAGAATCGAGTTTATGAACACATATAAACTCGGCCCAGACCTCGTCAAGATTACTGAGCTGCTCGCCTTACGGCTCGCAGCAATAAACCATTAAATAATTAAATAATTAAATAATTAAATAAGAATTAAATAATTAAAGACAATCACGGTTACTGTGTTTGTTATGGGAAAAAGTAAATCGCGCATTAGACATTTCTCATTCATGTCTCATGTCAAGCAATAATACCACACAGTGCACTACAGAAATCTTGCAGTAAAGGAGGACTACCAAATTTAAATCAAACATAAAAGAGTAGGGATTTGATGCGTCATGCTTATATAACGCCGTTGCAAGTTTCCGGTCAATTTCTTGTTGTCATGTGGCAATGTCTTCATTTGAAGGAAGGCATGTCGCAAAGTGATAATAATATTCCGAATCAGCGTTCGATTCTGTCTACCTCGTAACATACAGTCAATGTGACGCTTCTACTAGGCAAAGTTTTGCCAATTTAATTGTCGAAGCATGGACAGCTTGCTCTCGCTCGAAGGTCGTTCAATGGGTTGTCAGCCAAGAAGCGCAAGCGGATGGTCGAAATCATTTTCATATGGCGCTCAAGTTGAGCGTAAAGAAAAGGTGGCTTGCAGTGAGAAATTATGTCAAGAACAAGCATGGCATCAACCCTAATTTTTCGGACAGTCACGACAATTACTACACTGCCTACTTGTACGTTGTGAAGGAAGTCACCGAATTTGTTATGTCAGAAGATCATCCCAATCTGTCTACCAATGCTACGCGAAAAAGGAAAGCAAATGGGAAATCTGGCAAAAGTAAGCAGAGAAAACGCCTGTCGATTTTTGATGTCGTTCAGATCATTCAGACACGAAAAACTAACACGCATTTGGAGGTTATGTGAGTTATGGCACAGGTGGCAAAGTGGCAAGGGAAAATGGATCTGGCCGAATTTGTGGCAAATCGGGGACCAAACGTTGTCAACGACGCTTTGGAGACGACAAAGGAGCTGACTGTTGCTGAGGAACAGTTGGCTAGAGGCAATAAAACACGCCTTGAATTGTTGCGTGAGCATCTAGAGAAGGCATGTGCTGAGTTGTGAAGGAGTATGGTTGCGCGCCGCAACTGAAATTCTAATGTCGAACGATATTAAACTCCAGTCGTTTGCGTCTGCCATCTATGACGACTTAGACCTGGGAAGAGGAAAATATAGAAATATTTTCATTCATGGACCGGAAAACTGAAGCAAAACGTTCCTACTATCTCCACATTTTTCAGTGTTTTGTAAATCTAGCTTCCGGAATTTTTGCCTGGCTGGGAATCGGCTGAAGTGGTTTAATTTGCTAAACGACTTTAGATGGAAAGCGTGCCTTATACCATGGTGCGAGTTGCTACAAGTTTTAGACACTGTTTATTTTCCAGCTCCCAAAAATTTTGCGAATAAAGACATAGTCTTGGAAAAACATACGCCACTTTTTGCTACATGTGACGCCCCTCTCGCGCTTGTCAAGGGCGGTAGTGCGGACCGGGTGAATACTGAAATGATATAAGTACGGTGGCGGGCGTTCAAACTTTCGAAGCAAATATCTCAATCGAAACAGAAGCAATTGAACCTTGCAGTTCTTGTTTTTCAAGTTTGATTTTAAACAACGTTCACTAACAATAGTTACGCGGGATACTGATAAATTTGCAAAATTGTGGTAAGAAGCCAAGGTAGATTGACTGCAGTGTTTTCGAAGCAATACACTAAAATTTAAGCAATGCCGGATGGACAAGCAATTCTCAATACACAATTGCCTGAGCACGCGACTACAATAACAAATCGAAAATAATTTATTCTTCAAAGTTCACTGATGGGCAGGAAAGGGAAGAAGATAAAGGACAGTTGAAAATTCTTGGAAACCCTTACTGGTTTATTAAAAAAGTCAAAGACATACAGCGTCATATTTTTATTGATCAATGAACATGAAAAACGTTGAATTCATGCATGGTAAATTGGTATCAACTTCTCTTAAAATTGAATTTGCGATCTATCAAAAGTCATCTTGCTTCAGATTATAGACTATAGCTCAACATATACTGCATAATAAATAAAATTCAATTTTGTTCCTAGATTTGTTCACTGCATTTTTAGCAATATAATAACAGATATAGTTGTAGTTTTAATACTCAGTTCAACGTCTGAATACATGGCGCACAACCACCTTTCACGCTTGCGTGAGGGAGATCGGCATTCCATTGTCCCTGAAAAGCCCTTATGGGGAGTGATCAATTAAATATTGTATTGTATTGCATTGCATTGCATTGCATTGCATTGCATTGCATTGCATTGCATTGCATTGCATTGCATTGCATTGCATTGCATTGCATTGCATTGCATTGCATTGCATTGCATTGTATTGCATTGTATTGTATTGTATTGTATTGTATTGTATTGTATTGTATTGTATTGTATTGTATTCCAGAAAGTATTTTTATGAAGACCATGAATCTTACTTTGATGTTTTCCAATATTTCTTGAGTGTGCATGCATGTGCTGTTAAAATATGCACTTCGTGGTAGAACCACAGTCTTTCTAAATATATGCGAAGATAAATGACCAAGAATGTCAAGAATGTTGCCGTTGCAGCTTTGTTTGCCTTTATAGTTTTGATCCAGTTACTCAAATTTTCATCCAGTTCTACAACTTTTGTCACAAAATCGGCTTGATTGCAGGTTAGTCACCAGCCAGAGCACCAACGGTCTTTCGGCTTGTTTTCAGTAGCCGCTGAAGTAAACTGGAGATACAGAAGATTATTGAGAAACAGATGTAACGACACTTGGAATATCCTAAGTTGGAAAATGATGGTTTGTTTACGAATGTAGACAAATTGTAAGTCCTAAGTCGTAAAATTGTAAGTCCCACTGAGACAGATGTTAATATTCATTTGATGTCTTTGATGGTGGATTTGTCCAATTAGTTATTTTGTTTCCAGCGGTATTTTCCTACTATTTATGGTTGACTTGTGGCACCGCTCACAAGTATGGCAATTATTTCGTCTTCGTTAGTAATTGTATAACCAGATGGGTGCCGGTACGGTTGACGTGGCTGGTCCAACTTTAGTCTGGGTCAACAGCTTTTCCGTTGAATTATCGATTACCGGTTTCAGAACCGGGAGACGTTTAACGATGGGCGAAGTTGCAAGACAGTTTCAAGTTTATATAAAATATAAAGCCGAAAGAAAATTTTATTTAGTAAACCATATTTATCAACGCAGAAAGATTTTACATTGAACGGGATTAAGGTGAGAGATCTTACCTTATTCCATATCCATGGTCTCCCTCGCAGCCGTCGTGGTTGTCAAACCACGACAGCGGATTTCAGCCCTGGAAAGGGCAGATGCATGAAAGGTACAGCAGGTGAGCAGGTGGTCATCTAGTCGACGTGAGAAGCAAGGTATATATATATATATATATATATATATATATATATATATATATATATATATATTCTTTTGTCCATTGTAGATAAATATGAACAGTTTCAGAAATATGCAACTCGTTGACATCTGTGCAGCAATAGGCCTGTTCATGCACGTTAAAATGTACAGAAAAGTTTCAATTGTAATAATATAGTGGGCAAAATTACTTGAATATGATTGGCTAATAAAGAGGGCATTTTTTGTAATTCAGGGCAAAATTACTTGCATGTGAGTGGTCGCTTGGTTACATAGCGACAGTGAACCTCAGAGAACTGACATTTTTGCGGGCGCTGATGATAAACCGGGATATTTTTTTAAATGGCCTAATTAAAGTTACTGGTAAACACTTATTATCCAGTTGGACAAGTGATTTTAAAGAACGAAGCAATTCTATTAGACGAATTTTGGGCAAATATTTGTCAATGCTCAAAGCAAGCGGAAGTCGTGAAATTGGATGGGTATGCTGCAATCTAAACATAATTTTTGTATCAACTGCGCATGTGCTAGTAAATACCTTGCTGTCGTACGAGTGGTGTAATTTAATGTAGTTAAGTTAACAAAAGAATGCCTTCGGAGCCAGTCAAAACATAGAATAAAACGAATATCTGATTATAATTTAAGAGGTGATGGTACAATTCTTTAGCCAGCCTCATTTTAACTTAATGTGGATCAAAAAGTCTTATTCTTATGTAGTTACTAAGTATTGGAATAATCACCTCTCGATGTTCGTCAATCCGTAAACTTTAATGAATTTAGAAGCAAGCTCAACAATATTGTATTTTAGCAATACTATATATATTTTTGATTTTTTTTAAATATTTATTATATGTAATGTAATGTAATGTAATAATGTAATGTAATGTAATGTAATGTAATGTAATGTAATGTAATGTAATGTAATGTAATGTAATGTAATGTAATGTAATGTAATGTAGTGTAATGTAGTGTAATGTAGTGTAATGTAGTGTAATGTAATGTAATGTAATGTAATGTAATGTAATGTAATGTAATTCTCACGATCGTATTTTGAACGAGCTTTAATAGCTCATAGGCGAAACGTGATTAAATAAATTATTCTATTATTCTATTCTATTGACTCACGACAAACCACCGAAACCAAAATAACTACTGTACATCAAGTATTTCGTAAGTCATTGTTGACAGCATCCTAGGAGCGAGGATATTCAATAACTAAAAATACATGAATGCAACAACCCCTCACCCGCTTTTATTAAATGGTTTTTTGAAACACATCCACCCACCCACCCTGATTTAAAATAAGCACTCCTGATATACAACCAATATAAAAACAAACAGATTTTAAAACAAATGATAATCCTCGAGATAATTATAGAATTTATGGATAGGATGATTAACTGATTGAATGAAAGTTGAACATATCAAAGCAAAACATAGACATCTGGTTGTAAAAAATATATTGTTTTTAGGAGGATTCAAAAGTAGTAAGCACTTAAATGGCTTATGGCTTCCGTATGTATACATGTTTTGCAAAGGCAGAATTAAAAGTTAACAGCTTACAGCTCAAAATTACATTTATAATAGAGTCTGAGATAAAAACAATTCAGTAGAATCGGATCCCAGAAAGAAGTATTAAACAGACCACGTTAAGTTTCAGTTGAAAATTTGGATAATATCAACATAAGCTTATAAAGGAAGTGTTTTAAGTTTAGCTTTAGTTAAGCTGACTTATGGTTTGGACGAGCAAAGGGAAAGCACGAAAACATGAAGCTGTATTACAGAATCATCCTCAGAAACATGAGAAAATTTTTCATGATGTCTTACACTGCTAAAGTCAACCGAAAAATTTCGGCTGACTCGAGCGGGATTTGAACTCGCACCTTCGGGATTCCGGTCCGCCGCTCTACCTGTTGAGCTATCGAGCCGCACAGGGATTGGAGGCAAGTTCTATCCAACTTAAGTGCACGAGATATTCTCGCGACAACTTAACGCTTATCCGTGAGGACGTGCAGTGTTTCAATTCTATTACAGAATCATCCTCAGAAACATGAGAAAATTTTTCATGATGTCTTACACTGCTAAAGTCAACCGAAAAATTTCGGCTGACTCGAGCGGGATTTGAACTCGCACCTTCGGGATTCCGGTCCGCCGCTCTACCTGTTGAGCTATCGAGCTATCTCATGTTTCTGAGGATGATTCTGTAATAGAATTGAAACACTGCACGTCCTCACGGATAAGCGTTAAGTTGTCGCGAGAATATCTCGTGCACTTAAGTTGGATAGAACTTGCCTCCAATCCCTGTGCGGCTCGATAGCTCAACAGGTAGAGCGGCGGACCGGAATCCCGAAGGTGCGAGTTCAAATCCCGCTCGAGTCAGCCGAAATTTTTCGGTCGACTTTAGCAGTGTAAGACATCATGAAAAATGAAGCTGTATATTGTTTAGGTTATTAAGACAACAAGAATCCTACCGTTTATAACTTTAAAATGATTTGACCACTGAGTGACCACAACCACTGCAATTCAGATCGAGTTTTGTTTATCATACGGCGTTTGGTTTCTTCAGGTTCTCTGGTTTCGCTTCAAGATATATTAAACCGGCTGTTTGTATCCTTTTCTTCGTTAAACGAAAGCAAAATACTGACAGATTTAAAGTGCATATACGAGAATTTTCATTTTTTTTCTAAAAATCGGCCGTCTGGAGACGATTCTAACGATATATAACACTCCTTCAACGGATGAAAACTTCCCGAGATATTTGGTTCTAAACATGGCGAAAATATGTTTTTTCAAAACATGGCCGGGAGAAAAGAGTCTAAGTCCGAATAAGGCTGATGACAGTTGTTTAGTATACAATTGAGGACGAAATACCTTCGCGTTGTGTTGTACTCGGATGTTTCAACAAGCCAGACCCTAAAAACGGTACAATACTTCATAGGGAAGTTTACGATGAAGATTTAATACCAGAAGCAATAGAATGATGCCAATGTTAGGATGTTAAGTGCGAACGCAAAGATACAGTATGGCGCACTGTTTGGTCTAAGCATTTCAACTGGCCAGACGGTTTCTTCGGAAACATTGTTTTAATGTTTTCAAGACAAGAGAAGTCCTATAACGTGGCTAAAAAGGGCTGATGTATATTAGAGAAACCTTAACAAACACGGACTCCAGGTAAAATAACTTTTTTAGATATTTAGAAAGAAAGAAGTGCCGCTGAAAAACCACAACCTTCCAGATCATCTGAATACATCGAGCATGAAAATATAATGAAAACAAAAGAAGCGTTGATGTCTGATCAAGTCTTTCTCGTCTCGGATGTGTTTTATGTGTTCAGCTTACAATTGCACACGACGTTGATTAAGTAATTGCAGGTGACACTTTCTAGGTAAACATGAAGCTGTGTAATATATAAAAGGCAAAGAGACTTGACATATTGAACGCTGTACATGTGTGGAAATAATACTTTCTTTCTTTGCTTTCCTAATGTCTGATCAGGTCTTTCCAGTAATGTCGCTGGCAAGTATCTTGATATTATATATACTTACAATCGCACACGCCGTTAATAGTTGTGTTGATATTTAATACCCGAAGAGACTCGACATATAATTCTCGCGTTACATGAACCACTGACTTTTTTCTCGAGCTTTACAGCTATTTACTGTGGTTGGTATGATTAGGGTTTTCTTCGTATTCGTATCTATAGAATAAAGCTACAGTTTGGAAGATCATTAAAATTGTATTCCTGACTGATATGCCAATAAATATTACAATTTATCAATGGCAAAAGTGTTTTACCTGTCAGACCGCAAATTAGTTAAAACATAAACAGATTCTGGAAATGCCTATGGATGAGGCTAGAGATGAATATGTTATAAAGGGCTATTAAGGCCCAATTATCCTCAGCTGTAACAGATTTACGTAAAAGCTGTAAAGAGAAAAATATCCCTGCGAGAAGACATGCAGTTGACAAGGTGCTTGACAGGACGATATCAGACTGCTTGTTTTGTTTTCATTAAATATTCAACAGTAGATGTAGTTAGGGTATGGAAGATTGGGATTTTTCAGTGGTATTTGACTCTTCTTCGTACTTCCTAAATATCTAAAAAGTTATTATACCGAAGGTCCATATTTGTGGAAAAAATGCATTAAATTACAATATACAACGGGTTTGTTGATTTCTCACTGCCTGACTCGGATCTGCGTAACTCGGATCGCTCGCCCTGAAAGCGCTTCTTGGTCACTTGGTGGTCGTGTGGAGCAGATGCGGGTGAGCAGAACGTTACTATAATACCATCCATTTCTATACACGAGATATAGAGCTTATCTTGTACTGGAAAACTACTCTTCCAGCGAAACCGACGTTGGGAATCGACTGGCTTACACTTTGTGTGCGTTTGCGCTTAAAAAGTTAACAACCCAAAGTTGGCGTCTTTTGCTTGCCTCCAATCTTAAACCTTTAGTGTAAGCCTTCCTGTGAAGTGTTATACCATTCTCTGAGTTTTTGCCATTATCTGGTTTGTTGAAATATTCGAATAAAACACACCGCGAAGGTATTTTGTCCGCAATTGTAAAGTAAACAACTGTAGTCGAAATTACAGCTTGTCCCGATTTGACGTCATCAACCATACTCGTACTCAGACTTTTTTCTCCCGGCCATGTTTTGAAAAACTCGTGTTTGGAACCAAATATCTCGGGCAGTTTTCATCCGTTGAAGGAGTGTTATATATCGTTAGCATCGTCTCAACACGGCCGATTTTTAGAAAAAAAATGAACATTCTCGTATATGCACTTTAAAGTTTTCTTCGTCGCTAGTCACCAGTGTCCAACTATTCTTTCCGCGTGATACCGTACCAAACATATATATATATATATATATATATATATATATATATATATATATATATATATATATATATATATATATATATATATATATATATATATAATAAATAAATAAATAAATAAATAAATAAATAAATAAATAAATAAATAAATAAATAAACTATTTCCCAGATTTCGTCTCCCTCGCTTTTTCTACACGCGTGTAAAGTGGACTACACGCATGTCGAGATTAGCACCCTCACCGGGCTCCGGGCCTTCGGCCCTCCGCCCTGGCTCGGGGTAAAAAGTTTCTACAAATTTAGTAAGTATTTTAAGTATGAATCGTAGGCAATTCTTAATTGTAATGTACTAGACGTTGTTGGAAATATGATGAAAGTTTTTGAAAGCAAATTAATGGTCGTTGTATGGACGATTTCATATTCAGACGAGGCAATTTAAAAATGCCTGATCGAGCTTCGTAAACTGAAAAGACTATGCGTTGCCGGACAGAAATGGATGACCTTCTTCTAAGAAAACAAAGTTAGCTTCATGGTCAAGCAACAATGTCCAAAACCTTTGGTAGTCTACGAGAGAAATATGCTATTAAATAATAGCATATTGTCGATGTAGATGACAAATAGTCAAATGTCAGTGATCGACAGGCTATGTTGAGAGCGTGAATTGGAAAGTCTATATTAGTCTATATTACTAAGTTATATACATTATTAATGGAATGAAATTGTATACTGCAGTTGTCAATGCCATGCAAAATCTGTGTCATAAATGTGCAAACATTTCTTCTACCTTTTACTGCATGTATGCATATGTCTTGAAGAACAATTAATGTATGGTTTCTCTTATAATTGTGATGACATTAATGCTGGACGTAATACTCTAGATGCTTGTTATCTCAAGTTATTTCCTTTACCTTCTAACTAGATTGCATTATTGTCTGACAAATTGTTGTAACAAAGATATTTAAATACTGTATTAGTTAATTAAGTCAAATTTTGTTAATGTTAATTTGATTGGCCTACTTAGAGCTTTACTACCATACTTTATCCCCGAGCCCGGGCGTAGGGCCCGGGCGTAGGGCCGAAGGCCCGGAGCCCGGGTGAGGGTGCTAATCTCGACACGCGTGGAGTACACGCGAAATTACAGCAAATGGGAAAGAAATTCTGCGAGATGTTTATTGCTGTCGAGCGTCAGCGAGGCAGCCCACTATTCTTGACGTTGCCTCGCGCCCAGTCCTTTTTCCGAGCTATGTATAGTCGACCGGCCAAGATCTCGATTTGTTAAATTTTGCGTTTGTTTGTTGGTTTGTTTGTTTGTCGGCATTACGTCATCCATATATGAGCTGATGTGACTCGTGCGCATGTTCCGCTACCGGTTCAGCTTCTTCCTTCGACAGAAAATTCACGATAAGAACAAATACATGTCTTTACTTTCTCGTGGAAGTATTCATCAAGGTCATGAAGGTTTCAGTGGCCAGTCTCGAGGAAAGCAGTGCATTTTCATGAGTTTAGCAGCACTGTTAACAGTACAAACTATCGAGTGGAACTCGACAACCATGATCTCATTCCTCATGAGAGATTTCTGTCGCTGAACAACTTACCAACTGTTGTTTGTTGCCGTTGGTTGGAAGACAAGTCAACGAACTCGTCCATTGAGACATGTCTATCAGAAGTTGTCAACACCACGTCGGCGATGGATTTTCTAAATTGGCAAATGGCAATGCCACGAGTTTATCTTGTCGAGGTAAGATATCAGTTTCTTAGTTTCTACAACTGACACTGTGTTCCTTGGTAGGAAATTTCACGGGTTTTTCCTTCTATTTTTAGGTGTATATTGGTGTGGGTTCATTGTGTTTGCGCTGATCAACATTCTAACTGCGTGTGTGTATGTTGACTGATACCAATTCTGGGCTTAATGATACATTGCTGTACTGTATAATTTTATTATTAAAGCTCTAGATTTGTCAAAACATATTATTAAGCACTTGGAATTGCATTGACAGTTTTGCCACAGCATTAGAGCAAGGCATGCTTATTTAATATTTGTATATTAATTGTGTGTATATCCTGTCAAAACCCTTGCCATTTTATGTGTAGTTTTCAATTTTTAATATAATTTAAAAATATAGAAGGAATGTGTAAATACTCTGTTTATTGTAATTAATATTCACAGGCAACTCTGTGGGCTCAGCCTCTTATGGTGCAGAGATGAGAAAAACTTGGGTGGAGTGGGTAATCTTCAATGTGACACCCCCCTTGTCCACTCCACCCACCACAGACTACACAGAGTTGCTTGTGGAGTAGGCTAAAGGTTTTTGTCCCATTTGAGGCAGCACTTCACTTGCGATAGTAATTTCTAGTATATATATATATATGTCAACAAATCCGCAACTTTCGCAGTTCGGAATTCGAATAGCAGGGTTACTGGTAGACCGAAAACGACACTGTGTCCTGAAACTGGCCGAAGCCTGTAAAGAAATCTGCTCTGGTGTATTCTACTTAACTCGAGGGAGAACGATGAAGAAATCAGTTTGAAAACAAACGGCTTTTTAGATCTTGAAGAGAACTGAATGATGCCTGGTCACGGGGAAACCGAAAGAAACTGAACGAGAAAAACAATCTGAATTCTGAAAAGAGTATAGACTGAATTGGCAGTGTTTGTGGTGACAAAAGCAGAAGAAAGTTTAACGGTAGGAGATTCATATTTAACAGTTTAGCTGAGTCTTGAAAAAGACAATCATGCAATATAAATAATATTCTTGTCTACAGTTGTCTTTGGACGCTAGGACGTGGCATTGTGTCTTTTCTTGGCCACTATTATCTATTTTGAATGAAAATTTGTTATTTGGTTCATCTCGTTGTTATAGGGCTATAGTCTTATTCTTAGGACTATAGTCTTAGGACTATAATCTTAGTCTTAGGACTATATATAGTCTTAGGACTATATATAGTCTTAGGACTATAATCTTAGTCTTATGCATGAGTCAATTCCATGAGTGACCATCTCCCCCGGGAATACCCCCGGGAATTTGCATTTTTTTGTAAAGATAGTCCGAATTCCCGGCCGCGGGGCAATGACTAGTGGGTAAATGTCCTACCCCCGGGCGGTAGGTAAGTGGCGAATTCCCCACCCCCCGGGAACACAAAACAGCTGAAGGTACAATAAATTAGGCAGACAATGATTATCATAAAGAATTTCTATTTTTTATTCCAACATCAAGCAACAGAATATAAATGAAATGGCTGTTGGAGCCATCAAAACAATTAACTGTATTATTAACAGTTATAAGCAATAACTTGTGGAAACACCGGTCCACATATATAATTTTATATTACTGAGCTTTCAATCCGGTCGGAACCTTTGAAGTTTATATCCTCGCGCATGTCGCCTCGCGCATCTTGATTCCTCACCGTCCTTCGCCACCATTCACTCCCACAGTCCTTTGCGGATTTCAACAGTGTCAAATTCCCGGGGGTCTTTGAGCCCTAGTCCAATGTCCGGCCCCCGTGCACCGCTTGGCAAGCAAATTCCCAACCCCTGGGAACAGTGTACCGAGCAAATTCCCGGGGGTGTCCCGGGGGGGGGATGTTCACTCATGGAATTGACTCATGCATTAGGACTATAGTCTTAGGACTATAATCTTAGTCTTAGGACTATATATAGTCTTAGGACTATAATCTTAGTCTTAGGACTATATATATATATATAGTCTTAGTCTTAGGACTATAGCCTTAGGACTATAGTCTTATAAATTTAGTCAGGACTATATATATAGTCTTATAAATTTAGTCTTAGGACTATAGTCTTATAAATTTAGTCTTAGGACTATAGTCTTAGACTTAGGACTATAGTCTTAGTTTAGGGTTATAGTTTCTTTTTTAATATTGACTTAATTTGTATGCTCTTTCGGTGTGTCAATACTTAATATGTACTACAGTCCATGACTACAGCCAGGTGAACTTTGCCAATGAATTTTCTTTGATGTTATACTGGTTTGTTTCTCTCTTTCTATTCAAAATTTTTCAGGCTGTTAATTTTATTATGACATAGACTAAATATAAAAACTATAATAGACTTAAATAAAAAACCAAACAACCAAAACCAGAAAGTGTGTGTGATGGTGGTGGTGGGGGTAGTTTACAAAAATGTATATATTAAAAGTGGGCGAGGGGTTGTTGCGATCATGTATTTCTAGTTAGAGCACTGACTCTCATCACTGAGGACTGGAATAAAGCCCAATTGGATTGAGTTTGTATTTGAATGGGTGACCACCACTGATCTCTATACTAACTGGATGGGTGGTCTAGCACAAATTGCCTTGCGATGTTGGTACACCCAAAAGATCCTCTCAACCAATCAAAATGCAGTAATTTTGTCATGCATATTATAAATATAATTATTGTCTTAATACAAAATGGACACCAGGGTCAGGAGTTTGGGGAGTGAAATGGCTGAAATTGTAAAATCATTGCAAAACCAACAGTCTTTGAAACTCGAGCTAGCTATCTGGAACAACCTGGTGGAATATTGCAGTCTTCGACTGAAGCAAATTAATTTTATTTAGTTCATGTTGTTTTCGTTCTTTTGGGTGAACAAACATGGCCACTGGCGGGGTCAACCGGTAGATTGTTCCCACCTATCCAGTTGCCAGATATGAGTAGAGTTGTTAGTGCTGAACCAGTCTCAGCTGAGCTGAACTGAGCTGACCTGAGCTGGCCTGAGCTGAGCTGAGCTGGTCAGCTTAATTGACTAATTAAGTCAAATTTTGTGAGTTGTTAGTTATGTTAATTTGATTGGCCTACTTAAAGCTTTACTACTTAAAGCTTTACTACCATACAGGGGAGGTGCTAAAAGGGGGGCAGAAGGGGCTACAGTCTCCCTGTTGGGGAACCCTAGCACCCTCTTCGGGAAAAATTACAGATTTGTCAGGGAATGACCTGGAAGAAAAATTGTATTTTTAACAATTGGTGAAGAACTGTTTAACTGATTACGCCGGACAAGTCAGTAATTAATGCTTTAATAGTGAAATGAAACTCCTTTAGAAATACAGGATAATTACTATACACAATATTCCATTTTCTGTCTGCAATATTGAATGAAAAGGGCAAACTGATTAATGACCACACTAAATGTTCAACAGATTTTTCTTTATTGATACCTTGAAAATAAATGCTGTAGCTGTTGGTTATTGCGATAATTTCATGGGAAAAGCTATTCTAGACGTTCAAAATTTGAAAATTTTCTGGGGGAGAATGTACCCAGACCCCCCTACTGTCAGGGACCTTAGCCCCTGTGTCAGGGAACTCCTGGCGGCACCCCTGCTACCATACTTTATGTCTATAGCTTTTAGTACCATAGCTTAATGACAACGCCATTCAGTCGTCGGTTTGAGTTGGGAGTTCACTGGCTGAAGATAAGATAAGTGCTATGGATGAAAGTAATTCATCTGCTATAAACGAACCGTACAAATTGGTTGCAGTTGGTGAAAGCTTGTGCTGGAATAGTACTTTAAGTGATTTAAAGCAATTTGTCGCTAACAACTTAAAGCTTATTGGCAAATGGTCTTCACCTGGTGGACATGTCAAACTTTTTACAGGTGATAACATTAACTTAAAATGGGATGGCCCGATTAAGAAGAAGATATCACTATCGGGACAAACGAATGAGATTAAAATAAAGCTTAATCAACTGGCAAACTCTGTGATAGATTAAACTGAGCAGATTTACATATTAACCAAGGACGATCTTAGTGGTGAACAACACTGTGAAGAAGAAGACGAAGTTGAAGGTACGGGTATGGCTAATAAACAAACTTATCCTGAAACATCTCTATCTTATGCCGAAAATACAATCATTGAAAGATTTAGTGATATTGATAACCAAATCAGAAATCTCGAGGCTAGATTTTCTGACAAGGTTGATATCATTTCTAATGATTTGAATAATCTTAAGAAATCGTTAATGAATGAGGATGTCAAACAGTATACAAATGCGCTTGAACAAGAAAATAGTAGACTGAAAGAACAAAATCTACTTCTAACAGACAGACTAAATACGGTCTCGTATGTTATGTCAGATCTGAATACAAAAATCAAAGATCTTGAAAACGAGAAAGCATCTCTAGTAACGACCATCAAGATTATCAATAATGAATATCGTCAAGGGGATACTATAGCTGACACACGCAAAGAGCCTACAACTACGCAGTCTACGCTACATTCGAAGACAAGTTGTTCCGAAGACCAAGCCAGTCAATCTGAAAGGATTGAAGTAGTTTCAACCGTTGACGACGACGATAAAGAAAACTCAGAACCAAAGCCAAAGAAAAAGAAGAAGAAGAAAAGTAAGAAATCAACTATGCTGAAAAATGCAAATCTGGACGCAACCCATCAAAATCTAGTCATGCAAGAAAATGCAAATCAGAATGAAGATGTCGACTTGCAGAATGAAAAATCAAAAAAGAAAACCACCGTAATAGTCGGAGACTCCATCGTGAAGAATGTTGAATTATCTGATTCTAATAATCATGTTGTAGTTAAGAGCTTCGCTGGTTCTACTATCTCTGATATGGAGGACTTTCTAAGGCCAATTATTCGTAGGGAACCCAGCAAAATTATTTTACATGTTGGGACTAATGATTAAACCAGTTGACCCCACAACAAGTGGCTGAAGGAGTTGGTAATCTTGGAACGCAAATCAGTGAAGATTCCCCAATAACTATCAGGTATTTTACCCAGAACTGACAAGCCCGGATTGTCGAGTAAAATTAAGGTAACTAACGGAATTATTAAATCGTTTTGTCAACACAACAAATGGGACTATTTAGATCATAAGACCATTGACTCATCTTGCTTAAATGCTAGAGGTTTACACTTAAACCGAAAAGGAACTATTGCTGTTGCAAAAAACATTACTCATTATATTATTAACAATTGATTAGCGGACACAGGTAATTCAAATAAGCTTGATAATTCCACAGAACAGCACAAACCTAATTCTAATATATCAATACAATATGATTTTGGTATATCTAAACTAGCTCAAGGGCTTCAAAATTGCTTCCTTAAACATTGCAAGTCTATTAAAACATATTGATCAGCTGCGGCTAAATATGAAAGAGCAAACCATAGATGTCTTAGCTTTAAATGAAACACGACTTGATAGTACTATCAGTAATTCTGAAATTTCAGTTAATAACTATACAATTATTCGTCGTGATAGAAAATGCATATAAAATTCGAGATGATCCAAATGATGATGCTCTTGAGTTTCTGTGTATTGAAATCAAAAAACCTAAAATTAAACCTTTTCTTATATCAACATGGTATAGGCCTCCTAATACCCCTATTGAACTTTTTGAAAAATTCCATGGTATTATAGATAGAATTGAGTCACTACACATTGAATCGAACATTGTCGGTGACTTCAATTGTAATGTTGCAGCCGACATATATAATTGATAATAATACAAAGCATTTACTTGATTTGTGCAAATCGTATCAATATAGCCAACTTATTCAGAAACCAACACGGATCACTAGCAGTTCTTCTACACAAATCGACCTTTTTCTCACAAATGAACCCAGTAAATTTTCGGTATCAGGAGTTAAACATATTGGAATAAGTGATCATAGTTTAATCTATGCTTCTAGAAAACATTGCAGCCCATGCAGATCTAATCCCAAAATTATTCCAAATCGTTATTACAAACATCTCAATATTGACAATTTTAAGCGAGATATTGATTTAGCTGCTTGGCAGTCAATAATGTCAGTCACTGATCCTATTAAGGCTTGGGATCTTTGGAAATCCACATTTCTTCATATCGCGGACTTCCATGCCCCGATTAAAAAAAGGCGAGTTAGGACTATACTTGTGCACCCTGGCTAACTACTGAGATTAAGCACTTAATGTGGGAGAGAGATCGATTGAAACGAATTGCTGTAGTAACCAACGAGGAATGCGCTTTGTTTAATTTTAAAAATCTTAAAAATCAAGTTAACTTTAAAATTAGAGAAAACAAGATCCAATATTACAACTCGTTTTTTAATGATACTCTTGGTCAGTGCAAGAATACCTGGAAAGGTATTAACTCTATATTATCTAAGAATAAAAACGTTACTCATACGGAGAAGGTTTTGATTGATGATACTGAAATCAATGAACCGGTGGAGGTTAGCAATGCTTTCAATAAACATTTCACTGGTATCGGACCAAAATTGGCGGCCAAAATTCCAGCCAATCTGAATATAAACTATGATCATATTGCTCCGTTATGAATAATGATTTACATACACTTAAAAACTGGCTCAACGTGAACAAACTCAGTTTAAACGCACTTAAAACAAAATGTATGTTCAACGCTACTCGACACAAACTAGCTACCTTACCAAATCAACCTGATGTTGCCATCGATGGCAATCAAATTGAACGAGTAAAGACGTATAAATGTTTAGGTTTGGAGCTTGATGAGTGTTTGATGTGGGATGATCATATTTCGAAGATTACTTCAAAAGTGGCCAAAGTAATTGGAGTACTAAGGAGATTAAAATCATTTTTCCCACGTCCAATCCTAATCTTAATCTATAAATCCTTAATTCAACCACATTTCGACTATTGTAGCAGTGTCTGGGGTAACTTAGGTAAAGGTCTGGGACAAAAACTTCAACAATTACAAAATAGGGCAGCTCGTATTATCAATGGATCAAATTATAGTGTTCGGTCACAGGAAATTCTGACCGAATTAAATTGGTCCAATCTAGAAGAAAGACGGTCTCAGCAATTCAAAACGCTCATGTCTAAAACAATCAATAAAATGGTACCAGAATATCTTTCTAATAAATTTACTTCGGTTAATTCGGTTCATAGTCATAATTTACGAGGTTCAGAATCTAAACTATTTGTTCCGAGACCTTTAACTGAGGCACTCAAGAAAAGCTTTACATATCGAGGAACTGTTCTGTGGAATAGCTTACCTGTAGAGGCAATTAATGCTAAATCAATTGCTGAATATAAATCACTTAATAATATTTAATATTACTAACCTTAACATGAATGTATATAATATTGTTAATTAATTATGTATTATTTTTATTAGTTATCTTGTATTAGTTAGTTAGTTAGTTAGTTTATACACGGCTCCAGGGAAGAGCACATTATGTGAATTGGACTCCGTGTTCTAAATAAAGTCTTAATTAATAATAAAAATAGTCAAACTATTAGCGCACTGCCTCTCACCACAGAGGACTGGAGTAAAGCCCAATTGGATTGAGTTAGTATTTGAATGAGTGACATTCATTGGAACTCGTGCCATATATGAGTAGAGTTGTTAGTGCTTAGCTTCCTTTACTCTGAGTTGAGTGAGTTCTTTTTTTAAAGTTAAAACACAGCATGGCCTCTGAGCATAGACAATTTTGTCAAAAATCTTATTCAGCTCTAGAATCTAGATCTGAATACAAGGTTGTTTCAACTATACAATTCCATCAATTTTGTCAAGAATCTTGTTTAGCTATGAATGCAAGGTTGTTACAAGTACACAGTTGCGTCATTGTTTTTACCATAGTAGCTATAGACGTTAAACGCCATCAGTGGATACATACACGCCTGGGCGTGCCTATTTTTTAAATACGCAGTGTACGCCTGTTCAAACAGCGTTTATAGGCATGTACGCTTACCTGGTTAATCGTAACCTTTGGCTAATCGTGGTCGAAATATTTATTTTCAACGTCTGACTTTGCCGCTTTGCCTAGCGTGCGAAGAATGTTCTTACCGCATGTTTGTGTATCTGATGTTCGGTTCGGACTAAAGCGAGAGGTTGACATCAAACAGCGTGGCACGGAAATTTGATGCGGGTGATGATGATAAACTGGGATATTTTTTTCAATGGCCTCACTAAAGTCACTGGTAAACCCCTATATTATCCTGTTGGACGAGTGACTTTAAAGAACGAATTAATTCTATTAGACGAATTTTGGGCAATTTGTAAACAGTTATAGCACTCCAGATTTCGAGATGAAAAATTGTTTTGGCTATTTTAAATGAATTTAAAATGTCATTCAGTTTGAGTTGGTCTTTGAAAAATGCTAATAATTTAGATACTCTAGCAATATTTTTTGTAAACATGGAATGAAAGAACTGTAAAATATACGTTAAAATATACATAAACCATAACATTTCATTAGCCTATTGGCAACATCGTCGGTTATTTTGCAAACATAGTCAAGTTCAAAACCTGGATGCCGTAGTAATTTTGTTTGTCACATTTTTTCTGAATATTGTCCTGAATTAGCAAAAAGTTAACTACCTCATTAGTTTTGAATTTAATAAAAGTGATCTAGACCGTAGAGGCAGATATACAATTTGCATTGCCTTAACAATTGTAATACTAATGTTCCTTGATTAAAACGAAAAGCAAAGCAAGGGGCTGTTACGTCAATGTGGTTTATAATTTAGATTTTAGAATTTTGATGACAACATGAAACGATCTATATACATACCTGTTTTTGTAGTGGATATTTACGCCAATCCTGATAATTATCAGAATATGATACAGTGTACTGCTTAGAAAAATAGTATCTATCAAATGCTATCCAAAAGCCTTGAGCAGAAACTGCAAATATAAAATGCTTGGCAACCAAAATAAGTTCAATGTACTGAGGCGACGCTCGATCAATTGGGCACCAAGAATACATCGGTGTGTATAGTCTACCAGCACTGGGAGGAAAACGTTTATGAAATTGTTTTCTAGACGTAGCTAAACTTTGATCAGGAAGATATTTCCAATAGTTTTTGTTTCCATACTTCAAACCAACGTCTTCATTACGGAGAACTGAAAAGACATTAGATAATCTTGTTAAGAACATTATAACCCAAACAACTTTGAAAACGCCCATATACCAAACATCAATGAAGGTAAAATACGAAACCTTTAATTAACTATAACGTTTCGTTGCAACTATAGCGACATTTACATTGCGTGTATATATTCAATGTAAATCATATAATTACTCTGATGATGTCCCAAGTTCTTCTTTTACCTTATTTTAAAAGATAATTATCCACAATTGTTGTGGTAACCTTAGTTTATAATAAAAACATTTTAACGGAAGCTCAATTTATAATGTATTACTTCCGACACCATGTTATGTCTGTTGCCCAACATGGCTTGTGTCAATACATATAGTATACGTACAATAACTTTATTTCATTCTTTTTTATTCCTTCTTTGGGAATCAACGCATCAGCGCTCTGAACACTGATAGAGCTATTGAGACATTATCATGCAAGACGGTCAAATATATATTTTTCAAAAATAAATTCTTACCTTCATAAGAATATCCATACAGTTTCACAGTTTTTATATTAAAACAGCGTTTACTTTCTAATGGTTTAAATTTTATGTATCTGCTCATGATTCGTCTATAAAATATATGGACTTTAGGAGCAGCATTTGCCTAAAATAAATTAAAATAAGTGTTGATCAGTTACTCTGAGTAAAAAAATCAAAAATACAATTAGCAGTAAAATCTAGGAAAAGAAAAATCTTTATAAAAAGGAAAAGATGTACAATTAATTCTGTTTAAGGTGGCTCCTTACAGTTTCTAGAAAAATGGAAAATACAAGTTTGAGAATCCAGGAGACGTGTTTAAACAATTCGGAAAAAGAATAAAACTAAATGTTATGCATAGTTAAACATTCTGACAATCAAATACTGTTACCAAATAAATAGCAACTATTGTTGCTATGGCAACAATGACGTTTCAAAATGGCTGCCAATTACCCTTTAAACTAATTTAATTCGAAAAAAACTTTGGTGAACCCCCATTTTTTTATTTTTTTTTATAAAAATTAACAAACATGATTTTTCCGAGAAAATTTTTTTTTCTTTCGACAGAATTTTTTTAAAATCAGCCTATTGATTACTCATACTTCAAGAACATTTTTAATGAAAAAAAAATTGGGGGTCACAAGAATTAAATTAGTTTGAAAGGTAATTGGCAGCCATTGTGAAACGTCATTGTTGCCATAGCAACAACTGTTGCTATTTATTTGGTAACAGTTTTTTATTGTCAACATGTTTAACTATGCATAACATTGAGTGTTATTCTTTTTCCGAATGGTTTATGCACGTGTTTTGGACTCTCAAACTTGTATTTTCCATTTTCCAAGAAACTGTATGGAGCCACTTTAAATAAGGTATTGTCGACTTTTTGTATTTTTGCCACGAGTTTTTTTTTTTTGTTATATAAAGATAGAGATTCTATCTTACATAAGTCATTATCGAGTTCAATCTAAGCTTCAATTACTGCCTATGGAGAAAAAGATTTCTTTAAACGTTCAGTATTAATAGAAATATATGTCAAGTTTTCATTGCATCTCAACAAGAAACTAGATCTTTGATTAAAATATGGAGGCAGAAGGTTATTAGAATGTAGAATGGTGCAAAGGAGTTAATTATTTTAAGTTAAATAATAAGCTAGTAAACGTAAATTTTACAGTAAAGATAATTCATGTATATGTATCCTGGTTTTCAGGTCTTTCCAGCATAATTCATGAACCGCTTTCCATTTGTTCCCTGAAAAGCTCCAGTAACTATACGAGCAGATTCACATTGAACTCCTTTGAAAGGATTTCCTTCTCTTTCACTGCATCCATCCCATATGACATCTCGGCATCTATCTATATCTATTTTCAGTTTTAAACGGCTATTTTCCATGCTTGCATGGGTTAGCCGGTTTTTTACATGATGGCAACTTGCCATGCCGCACGATCTATAGCTAGTTCCTCTTCCAAACCCCTCTTCGCTAAATCCGTTTTCACAGCCTGTTCCCATGCATCTAATTCTACAAATTGATCCGCTCTCTGCACCGCCACCTGCACTTATCACGTCACCAAGATAGAAAAACATGTTCACACATTCTAACGAGTCTCCGCCAATACTAACATTCTCCAACAGCCTGTAGGTCTCCACCTTTTGTGCAGCTATCGCATACATAATTTACAATTCCAATCAATCTGCCAGCAATACCACTATATCTTTTGTGAACCCAACAGCTGCACTTAGTGCAAAATATCGAATTCACACCAACTCCCTTCTTACACACACCACGCGGCCACTTTCTGAATTTCAGTATAGGTCCATCTCCTAAGCCGCTTATCATTATCTTTGTCTTGTGAATGCATGTTCACTCTCAAACCTTTAGCCTCCATTTTATCCTTCCCTTGTTTAAACTTCTCAACAAGCTCGTCCATACTTTCAGCAATCAGGACATGATCATCAGCATGGAATAACGCCCAAGGAAGACCGGCCTTGATCTACATATTCCATCAAATTACTTCTCCTGCACAAATTTTATCTCAAACTATGAACGAATTATATATGTTAACTTTCAAGTGATTTACTAGGTGCAGCTATTTTCGCTGCTTTCTTTTTAAAATAACCACGCGGTTGTTCATCACCAACTGGCATAATCACTTCGTACTTTTGCTTGTATGACTGCATGAAGTAAGAGCGTTAGCCAGCTGTATCAATCTTCTAGCTTATTCCCAAATATATTCGAATCGTCTAAACGCTAATTGACATGACAAAAAACAGCTCAATTTTGAATATGAAAGGCTTTTAGATTGAACAAATTTCAGCAAACTTTTTTAAAAACTCATTCTTTCACATCCAAAAATAAGATAATTGTCATTAATCCTGATATGAATATTATACCTATCCTCCCTCAATTAAAACATTTTTTCAGCATCATTAATATACATTATTAGCTACAAGAGTAGAATATAGAATCAGGTGTATTTCTAAATCGATTTGCGTCGTGACTTTTAACTCCACGAATGAGCTCAGAATTAATATATCCAACAATGATACATCTCTCTCTTTTCCTGCCGATGTCTTAAACAAGTTATTGTATCTACTCAATCAAGCAAGTCCGTATTTCGATTTGAAGATTTGTAAAGAAAAGGAACAAGTAGTGGCCCATATCAACATACTCAATATATGTTCTAGAACTAAATCGTATCGATTTCAAATATTTAGGTGTCATCTATACAGTAAAAGCATGAACACAAATTGGCAGTAATTCACTTTCTTTCCAGGTATACACTGCATGCATATTTTAAACCTGTTGTAATACAAAAGCTTAATAAATTGAGAGTATAAAGAACACAACCAATTTTCAACACCATATATACAGTACTTACCTGATTTGTAAGATTTCCATATGTTGTCCATGTTCCATTCACGAAGAAGGATATTTGTATATTTATCAAGTTAATGCTTTGCACTTCCACTGCACAAATAACACTGTACGAACCCAAATCAAGTTGCAAGAAGGGGTTTGTATCATTGATAAATCCACACCACGATTGAGTACCATTTAATATCCCAGCAAGCATTTCAACAGAAAAATTGGAAGACGCGGTGACGCGACGAGTTAAATTTGGCGCAAAAGGAGTTTTTTCGCAGGTCTCTATAAACAAAAAAATTGCAATTAATAAGACAATTTAACTAATAGTTAGTTGCATCATCATTCACCGTCTTCAGTTCAATATATATATATATATATATATATATATATATATATATATATATATATATATATATATATAGCTTCTGTGACAGCAGTATAACTATATTTATATCACGATTGAGTCGGTTTTCTTTGATGTACCGCGGGATATATACAGGTTATATCCCGTGAATAAATAATTAGATAAAACTTGTGGATATAACTCGAAAAATCTTGATCGAAACTCTTCGAAATTGACGAAACCTTGTTCGAAAACCTCCTCAATCGTGATATAAGTCGGTTATATACCTCGAACTTGGGATATAAGTCATATATTGACCCTCGGGACCTTCGGCCCCTCGGGTCAATATATGACTTATATCCCGCGTTCTCGGTATATAACCTATACATATATATAGCTTCTGTGACAGCAGTTTAACTATATTTAATTCAATTGATTTCCCAAACGAGTTCGGTGACCTTTAATATTAAGTTGAAAACGTGATTAAACTATATGTAAATAATAAAATTACAATTTTGGCGTAGTGACAAACTTAAATATAGCTTGGAGAAACATATAGCTTGGAGAACGCCTGAAATTGTTTTCTGGCCCTGTTGTGTTCAAGAGCCAAGCTAAACTCGATAAAATATACGGTGGTTTGCACCAGACGCTGAGGCAGTTGATTCTATAGTAATGTTTAAGCGTGTTCTTAATCATTTTCGCTGTTTTCGATGGTCAGAGTTGACTTCTTTATTGATATTCCCATCTTTAATGTTGAATTTGTGGGCAAAATAATTTTCGGACTACATTCTTTCTCGTTTCGCTCGTCTGGCTCGTCATCAAGACGTTACAAGGCGAAATGTGATTGGCTGTTTATGTGTCTTGGTTTATGAGATAGTTGATGAATTTCTGGAGAATATGTATTCCTATCATTATTTTTATTAGAAAATCTGTTATTTTATTGTCGGCCATTTTATAAAAGAAATACTTAATGGGTTTCCATGTTTGGATAGCCTGATCCAAACACTCGGGATGTTGCTCGACTTGCGAAAGCCCGTGTTTGGATCAAGCTATCCAAACATGGAAACCCATTAGGTATTTCATCCCAAAAATGGATGAGATATGAGCAGAATAACATTAGCTTGAAAACAAATTATTTCTCTCGGCACAGATCTTAAGGTATACAGATTTCATTATCTTCAAAGAAAAAATCAAATGGCATTTTCCCGGTATACTAAATTTAGAGTCTCAAAGTCTGAGTAAGTTTCGGCAGAAGATCAACTTAACAACATGCTAGATGTTTCGCGATTGCAGAATCACAATTAATTGGATGAGTACAACAACATTTTCTATTATGTTGTTGCCGTAATGACTTAGTTTTATGTTCCATATTTTAACTTCATATTTGCATGCATTATGTCGTTATTCTGAAAACACTATATCAATAACTTTTACTCAAATACATCTCAAAATATCATTGTGCAGAAGAAACAAGTTCAAGAACTTGATAGCGTCTTTTAATATAAAAAAGTTTTAAAAACAAAGAAACAAACTAGAAAGACCCGCCCCTAGAATTACACCCAAACCACCACAAATATACACAACTGTAAAATCAGTTATGTAAACCGTAAAATGGTAATGCACAGCTGCACAGCTGTGGTGAAGTGTGATATTATATGGGCTATTTTATTTTTTTATTTTTTTTGTGGGGGGGGGGGGGGGGGGGGGCTACAAATTTTTGAACTAATTAGTTTCAAATATTTTGGTATAAATAGACGAAGAAAGGACAGGTAATCGGTACGAAAATGTACGGAATGTATAACACGTAACTAATTAGAACAATTACTAAAGGACAATGCCACTCGGGTGGAGAATAGTGATATTAGGTGTTGCTCCGAGAGGACGAACCATGCCGGACAAGTAGAGAAAACTCTACTTAGCCCGGCTGGGATTCGAACCCGTGACCTTCGGTTTACTAGTCCGACGCTCTACCGACTGAACTACAGGTCAAGTTGGGAGCTGGTGGTCGAACGTTGGTACTTGAGTCATTTTAATATTTCGAAATAGATACTAGTTTCTTCAATATCGAGACATTAGTCTCTATACACTGACTCAAGTACCAACATTTAACCACCAGCTCCCAACTTGACCTGCACCTAAGTCGGTAGAGCGTCGGACTAGTACCGAAAGTCGCAAGTAGTAAGAACGTAGTAATGACGAAACAAAAATGACGTCATGGAAACCGCTATCTTGGTTTCCCCATGCAAGTGACTTGCACTACCCAAAAAATTAATTTATTAAAATCTAGCTGTAACTGAACAAAAAAGCTATTGTTCAAACGCATTTATTCTCAAAATTTGTTTTCTGCAACTTGTTCAGAACAAATAGCTTAAATAGAAACCCCGCTACAATGGTAACTCTTTTGTCTCTTTGGTTTTTGACATTAAAATATAGAAAGTCGGAAAAATTGTTTGTGTAATACTATTGAACAAAAATAAATACAAGAACCAAAATGTCTGCCTGCCCGGTCTGGTCTCCTCATCTAGTCAAACACATCAAAGCAATGAAGTCTGTCCAGAGGAGGCTATCCGTTTGATTTGCGGTCCTGACAAGTCCTACACAGAGAGGCTTGGCGAAATCAAGTGATCTACTCTTGAGTTAAGAAGAAACTATCTCAGTCTGGTTCAAACGTGCAAGATCATTTTGGTTACTGTGAGGTTGATTACACTATTAATTTGACTAATCAGTACAACACTTGTACCAACTGAAACCGGATTTAAGCTGAGACCTAAAGCTGTATATGCACCAATTACTTCAAATACTCATTTTTTAATAGATATATTAATCAGTAGAATTCTTAACCTAACGAGGTTATAACATCGCCTAGTTTAGATTCTTTCAAAAGATCTCTTTGGAATTCTTTAACTCGGAAGACACTGAATTAGCTTGCTTTTTTCTTCTTTTTACACTAACATCCTGTTGTCAATATCATAATTTGTATTTGATTGTATTTCGTTTTTTTTGTTTTTCTGTAAGGAGAGTGGCTCAAATATGGGAATTGAGTTTCCCCCTGCCACTATCCAGCCAGCCATTTTTCTCTTTGTAATAGTGTAAAAACTATTAAACTATTAATTTGACTAATGATCAGTACAACACTTGTACCAACTGAAACCGGATTCTAATGCCTCGAAAAGTGTTAGTCATATTGGCACTCGTGCATGTGATGTTGGTGTTTATGTTTTACCGGCGAATAGTTGAGGTAAACTACATGTATATATATTATCTCTGACAAGATATAATCGTACAACTATATATGCAAATTATAGTCAACACAATCTTTCGCATGCATACATTCTTTTCGAGATATCCCTCTTGTCTTTTTCACTCATTTTACCGCACAAGATAAAGGGAAATCGTAAAAACAGAATTTTCTACTCATGCTCACTCGCCAAATATCACCTGTCTTTCTCTTTATTTCTCACCCTTTAGCTTTCCATCTCGCATTTTCTATAGCCCAAAACAATTAGACCACTATAGACAATAAAATATAATACAAAGCATGTAATATGTGGATTAATCCTAAAGTGCTTTTTGACAATATTTCTAATCAGATTAACTCAATTCACAACCTACAATCCTGGACAAAAATCCTTTGGGACATCATGCAAAAATCGTCAAAAAAGGAAAAGTGTCTCAACAATTTTGTCCAGGATTGTCATTGCAGTTTTACCTTTCGGACGTCTTTTCCCGTAAAGTTCCACTTTCATACATGCTTGGTCCTTGTACGAAACTGGATAGAATCGTACGAATCTTGCTTGTTGTGAAGAAAAATTATGTCTTACAGTATCACTGGCGCCTGAATTTCCAGGGAAAACCTACAGAATTTAACAGAGAAAGTAATTGAAAAAGTAAACAAAACACTGAAAATACCATAGGACACTTTTTTTGTAAGTATTATTAAAGCGGGCATTTTAGCCAATTTATATACGCCTATAGCAAATATAAATTTAAGTTAATGAGACAAAAACGTCTAAGCAAAATGTAAAGCTGCGTAAAGGCCTTGTAAATCGGTAGGGATGCGGACAAAGATCAATTTCTCAGCTGTCAGCAACTCAAATAAACCCCAGACGAGTATAAAGGTCAGTCTTTCTGACCAGCATGACTCCGCACGTGCAGAACACAAGGCAATGAATAGTCTGCCAATGGAAACGGTATTTCTTCTTTTTCGCGGGAAAATCTAACAATCAAATTTCACCTAGTCGTCCTTATAAGACTTCAACACGCACCATATGAACCATTGTGATCAAGAGCTTTACACAATAAGCTATGCGTAAGCTCGGTAAAGTGAACAAATTATTTTGAAAACGCTTCTGTGAGGATATGCCTCCCGTTCGACGCCAAAAAGTTGCACGACAAGGAGCTGCGCCAAACGCTGCCGGCACCAACAACGATAGTCAGTCGTCGATCCGTGACCTCCGTCAACGATGCGCAGAAAAAGGTCTACCCGACCATGGCCGTCGAAACACATTGATCGCCAGATTGCAACGACATGCCTCGACGAACAACGATGCAACCGAAACCGCTACCACGGCCGATGTTCCATCAACTAGCGTCGAGACGCCATCTACACCTCCCAGCGAAAGTCCATTACTGAACGACGTCCAGTTGACCCAAATACAATCTATCGCCGCGAGGAGTGTTCCAGAATCAGTGAATGAGATAGCTACCAGCGCCGCTCGCGCTGCCGTTAAAGCCATGCCAAGCACGGCTGGTCCGGTGGTCCCGAACGAACCGCTCCGATCCGCCGACTGATTTATGACAGACAACCACCGAGACACTGCACACATCTCCACCAATTCTTCGAGTCGACAGCTACCAGCCACATACGTGAACTGCAACTTCAATCGGGTGAGTTTTTTGAACTGTCTAAACTTTTGCCGAAGAATCTAGTTATTACAACAGACGAACAGCCCGTTTTGTTAACGCTTGAGAACTATGCATGTGATTAAAGTTAAGAGATCCACCCACCCAGCACGAATATCGCAGAGATCGAACAGTGGACAACTGCCTTCACTACGTACATGAGCGTTTTACGCACGAATTCGCCACGCTGCACAATGCCACAGGGGGCTAGGTTGGTGCATCTACGACTTCAAGTTTCGTCGGAAAGCTGTGCTAGACAAATTTTTAAATTGGTCAGAAATAGATTTGCCGCAACTTCAATAGGACCGGAATCTGCAAAAGAAACCCATGCACCTACCCGCCGTATTTGTAACCGCTGCGACGGCGCACACGCCGGATGTCATTGTTCAGTCGATCAAAGGCCACGAACAGACGAAGACCGTTCGTCCAACAGCCAGCGCAATTCCAACAGAGCTAAACACTAATAATGTACGTAAATATTTGATACCAACACCTATTGTAGTTACTAAACTAGAAGACACACTAGCTGGGCACGCGAACCCACAGTTCGTTTCACAATTGTGTGACAATTTAAGATATGGGGCCCGAATAGGATTTGATGGACAGCGAATCCCTAGATTTTAAAAAAAAAATTGCCTACCGCCTTTACCCATCCAAACATTGTCACTTCAAATTTGGAAAAAGATATCTCTCTTGGCCGCGTGGCTGGTCCATTCGATACCCCACCGTTTACTATTTTTCAAGTCTTCCCAATTAATTTAGTACCAAAAAAGAATTCGGCTAAGTTCCGCACGATCAGAGTTCATATTTCATTTCCAAAGTCGGGCACGACAAGCATTAATTCTTGAAGGCATAAAACGTTTCGGACAGGATTGTTTCCGCTCATTCCAGTTCACCCAGACGATTATGAACTTCTCGGCATGTTTCGGAACGGTAAATATTATTATGACAAAGTCTAAGGAGCGCTGCATATCTTTTCAACCAGCTTTCCGACGCTATTGAGTGGATCTTACAACAAAATAAGTGTCACATTTCGTTTGTGTGTCATATTCTTGATGACCAACATGGGGATCTACCACCCCTAGGACATTAGACTAGAGTCCTACTTGGGGATTATTAGTGCTGCAAACTCCGGTTTTTCAGCTCCGGCTCCGGCTCCGGCTCCGGCTCCGGCTCCGGCTCCGGCTCCGGCTCCGGCTGCTTTACAGCTCAAATATCCGGCTCCGGCTTCTTTGGTAAGTTGGTTCACAACTGAGGATAAAGTCCAACCGGATATTATTCGGCTCAACTTTGTCCCCAGGGTCTTTTCCCGGTGAAAGCTGCGAAACTTTCAAGCGACTCAAGCAAACGTAATGCGACAACTAGCAATGTCAGGAATGATGAAAACTTAATAGAACCGAATAAAGTTACACTACTACAAATAATAAAATACAACAAAGTATAAATTGCCAAGGGTTTTTAAAACTTTTTATAATTAAATTTTAATGAACGCTAAGCGACCAATGCTGCCTGGAAGG
Organism: Corallium rubrum; assembly: GCA_964035015.1. Lineage (NCBI taxonomy): Eukaryota > Metazoa > Cnidaria > Anthozoa > Scleralcyonacea > Coralliidae > Corallium > Corallium rubrum. The sequence continues at coordinate 17,634,196 of OZ035998.1, read as the reverse complement.
AATGCGCAACGCTTCTTTGAGGCGATGTTCCCCGTCAACGAAAAGACTCGTTCAGAAGTAACAGAGAACGATGAACAAGAAACATATGAAAGAGCTGGACGCGTCAAAGCAGGTCATTTGTTTTTGTGGCGATACCAATAATCCAATAAATCCTGAGCATTAACTTTACCGTCTTGGGATCTGACTGGTATCACTGGTGTTAAGGTGCGTGGTTGCCATTCAACAGCTCCACTTGCACTCCCCATGCGCTCATTCGCAAGTCAGTGTTGTCCGCAGTGACCCTTTATGTGGTTTATGAGCTGCGCATTTCTTAACATTCTGAATTTCCAGCCGGAGCTGGGAGAACTCCGGCTCCGGCTGACCAAAAAACGCCGGAGCTCCGGCGCACAGCACTAGGGATTATTACCCCTATAGGAAAACTACGACCGTAACGTTGAGTTGTTGGGATGAGGCTGACCACAATTTTCACCATTCGGAGTACTTCTCCCCGAACCCTTCTCCCACAAAAACATTGCGTGTGTGTCATAGCTGTATTCTTAGTGTCGCAAAATATGCGTATAAGGAGTTGCGTCATTAACACCACATACTGCATGCTTGCAGGGAAGATTGCATGCAACATTAGTATAATAAAAAAGCTGACGATAATGATTTCTGCATTTTGATTGATCTATTTTGAGCGGTGAATCTGAGACAATATTCACCGCCCAGCGCGGTGAATATCACATCGTTAGAAATTGTCCATCAAAAAGTAGTTTGGAAAGGGGACTTGTACTTATTTGAAAGTGCGTGGAGTTTACTCGTTTCAGTCTCCTATCGGGATTATTATTTGAAGTACGCAATTTCAGAATTTGTTGTTTCGGTAGACTGTTTCAGTTATCAAAATGGTGGCTAGTTTGTTGAAACAAACAAAAGAGCAAAACACTGAACAAATTCATCACTGAGATGTTGTACGCATCAAATATATCATAAAATCCAAACTTTGTAAAAGTGGGCAAATCTGTCTTTCTTTTTGGTTTTAGTTGTGGCGATGTTTTCGAAAACTATACGACGAGTGTGAAGAAAACGTTGAACATTGAACATTGAACACAAATTAATTGCATGACAATTTGTACACAGAAGTCAAAATACATGCATGTACCAAAATAAAGTTTTGCAGTATATTTGTTGTATATATAAAAGTTCAGTAGGTTCCGAAATTCGAAGACTGTTGCTTTGCGACATCGTCTGTGAATAAACAGAATCGTTAAAGGGGGATAGAGCAACAAAAATTACAAGTAAACATTTTTTAATTTCTGATTAACAAACAGTCTTGCGATGGTAATCCAAATAAACAAAACAACTCTAGTGCCAAACAACCGATCACTAATCTCAACAAAAGACAATCTTGCCGTTCGCCATCTTGTTGTAAGACCTTGCCTAATTAATAACTGAAGTGTTGTGGTTTTAATCATTGATGAAAATCATCTACAAAAAATGAGTTTCAGACTTATATATGTGAAAGTATGGCTAACTAAAGTTTTCGCTTTACCCAGCTTGTGGCGTCACATGCATATAAAAAATGTACCCAAGATGGCAGATACTGATTCAGATTAGCAACTTTAAAAATGCAATTAAGTTGTTTTATTGGAATACTTTTGGTCTAAATAACACACTAGATTGTATCTTCATGTCATTGGTTTGCTTTTCAAAGTTGTTTTTTGTTGCCCATACCCTTTAATTGTAAAGATGAAAAATATTGATAATTTTTTTTTTTTCAACTTAACTAGTTAACCTCCAACTTAACCCCCAACCTTCTGATTACCGGTAAGACGCTCCCGCGAACGTTGAGCTACAGGGGCTCAGAAGATTTGAAAGTAGGTTGAGTTTGATGTATATGACATGGCTGCTACACTGTATGCGCAAGTGGTAATGTAGAATTAAATGCATGTTGCTAAGAGAAGAAACAGACATGTTAGCGCGGATATGAGAATCGAGTGTAAACGTTCTTCGAACGATTTTACTAGTAAAAATTTCTGAGTTCTCAATCGGGACTCAAACCCACAACCTTAATTCTGATCGCCAGTGAGATACTCTACGCCTCTACCCATTGAGCTACTGAGGCAAAGATGATTTGAACGTAGGTTGAGTTCAACGATTAATATCATGCTGCTATGAGCAAGTAGGATTGAGAAGAAACATCTACGCTAGCTTGAATACGAGAATTGAGTGTAAATGTTCTTCGCGCTATTTTATTCAGAAAAAATTCTGAGTTTTCAAGCGAGATTTGCACCTACAATCTTCTGATCGCCGGTGAGACACTCAATTAAGACACTGGGACTCACATAACTGAAACGTATAGGTTGAGTTAGATGTACGACATTATACTATTACAGTATACTCCTTAGAAGTAACCTAACAGGGCCTTTGAGGTCGAACTGCTGTACAACGGTCGGAGCACTCGCTCGCGACTTCGTCGCTCGCCGTGTGGCGTAGTAGTGCATAGTCGACTTGTGGCAAGTGACGCAAGTCTATGGATCGTTTTCACTCGTTGCGCCGTTGGGGTGGTGAAACAATACTAAATGTTTGAATAAGAATAGAGTTAAATTCCCATAGGATAAAGGTTGTGCACCAATATGGCCGCCATTTCATTGTTTCTGTGCACCAACATGAAAGCCGTGACGTCAGATGAAAACCAAGAATAGGCAATGCAGTGTAAGAATGAACCGAGGGCGAACAACGGTAATACATAAAGCGGTCGAACCAAGGTATGTTGTTAAGAGAGGAAATATATATATATATATATATATATATATATATATATATATATATATATATATATATATATATATATATATACGGGGTTTTCCGGCTGCGCGGCGCAGGCTTGGCCTTTACCTATGTGAAAAGTTTTTCAAGATTACTAATGGCTATACAACACTGTGCTATACAAAATATGCTTAGTTTCATTGAAAAAAAATAACACTCGCCTCTCTTGAATATTACACTCCACTTCAAAATGCTTAAGCGTCGTCCAGGTTTAAAGTCTTGCAATCATTTACACCAGAAGTCAATCGAAACCGTCCGTTCGAAAAAGTGTGTCTGAGATTTTCATATTCAAATACTTAAAAAAGTTATCGCGATTTTACTTTTTTAACCGACACAGACTTGAGAAAAAATATTTAAGATGATGAAAAAAGAGAAAATTGCAAAATTCCCAGACACAATTTAGTCACCACGACATCAATCTACCAGGCTGCCAATTTTCAGGCGATTCCAATAAATAGCACTCGACTCAGTTTATACCTTTTCGAAGTTTCTATACTTTAACTGGAAAATTGGCCAGAGGAAAACGCGCTTGGAATAATAAATGTCTTATGTAACCTACTAAGAGATTGCCTTTTTGCACAGCTAAGAATTAAAAGAAAAATGAAGCAAGATATTCACTACACGAGAGTTCTAATCAAACTGCTACATTTTCACCTCATGGTCTAACAGTGACTTCAATTAATTTTCCCTGCAAACTATAATTTTTCACGTTGCTATTCTATTTTTTTGCACCGATTTATATGCAGTGTATTTAGAAATATAAAGAATGCGCGCGGTCAGGTAGATCAATGTTTAAAAATAAAGATGAAGCATTCTCAGATCAAAGATTACTTATAAACATGCAGTGTATTCATTTGAGTTACAAGGCGAAGCCGAGTGCCTGTATCCCGATACAGAACGGATACGAATTCTGTAAATGACTTCTAAAACGCCTATTAAGGTAACTAAACAAAAATAAATCATGTTAACAGCTGATAAACCTTCGAGGTAAGATTTCCTAGGCTACGATTATTAAATTAGTGATACGAGCATGCGCTTTAATTAAATATTAGTCCCACATTTTCTATTCTAAGTGACGTGGCATAAATGGCCTTACTGATCATCATTTGTTTCATTTGTTATTCAACAAATGTACTGTTGGGCAAAAATTGTTTGCATCTTCATCTTGTATGAGGACGCTACCAGCGTACCTCACTCAAGATAGTTGAATGCGAAGTGTCTGTACACTTGCTACAGAACTGATATAATCAGTGTCTGTAAATGTGATACAGAACTGATGGGTTTTTTTAACAGTTTTGTATCACATTTACAGACACTGATATCAGTTCTGTACCGGGGTAAACAGACATTGGTTAAACTTTAATTTCTTTTGAATTTTCCTCATGAATTATTAATGAGTTATATATATATATATATATATATATATATATATATATATATATATATATATATATATATATATTGTAAAGAAACATACCTGTGGACACTCTTCTACTTAATTTTGTTGACGTTTCTCGTTATTCTATCACATCAGCCTTGTATATCAACAAAGTCTTCTGCTTCGGTAAACAAAGCAAAACAGGCCGCCATTTTGTTTTTCCCGCAGGTGAATAGTGCAGGATATCCTGAGCTAGAGGAACCAATCAGATTGCGTAATAAGGACTTATTAACCGAGTGCGAGGTCTGTACGGGAAACTATTTCCCTGAGGTTTTCGTACAGACCGAGCGACGAAGGAGCGAGGTTTGTGCGATAAAACCGAGGGCAAATACTTTCCAGTACAGACCGAGCAAACGAGGTTAATAAGGAATTTATTATATGGCTATTGGTTCATTTTATTTTTAAGCTTCGAGCGTTGTTTCGTTTTCGGAGTATGCTGTTTACCTTACCTGTTGACTTTTTCGTGTCGCTTCTTGGCCTTCTTATTTACACCAGTTCAGCTTTTATTTGTCGTGTTTTTAGATAAACAGCTTTAAAGGAACCTGCAGTGATGTTCCAACACATTTTATTATTCAGAATATTTGAATGAAGATACCTATTTCTCTATTGTATTCAAATCAACTCAGAAATCTTCTCGCCAAAACTTACAGGGCCGAGAAAAAAGCGTATTGACCCCGAGGTCAATATCATAAAATCCCGACCTCTCAGGAACCAATCAGCGTGCGTCGTTTTGCGTACGGGCCGGAATCAAACCCAGCCATATAATAAAAAGCACTATTCACCTGCGAGGTATATGCTAAATATATTTAACTAATACATAATAGTTATGAGTAACTAATGCATTTCTCATCCTCTGATTGGTCAAGCTGAACTGCCTATTTCGCGATAGTTACCTCGCGCGAGGTAACTATTAATAGAAATTGTGTTGGAAAATGTCTGAATCATCGTTTTAACGAATGGTGTCTAATCAATGGGTAATTATTTTTCAAAATGGCTACTGCAGCGACTATACATTTAAATCTAACAAATCGTCAAAAAATCAACAGATAGAGACTGTATATACAAAAAAGTTCTAAATTGGAACTATTTGAAGGTGAGAAAGTGTTTAGTCATAAAATTATTTGAAGTTTGGGTCAGTTTTAATCACTACGTGGAATTAAAGGCTTACACAGCTGTCAAAACGTGAAGTTGAACAATGAGCATTATTTAAATTTACATAACCGAAAACTACGACAGTTAAAGACGTTTGTTTTAAATTTTTTGGTTATTCTTCTCAGGCCTGAAATTTTACTAAAACAATTAGTCACCTTAATCTCGGTGATTGTCGTTTATATTTAATGAAACCAGCATATTTGGGTAGAGCGCCTCGTGGGCTTTCCAAAAATATCCGGTTCGACGCCTAAGGGATGTATATATATATATATATATATATATATATATATATATATATATATATTCGCTTACCTCAAAAGTCTGCTACAGGCTGTTTCATCTAAAAAAGAATCTTCAGGCAGATGGCAATTTTCGAAAACAGGGGGTGCTTATATCCTTCTTGTCGGAACGTGGGGGTGTGGGGGCGAAACAATACATGCATTCATGGCTTTGTTGCGCTGTTTGCGCGGAATTTGTTTCGATGACGACATTGGCTGATAATTTCTGCTCTTTTGTTGAGTAAACAATTCTTGTTTTTATCTTTCAAAATATAAAATTTTTCTTCTAAACATAAATTACATCGTTTTGAACCTCCCGTGTACGAAATAGAATGTTTTAAAATTTGCCAATTAATACTAAAATCCTTATTGTTTTCTTTCAATGCCCAAATATATTTCGAAAGTTCGGTGTCGTTTGCATGCTTGTTATGCTGAAGAGATTTAGTGTGGTTGGCCAATCGCTCTTTGAATGTGGTTGAAGTCATGCCAATGTAATTCTTGATCGTGTTTGTGTTGTTTACTGTGACTGTTGCTTTGTATACTATGTCCCTAGTCATGCATTGTTTTCTGAGTGGACAATTCGTGTTTTTCTTACAATTGCAACTGCTAGTGTCCTTATCCTGTGGCATGTTATTCCTAGATATGTGTGCATTGTGTTTAGTGATTATTGACTTAACATTGTTCATGCAGCTGTAACTTACTTTGACTGTGTTTCTGTTAAAAATCTTGTGGAGCTTGTGGTGTGGTGGGAAGTGCTTGTCAATTAGGTTTAGGAAATTACGTCCTATGTTTGTGCTTACACTCTTGCTAAAAGGTGGGTTGAACCAAGTGATGTTGCGTTGCCTATTCCTGCGTGTTTGCTGTGCTGTGTGTTGAGTGTAGCTAAGATCATGATCAAAGTTGCTGTGCCTAAGTGCGTTCTGATATATGGGTGCAGATTCCTGAAAAACTTGTTCATCTGATGAGAGAAGTGCAATGCGCTTGTTGATTGATGCAGGTAACTGTCTTGTGATGCTTGGTGGGTGGTTAGAGTGCTTATTTATGTAAAGCGGATCGTCATTGGGCTTCCTATAGGGTCTATAATTTCCATTGTTAAGGTCGAAAGTTACATCTAAAAAGTTTACTATGTGTAAATTTGATTCGGCGGTAATTTTTAGGTCAAACTGCTCGAAAATTTTGTGGAGTTCTTTCCTTGTTTTGTCTGCTAAACGTGCTGATTTACTTTTTATAATAGCTAAACCGTCGTCTCTATATAGGCCAATGCTTTCTTTGCCAAATTTCTTACTTAGGTGATTTAAAATGAAAAGGCCTACCAACTCACAAACTTCCGCGCCGTCGAAACCACCCATGGTAACGTCAAACAAACTATTGCTATCTTTTTTTATCCATGAAATTCCGGTATTGAAAAGGAGAGATTTTCTAGCGTGTTTTATTATTGAAATATTGTTTTCAGTTATAGTAGCCAAATTCGAAGCCCAAGATAATGCTTGGTCCAATAGTTTTTCAGAAATAGACGGATAGAAATCGACAATGTCAAACGAAATAAAACTATGTCTGTCCTTATCTTTTATATTGCCAAACCACTCAATTACTTGTTTTGTATTTCTCCATTGGTTTAAATTCAGTTTTTGTCTCAAATTAGAATTAATTTTGTCCAAAATCACCTTACTTAGTTTTCCGATTCGCTTTTAGCGGGGTTAATTAATCGGCATTTTGGATTGTTTTCGAAATTTTCTTTGTGGTCTTTTAAAGATAAATGCTTCGCGTTTTTTCATTTTTTCAATTTTGTCGCCGATTCCTAAACTGTTCGAAATTTCTTTTAGTTCCGAATCAATTTCATCTATAGTGTCCTCGGATCCATGCTTATATGTTTTTGTGATGTTGTCATGTAGGAGCTTGTTGTATGTGTCGAGCGGGGTTTCATAAATGTTCCTAGTTTTGTCTGCAAAAATGAAAATGTTGGGAGATGAATTAATTTTCTTTAAATCGGTAGCCAAACATTTCTGAAACCGGTTCGTATATGGCCGAAATTGTATATTTTCGATGAGTTTTATAAGGTCGTCTTCGAAAGGTTTTATTTCTGGGATAGAAGGAGGTGTTTTGTTGGATGCAAGGCCGAAAGGGTTGTTTTGATTTTCTCTCTGTTTGTTTTTAAGAAAGAAATTGGCTTTCCATCTCATACGTTTTATTACACTTTCCACTTTTTCAATCAAATTCTTCAAATAAGCGTCCTGTGATGGTATTGGGATATTCTTTAGTCATAGTCAATCAAGATATGGTCTGGAAACTCAGCTAAAGTCTTTGGTCTATCTTTTTGTTCGCCTTTATGCATTTTTGTGCACGGTGCACGGTCACTGAACACATTGTATTTTAGTATAATGAACGAATTGTCCAATAGCAACGTTTCAGTTCAATCACTCAACCGTGCTATCTAAATATTAATAAACCTAAAACAAAGGATGTGCACGGTGTACGGTACGGTTCAACATAAAATCACAGCTCATTATAGGCGCTTTGAAGTTTGCCGAGTTTCCAGACCATATCTCGATTGACTATGCTTTAGTGAATAGTCAAATCGAAATTGACGCATTTTGAAGTTAAATAGAAATGAATAACGTAAACAAGAGTGCACAACCGATATACGGGTGCGAATATACGTGTGGGTTTTGGTCTACGAAACGCAAAGAGTGCTCGATAACATATAGTTAGAGCAGTTAGGCCTTTTCATTTTAAATCACCTAAGTAAGAAATTTGGCAAAGAAAGCATTGGCCTATATAGAGACGACGGTTTATATAGCTATTATAAAAAGTAAATCAGCACGTTTAGCAGACAAAACAAGGAAAGAACTCCACAAAATTTTCGAGCAGTTTGACCTAAAAATTACCGCCGAATCAAATTTACACATAGTAAACTTTTTAGATGTAACTTTCGACCTTAACAATGGAAATTATAGACCCTATAGGGAGCCCAATGACGATCCGCTTTACATAAATAAGCACTCTAACCACCCACCAAGCATCACAAGACAGTTACCTGCATCAATCAACAAGCGCATTGCACTTCTCTCATCAGATGAACAAGTTTTTCAGGAATCTGCACCCATATATCAGAACGCACTTAGGCACAGCAACTTTGATCATGATCTTAGCTACACTCAACACACAGCACAGCAAACACGCAGGAATAGGCAACGCAACATCACTTGGTTCAACCCACCTTTTAGCAAGAGTGTAAGCACAAACATAGGACGTAATTTCCTAAACCTAATTGACAAGCACTTCCCACCACACCACAAGCTCCACAAGATTTTTAACAGAAACACAGTCAAAGTAAGTTACAGCTGCATGAACAATGTTAAGTCAATAATCACTAAACACAATGCACACATATCTAGGAATAACATGCCACAGGATAAGGACACTAGCAGTTGCAATTGTAAGAAAAACACGAATTGTCCACTCAGAAAACAATGCATGACTAGGGACATAGTATACAAAGCAACAGTCACAGTAAACAACACAAACACGATCAAGAATTACATTGGCATGACTTCAACCACATTCAAAGAGCGATTGGCCAACCACACTAAATCTCTTCAGCATAAAAAGCATGCAAACGACACCGAACTTTCGAAATATATTTGGGCATTGAAAGAAAACAATAAGGATTTTAGTATTAATTGGCAAATTTTAAAACATTCTATTTCGTACACGGGAGGTTCAAAACGATGTAATTTATGTTTAGAAGAAAAATTTTATATTTTGAAAGATAAAAACAAGAATTGTTTACTCAACAAAAGAGCAGAAATTATCAGCCAATGTCGTCATCGAAACAAATTCCGCGCAAACAGCGCAACAAAGCCATGAATGCATGTATTGTTTCGCCCCCACACTCTCACGTTCCGACAAGAAGGATATAAGCACCCCCTGTTTTCGAAAATTGCCATCTGCCTGAAGATTCTTTTTTAGATGAAACAGCCTGTAGCAGACTTTTGAGGTAAGCGAAAATCTATATTTGCTCTAACTATATCTTATCGAGCACTCTTTGCGTTTCGTAGACCAAAACCCACACGTATATATATATAAATTTTTAAATAAATATCTTAAAACTGAAACATCGCTACTCCGAGTTTCACGCCTCGTTTGTCGAGACGATCTTCAGGCGATTGAGTGAGGTAACACAAATTCAGTTCGTTAAGGTGAGTGAGGTAACACAAATTCAGTATTGAGCACTCTTTTATCTACTACAAACAACGAAATATTATATATATATATATATATATATATATATATATATATATATATATATATATATATATATACAATATCGCTGATGGAACAGTTGTCATGTTTGTCTTTGTAATTGCTACCATGCATAGTAAGATGGTTATATTAGTGGTCGCAACTCATGCTAATATATAGCGTAGTTCCTTGCTAACTATAGGGAGTCTCTCCTTGCCGTCGTCTGTTAAGATCTTCCACCAAGCACACAGAGAGTGAAACACCGACGAAACTGTCTGTCGTTTTCCGCCATTTCCTCCTTCCATCGTCCTACACCCAACGATTTCTGATTATCTTTTGTCTGTTTTCTACCCTTTAACCTGTTTGGCATGGTTAGACCGGCTAGGGGCATGCGCTCCCGTCAGCATAGCTCTCTGGGTATGAGGAACACGCAAGCTACTTCACCACCGCAGGGCGATGATCAGATAAAGTCGAAATTGAGTGCGCCAGGCGAGACAGTTAAACCCTTGGTTAATAATCACACTTACCATTTCTGACGTATTTTTCTCGCGAGGTGTCCAGGTAACTCTGTCTAACGATAATGACAGTTTAAACTGTGTTACATGTCCATTAGTACTGCCCTGGAGGGATACCGCACACAAAGAATATCTGCTACTCAGATCTACTTCAAGATAACTGTTTTTTGCTTTATTTGGATCAGGACACCAAACCTCGCCTCCATCTTTATTTAACTCCTTTTGAAAAGAACGTTCACTGTAAGAAGAACCTTGGAATAAGTAGTATGGTATTCCAATGGTATCTCGGAGACCAACGCTACTTGAATTACAATCTAGACAAACAAAAAAATAAACAAAACGGTAACTTTTTATCAAAATGAATTCTATTTATATATTAACTCTAAATTTAAAGGTGTGCCTACTACAGACTAAAGTTACATGCCCTAGAAATTTTTGGTGCATTTTCATTGGCTGCTTACTTTTCTTAACCATTCCTTAGGAAACGTAATTATACGCAGTTTTGTTCCATATAAAATCAAATAGCTTCAACGGAACCACAAACGGGACCAATGAGATCGCCCATTACAATGAACTTCTCCCACGAGACCGCATTACTCCGACAAATTTTGAATACTATAAATTAAATTGCTAATTTATTACACCCAGTATTTCTGTAAAAGGGTCTTTTCCAGCCCTCCCGATTTCAGAAAGGTCCTGGGAACAGGGACGCACATTCAAAAAAAATTTGGGGGGGAGGGGGCTATGTTCTGGGACCGACTTTTGTAGTGTTTGTATTTGATAAGAAAAGCCAAGTATTTTAAGGCGTGCATGGTACTAGTGAACCGGTGAAAGCAAAGCGTTCGGTTTAATGTCACAGTCTTGTTGTTACAATTAATACTAGAAATACGTAAACGCAATAACACCCCTCGCTTGCTTTTACCTATTTTTTTGTTATTATCCCCTACGCGACACCCCTCGCTCTCTTTTATTAGGGGCCTGGAAATAACCAGTCCTGTCTGAATAATCTCAAAATACAACCTCGTACCCAGAGCCATTTGTAGGGAACTGGGCCAAGATGGCGGGAACAAATGGCCCTGGTGGAGGCTAGGCTATCTCAGCCTCTGATTGTTCAAGAGCTTATGGCGTAAGTCAGAAGGTTTGATTTTGTTTGTTTTTTTAAAAATTGTATTTCGGCCTTGTCGGTTGTTCCTGCACACAGCACGGGAAATTATATTTTAAACCATGCAATAATTAGGTGTAATTAGGTATAATTACTGTGTAAACAACTGAGTTCTAGTTAATAAAATGCGCAATATACTGCGCATTTTGAGCTAGCCTCCACCAGGGCCATTTGTTCCGCCATTTTGTTTTTGGCTGCCATCTTGGCCCAGCCCGCACAAATGGCCCTGGGGACGAGGTTGGTCAAAATATAGTTTTAATTCAAGTAGAGTGTTTTGTGCAGATAAATCTTCTCTAGGCAGACCACGCGTGAAAGTTCTAATACTCAGTTCTTCCATTTGGTTGTCAGATTATCGAGCAGGACATCGTCCCAGTCCATTTAATCCAGCTATTCACATCTCTTGCATTAAGATTCTTGCCCTTACAATAAACGGTGACAGGAACTGAAGTGGATCGTATAAGGATGCTATGGTCCTTAGAACATTTCGCTTTGTGGGCTTTTCACTGGCATCAGTCTGTTTCACTTGACAGACGAAGACATCTCTTTCAGCTTCCCACATAACTGACAGAGTTTTGGTTTGGGGGATCTCTTCCTTGTTTATCTCGAGAGCAGGTAGCCGAAAAAATTAACTACTTACAGGTGCGCTTGTGCAGTTTGTAATACAAGACGCTCTATCGTATACAAAAATATCAACATTGATATAGCCAGTTGTTAATGACAAATTTAATGCAGTATGTCAATTTACTATTCAATTTTTCAACACTGATGTATTTTGTGAGTTCTGATTGGATAATTTGCACCACGTGATACCCTGTTATGTCATGGCAACGCTCTCCGTGCGCTATTAATCGTGCAGTAAATGTTATAACACATGGACATTATTGCGCGGTTGCCAATTTTTTAAAATTGTGAAGCTACGCCAAGGGATACAAAAAATTAAACAGCTTGAAATATTACAATTTCTTGAGGTAAACTAGTATCTTAGATGTTTCTATAGGAAACTCGTTCTTAAGCGTCACTCTTTTCGAAAGCTATGTTAACTTCTCACGCGCTGGTCCTGATTGGCTAGAATTAAGCTCTGACTACAGTTAAAAGTTAACTACCTTTTTATACAACTATTCCCATGGCATCAAATACTATATCAACAGCAAACCTGTTTCATTTGTTGCTATGACAACGAGGTTTCAAAATGGCTGCAAATTCGCATTTAATCCAACTTATTTCTTTTTTAAGTCAACGAGTACTCGGTTCAATCAAGTTTCTAACACAACATAACTTTTAACGTCAATTTCGAGGGCATTTTCATTCCTAAAATCTCAACGAGTTGTACAAATCCACGCCACGTGGCACTGAATGGTAACAAGCTCTAAAACATATATGATATAGCGTATTGCGAATGTTTTAAATAGCTTAAAAAAACTACCTATTTGATGAGTTCATTGGCGTAGCAATTTTGAAAAATAAGCCGAGAAAATCAAAGCTAAAGTTTATGTAAATCAGGAGAATTTTTTATCAGATGGTACTGATTTCCTGTACTTATGAATTATTAATGAATTTTTGAATCACGATTTAAAGACATTATTTCATAAAAGTAATTAAAAAAACACAGTTATTGTGCCATTATTGAGTTATAACCGCACTCAAGAAGCGAGCAAAGGACTTATTAAAGTGCAAATAAACGCACGTGACACGTTTTTGTATCTACTGCGCATCCGCGAGTAGATACATCGTGCGTGTAAGTTAAGTTAAGTTAAATGAAGTGAAGTGAAGTGAAGTGAAGTGAAGTGAAGTGAAGTGAAGTGAAGTGAAGTGAAGTGAAGTGAAGTGAAGTGAAGTGAAGTGAAGTGAAGTGAAGTGAAGTGAAGTGAAGTGAAGTGAAGTGAAGTGAAGTGAAGTGAAGTGAAGTGAAGTGAAGTGAAGTGAAGTGAAGAGAAGAGAAGAGAAGTGAAGTGAAGTGAAGTGAAGTGAAGTGAAGTGAAGTGAAGTGAAGTGAAGTGAAGTGAAGTGAAGTGAAGTGAAGTGAAGTGAAGTGAAGTGAAGTGAAGTGAAGTGAAGTGAAGTGAAGTGAAGTGAGGTGAGGTGAGGTGAGGTGAGGTGAGGTGAGGTGAGGTGAGGTGAGGTGAGGTGAGGTGAGGTGAGGTGAGGTGAGGTGTGGTGAGGTGAGGTGAGGTGAGGTGAGGTGAGGTGAGGTGAGGTGAGGTGGAGTGAGGTTAGGTGGAGTGGAGTGAGGTGAGGTGAGGTGAGGTGAGGTGAGGTGAGGTGAGGTGAGGTGAGGTGAGGTGAGGTGAGGTGAAGCAGAAGTCAGTCTCAAGTCAAGTCTCAAGTCAAGTCTCAAGTCAAGTCTCAAGTCTCAAGTCAAGTCTCAAGTCAAGTCTCAAGTCAAGTCTCAAGTCCAAGTCTCAAGTCAAGTCTCAAGTCCAAGTCTCAAGTCAAGTCTCAAGTCAAGTCTCAAGTCAAGTCTCAAGTCAAGTCTCAAGTCCAAGTCTCAAGTCCAAGTCTCAAGTCAAGTCTCAAGTCAAGTCTCAAGTCAAGTCTCAAGTCAAGTCTCAAGTCAAGTCTCAAGTCAAGTCTCAAGTCTCAAGTCAAGTCTCAAGTCAAGTCTCAAGTCAAGTCTCAAGTCAAGTCAAGTCAAGTCTCAAGTCTCAAGTCTCAAGTCAAGTCTCAAGTCAAGTCTCAAGTCAAGTCTCAAGTCAAGCCTCAAATCAAGTCTCAAGTCAAGTCTCAAGTCAAGTCTCAAGTCAAGTCTCAAGTCAAGTCTCAAGTCAAGTCTCAAGTCAAGTCTCAAGTCAAGTCTCAGTCAAGTCTCAAGTCAAGTCTCAAGTCAAGTCTCAAGTCCAAGTCTCAAGTCAAGTCTCAAGTCAAGTCTCAAGTCAAGTCTCAAGTCAAGTCTCAAGTCAAGTCTCAAGTCAAGTCTCAAGTCAAGTCTCAAGTCAAGTCTCAAGTCAAGTCTCAAGTCAAGTCTCAAGTCAAGTCTCAAGTCAAGTCAAGTCTCAAGTCAAGTCTCAAGTCAAGTCTCAAGTCAAGTCAAGTCTCAAGTCAAGTCAAGTCTCAAGTCAAGTCAAGTCAAGTCTCAAGTCAAGTCAAGTCTCAAGTCAAGTCAAGTCTCAAGTCAAGTCAAGTCAAGTCTCAAGTCAAGTCACAAGTCAAGTCAAGTCAAGTCAAGTCAAGTCAAGTCAAGTCAAGTCAAGTCAAGTCAAGTCAAGTCAAGTCTCAAGTCAAGTCTCAAGTCAAGTCTCAAGTCAAGTCTCAAGTCAAGTCTCAAGTCAAGTCTCAAGTCAAGTCTCAAGTCAAGTCTCAAGTCAAGTCTCAAGTCAAGTCTCAAGTCAAGTCTCAAGTCAAGTCTCAAGTCAAGTCTCAAGTCAAGTCTCAAGTCAAGTCTCAAGTCAAGTCAAGTCAAGTCAAGTCAAGTCAAGTCAAGTCAAGTCTCAAGTCAAGTCTCAAGTCAAGTCTCAAGTCAAGTCAAGTCTCAAGTCAAGTCAAGTCTCAAGTCTCAAGTCAGAGTCAAGTCAAGTCTCAAGTCAAGTCCAAGTCAAGTCTCAAGTCAAGTCAAGTCTCAAGTCCAAGTCAAGTCTGTCAAGTCCAAGTCCAAGTCTCAAGTCAAGTCCAAGTCCAAGTCAAGTCCAAAAGTCCAAAGTCAAGTCAAGTCAAGTCAAGTCAAGTCTCAAGTCAAGTCCAAGTCAAGTCCAAAAAAGTCAAAGTCAAGTCAAAGTCAAGTCAAGTCAAGTCAAGTCAAGTCAAGTCAAGTCAAGTCCAAGTCAAGTCAAGTCAAGTCAAGTCAAGTCAAGTCAAGTCAAGTCCAAAGTCCAAGTCAAGTCAAGTCAAGTCAAGTCAAGTCCAAGTCAAGTCAAGTCAAGTCAAGTCAAGTCCAAGTCAAGTCAAGTCCAAGTCAAGTCAAGTCAAGTCAAGTCAAGTCAAGTCCAAGTCAAGTCAAGTCAAGTCAAGTCAAGTCAAGTCAAGTCAAGTCAAGTCAAGTCAAGTCAAGTCAAGTCAAGTCAAGTCAAGTCAAGTCAAGTCAAGTCAAGTCAAGTCAAGTCAAGTGAAATTCTTTATTTGCCTCCCATGCGGAAGAGATAAATTATAAAATTTACAAAGGAAATTTGAAATTAACTATACTAAGATTATAAAGATTATAAAGTGCAATTGCAATATGGCTCTATATTACATAATTACTCAATAGTTATCAATTTTGATACTGTAACACAGCGATGTATATAGTACGCAGAATGTACCAAAAAGTCGTCCAGAAATTCAGGACTTAATGTTATAGTTCGTCCAAGAAGGACATCGAGCAACTCGTCATCGTCCATCTGAACTAGACAAGAATAAAACTCCATTGGCATGTTATCCATTAACCATTCCCAAAAGTTTTCTCTAGGTTCTTGGCTCCAACAACAGGTTAAAACAATATGTGCCACAGATCCCCAAACGTATTCCCACAACCATGACATTCATGAACTACCGAAGTTGCATTTATTCGTTTTTCATTTACCATAAATGAGTTACACAGTAATCTTACGACTGTCATTACACACCTATTTGTAGTTGGATGTCGTTGGAGAAGATAGTACCAACATGAGGGTTTTAGCTCTCCGTGGATACGTAGATATCGTTCCATTCCTTTCGATGCAAGTCTATCTCTCCAAAAACTTTCCTCAGTTGCTTTGATCGCTTTAAACACTACTGTCTTCCATTGCGTATTAGACGGAAAAGTACCATGTTCCAAAAATATTTCAATATAAGTCCACAGATCATGTTTTAAAACAATATTCATGACGTCAGGTACAAAACCAGTTGATACTTTATACCTGTATTTCCATCGTAGAATCCTTATTATTAGCAGCTTTCTTTGCGCAAGAAAGTGTGATGAATTAAGAAGTCGCCCAAAAAAGGATAACTTCTTTTTCTCTATCTCTCCCTCGATGCTCCATAGGCCCAAAAGACCCCTCGCCGCAGAACCAGACGTTCCTGGCAATAGACCTTCAATCACGCGAACAAATATGTTCTGACATTTCTCTAACATTAAACATTTTTGTTTGCTAAGCTGCCACAGTTCACTTCCATACAACATTTTAGGTAAAACAACTCTTTTCCATAGTTTGCTTGAAGTAATAGGATTAATGCCACCAGATCTACACCCTACCCCAGCAAGTTCGACTCCCGCCGCATAACCTTTCTTCACCGCATCTTCTATCGGTTCCATATCTGTGGCTTTCACATGCCATATTTTACCTAAATTCTTCCAAACATCTTTCTCACGAAGTTGAATATCACCAAGTAACCAAACTCTTCTATTTACGTTCCTCTGGCTATCAACGGTTTTCTCTCCAAATACCATGGTAACAGTTTTTGTTTGATTAAATGTTATTCTCCACAGCAATCCATAATCATAGAGTAGTTTCAACATTCGATTTAAACCATTTTTCAAGCGTGAAAGCATTGTGATATCATCTGCATACATGGGTGAGCCATAATACATTCCATATAATACCACCCCAGTTTGGGCTGTTCCTTGTAAAAATGAAATCAAGTCATTGACGAAGACTGTAAACAACCACGGAGATAAAACCCCACCCTGACGCGTACCTTGCAGGAGGTTGTAACATCTAGAATAACAGTCATCGATACGCACCATTTCCTTCATTCCTGTGTACCAATGTTGAATGATTTTTAGACACTTTCCCTTAATACCCATGTTTTGATACAGTTTGAATAGCATACCATTTATCCATAGGTTATCAAAAGCTTTTGTAATGTCCACGTAGCATACATAAACTTTGTCATTTTCCTCACAGCAATGTTTAATAGTTTCATCAATAATAAAGGCTGTAGTAAGAGCATCATGTTCACTCCGATAAGCTCCCTGTAAACTATGTGGAATACATTGCGGTTTCTGTTGAATTCTCAAAAGGATTATTCTTTCCATGATTTTGTTAAAGGTTGTTAACAGACTAATTCCTCTATGATCGTCAAATGTACATGCAAAGGCTTTCCCACCTTTAGGAATTGGAATCTTAACTGCCAGCTTAAAAGATGACGGGATATACTCCACTTTAATGACGCTGTTAAAAAGTTGAACAAGATACAATAGCAAAATACGTTCACCGAGTTTAATATGCTCGTAAAAGACCCCATCATGCCCAGGAGCTTTCCCAGCAGGGAGTTTTCTTACAATCGACTGAATTTCTTCTATTGTTATTGGTTTATCTAGAATTCCATCAAAAAGCTCATCTCGCCCCATTACGCATTCAACTTCGCTGTCAATCTTCATCTTGAATTGTTCATCAAATTTTAAACTTGGTGTAAAAAGTAACTCGTAATAATCAGCCCATAAATCGGCCAACTTATGCGGATCTGATACAGTTTCTCCATTAAACTTCAATCGAACATTTCTTTTTCGTCTGTTACCACGCTTCCTATTGACGTATCGCCAAAATTTGACATGATCAATTTCACTAGCATTGCTTATCTCATCGAATTCTTGCTGTTCAGTTCTTCGTGCCGCGTTTCTATTCTCTCTTCTATAGACTGACTTAGCTCTTTTATAGTCTGCATAACTCGCATACTGCATTCCCCTTGGACGTCCTTTAGATATCCAATTTTTAAACTTTTGTCGAGAAATTTTCTTTAGACGATTTAACTTTTCAGACCAATACGGTTTAATTTCCTTATTATATACTATACGCGGCAGCATCTGGTCAGCTTGAATTATTGCTCGGCATAGAAGCGACACTTGGGCATCAATATCAGCAGGTGTTTCAAAATGTTTTTCGGGCAAAATATCTGCTGGTAAATATTTGGATAGTTCTTCAATATACGTTTCAATGTTATTTGTAGAACACTTAGACCACGCAATGCGTTCCTTTGAAAAAGTTGAATTCTTTCCCTGAGTTTCACCTACTTCAATATGTAAAACAACAGGCAAATGGAACGCAGTATTATCTGGAGTCTCAGCCAAAATTTCTACACGCTGCACAGATGGCACCAAGTGCTTTTCAATAAGAATATAATCGATTATGCTGTTTCCACAGCTCGAAATATACGTGTTCGTTTGTCCAACGCAGTTAACTTCGGTGTTAACAGCACATAGGTTTAATTTTGTTAACATAGCCTGCAACAGTCTTCCCCTCGCGTTTAAGGATTGGTTTGACCGCAAAACCTGCAAGTGTGCATTAAAATCTCCCATGATAACAACAGTTGTACCATTTGCTTTTTGTTCATAATAAAATTGCTCAACATCATCTAAGGTTTTCTTAAACTCTGTTAGTGATCTGTTGCTCGAAGGGAAATACACAGAGCAAATAACCAAATTTAACGTACCTTTTAACTTGATAGCCACAAGTCTATCATTACCTCCTGAAAGATTTTGGCAGTCCAATGTTCTCCTCCAGAAAATCGCGACACCACCCTGTCCTCTTCTCCAACGTAAATTCAAATCATTTAGTTTACTACATCGCGCAAAGCACTCAAAATTTTCGTCCAATGAGTCTAAAAAAGACACACTGTCACAATAAAGCCAATGCTCAGATACTGCTAATATATCCGTTGTTTGCAATAATTGTTTTAAATAACCAAAACTGCTGTAGGCTCCACTGCAATTCCAGCATGCCAATCTAAGTTTTTCACGTCTGTTCATCACTTGGTTAATTGATGTTTATCCTTCCCTGAAATATCTTGCCATTTAGCCAGCGATAACCACGGTCTGGCATGTACTCCTGCCGGCCAAAACATGGATTCTTTAACCGTACCAAAATCCTCGGCGCAGACATTTACGCGAGCAGATCTTGTCCCTTTTCTTTTACTCCTCATTAAACGAACAAAGGTTGGTTCAATGCTTCTATCCTTCATGTACAGCGTTATCTTTTCAATCGTTACACCTTCTTTAACACCCCCAATAAATATACGCTTCACCGCTTTTCTTTGCACACCGACAAATTCAATATCAGCATGGTTGTCATGGATCATATCTGCTTCTTTACTTTGTTTGCTAGAAATACTAGTCTGTCCAACACCAACTGGCTGATTCTCTGGTCTCTTTACAGCATCTCCACCAACTTCTGTATGTTCCATTTCATCGACAACTATTGTGCCGCTCGATTGTTTTGATTTCGCAATCGCACTTGCACCCGCATTTTTATTTAAATCTCCATGAACAATTTCCTTTGGGGACTTTGTAATCTCACTTGCACTGTCATTAGTATTTGTATTTTCGCCAACAGCTCTCCTTAGGGACTCATTCTTGCCACTCTTCGTTTCTCTAGTATGGTAATTATTCTTCATTTGTTCAAAGTTTTTACTTATTTTAGTAAGGCTTCGCTCAGTATTTTTTATCTTTTCGTTAGCAAGATTTAGCTCAAAAGCATTTTCTTTCACATCTTCTATTATCCGCTCGTGATTTACCCTTGATCGTCCTTTTAAAGCAGCAATTTCAGCTTCCAGCGATTGAATTTTACCATCTCTTAATTCCAAAGCCGTATAAAGTTCATCAATTTCCTTTCTCATCGCTGTTATTGATTCGGAACATTCTTCTTTGACGACCATTAGCTTCCCTTCCAATTTCTCCATAAAACTCAAAAGCTCTCCCGATGAAATCTGCCCATCTTCAATTATTACAGGGTAGTTATTACGGTTTGGCGTTTCATTTGCCTTAACAAACATTTCTCTCAACTGCTGATTGTCTTCCCCTGATTTCCAATACCGAACAAGTTCGACAACATCGGCAGCCAGTTTAGCCTCGACTTTAGGGCCCGTTTGTCTTGCCAATCGTCGAGTAAGTCTCCCCTTAGGGCAATCAGCTCTTTCTTTACGGCATAGCATTTCTACGTAGTCTCTCACTTTAGACAAACGTTTGGCACTGTGGTTTCCTGACAAATTATTTGCCACATCTTCTCCAGATGTCGTCGCCAGCTTCGTAGCCAACTCTTCACAAAATTCGAGTTCTTTAGCACAATCACCAACTTCTTGTGATACACTAGCATCTAATACATCACTTACATTGCACTCAGTCATTTTTGATAAAGAATCTGCTAAGTTTCGACTCATATTTCTCGTTATTGCAAAGCCATAATTTGCATGACCTTCCGCCATTATGCCATGAAGTGAGTCTCAAGTCAAGTCACAAGTCAATTCTCAAGTCAAGTCTCAAGTCAAGTCACAAGTCAATTTTCAAGTCAAGTCAAGTCAAGTCAAGTCAAGTCAAGTCAAGTCAAGTCAAGTCAAGTCAAGTCAAGTCAAGTCAAGTCCAAGTCCAAGTCCAAGTCCAAGTCAAGTCAAGTCAAGTCAAGTCAAGTCAAGTCAAGTCCAAGTCCAAGTCCAAGTCCAAGTCCAAGTCCAAGTCCAAGTCAAGTCAAGTCAAGTCAAGTCAAGTCAAGTCAAGTCAAGTCAAGTCAAGTCAAGTCAAAGTCAAGTCAAGTCAAGTCCAAGTCCAAGTCAAGTCAAGTCAAGTCAAGTCCAAGTCAAGTCAAGTCAAGTCAAGTCCAAGTCAAGTCAAGTCAAGTCAAGTCAAGTCAAGTCAAGTCAAGTCAAGTCAAGTCAAGTCAAGTCAAGTCAAGTCAAGTCAAGTCAAGTCAAGTCCAAGTCCAAGTCCAAGTCCAAGTCCAAGTCAAGTCAAGTCAAGTCAAGTCAAGTCAAGTCCAAGTCAAGTCCAAGTCCAAGTCAAGTCAAGTCAAGTCAAGTCAAGTCAAGTCAAGTCAAGTCAAGTCAAGTCAAGTCAAGTCAAGTCAAGTCAAGTCCAAGTCAAGTCCAAGTCCAAGTCCAAGTCAAGTCCAAGTCAAGTCCAAGTCCAAGTCAAGTCAGTCAAGTCAAGTCAAGTCAAGTCAAGTCCAAGTCAAGTCAAGTCAAGTCAAGTCCAAGTCCAAGTCAAGTCCAAGTCAAGTCAAGTCCAAGTCCAAGTCCAAGTCAAAAGTCCAAAAGTCCAAGTCCAAGTCAAGTCCAAGTCAAGTCAAGTCAAGTCCAAGTCCAAGTCAAGTCAAGTCAAGTCCAAGTCAAGTCAAGTCAAGTCAAAGTCAAGTCCAAGTCAAGTCCAAGTCCAAGTCCAAGTCCAAGTCAAGTCAAGTCCAAGTCAAGTCCAAGTCAAGTCCAAGTCCAAGTCCAAGTCAAGTCAAGTCAAGTCAAGTCCAAGTCAAGTCAAGTCCAAGTCAAGTCAAGTCAAGTCCAAGTCCAAGTCCAAGTCCAAGTCAAGTCAAGTCCAAGTCAAGTCCAAGTCCAAGTCCAAGTCCAAGTCAAGTCAAGTCAAGTCAAGTCCAAGTCAAGTCCAAGTCAAGTCCAAGTCAAGTCAAGTCAAGTCAAGTCAAGTCAAGTCAAGTCAAGTCAAGTCAAGTCAAGTCCAAGTCAAGTCCAAGTCAAGTCAAGTCAAGT
This sequence comes from Corallium rubrum, assembly GCA_964035015.1. NCBI lineage: Eukaryota > Metazoa > Cnidaria > Anthozoa > Scleralcyonacea > Coralliidae > Corallium > Corallium rubrum. The sequence continues at coordinate 17,612,251 of OZ035998.1, read as the reverse complement.
CAAGTCAAGTCAAGTCAAGTCAAGTCCAAGTCAAGTCAAGTCAAGTCAAGTCCAAGTCAAGTCCAAGTCAAGTCAAGTCAAGTCAAGTCAAGTCCAAGTCCAAGTCAAGTCAAGTCAAGTCCAAGTCAAGTCAAGTCAAGTCAAGTCAAGTCAAGTCAAGTCAAGTCAAGTCCAAGTCCAAGTCAAGTCAAGTCAAGTCAAGTCAAGTCAAGTCAAGTCAAGTCAAGTCAAGTCAAGTCAAGTCCAAGTCCAAGTCAAGTCCAAGTCCAAGTCCAAGTCAAGTCAAGTCAAGTCAAGTCAAGTCAAGTCAAGTCAAGTCAAGTCCAAGTCCAAGTCCAAGTCAAGTCCAAGTCAAGTCAAGTCAAGTCAAGTCAAGTCAAGTCCAAGTCAAGTCAAGTCAAGTCAAGTCCAAGTCAAGTCCAAGTCCAAGTCCAAGTCAAGTCAAGTCAAGTCAAGTCAAGTCAAGTCCAAGTCCAAGTCAAGTCCAAGTCAAGTCAAGTCCAAGTCAAGTCCAAGTCAAGTCAAGTCAAGTCAAGTCAAGTCCAAGTCCAAGTCAAGTCCAAGTCAAGTCAAGTCAAGTCCAAGTCCAAGTCCAAGTCCAAGTCCAAGTCCAAGTCAAGTCCAAGTCCAAGTCCAAGTCAAGTCAAGTCAAGTCAAGTCAAGTCCAAGTCCAAGTCAAGTCCAAGTCCAAGTCAAGTCAAGTCAAGTCAAGTCAAGTCAAGTCAAGTCCAAGTCCAAGTCAAGTCAAGTCAAGTCAAGTCAAGTCAAGTCAAGTCAAGTCAAGTCCAAGTCAAGTCAAGTCAAGTCAAGTCCAAGTCAAGTCAAGTCCAAGTCAAGTCAAGTCAAGTCAAAGTCAAGTCAAGTCAAGTCCAAGTCAAGTCAAGTCAAGTCAAGTCAAGTCAAGTCAAAGTCAAGTCAAGTCAAGTCAAGTCCAAGTCCAAGTCAAGTCCAAGTCAAGTCAAGTCAAGTCAAGTCAAGTCAAGTCCAAGTCAAGTCAAGTCAAGTCAAGTCAAGTCAAGTCAAGTCAAGTCAAGTCAAGTCAAGTCAAGTCAAGTCAAGTCAAGTCAAGTCAAGTCAAGTCAAGTCAAGTCAAGTCAAGTCAAGTCAAGTCAAGTCAAGTCCAAGTCAAGTCAAGTCAAGTCAAGTCAAGTCAAGTCAAGTCAAGTCAAGTCAAGTCAAGTCCAAGTCAAGTCAAGTCAAGTCAAGTCAAGTCAAGTCAAGTCAAGTCCAAGTCAAGTCAAGTCAAGTCAAGTCAAGTCAAGTCAAGTCAAGTCAAGTCAAGTCAAGTCAAGTCAAGTCAAGTCAAGTCAAGTCAAGTCAAGTCAAGTCAAGTCAAGTCAAGTCAAGTCCAAGTCAAGTCAAGTCAAGTCAAAGTCAAGTCAAGTCAAGTCAAGTCAAGTCAAGTCAAGTCAAGTCAAGTCAAGTCAAGTCAAGTCAAGTCAAGTCAAGTCAAGTCAAGTCAAGTCAAGTCAAGTCAAGTCAAGTCCAAGTCAAGTCAAGTCCAAGTCAAGTCCAAGTCAAGTCAAGTCCAAAGTCAAGTCAAGTCCAAGTCAAGTCAAGTCAAGTCCAAGTCAAGTCCAAGTCCAAGTCAAGTCAAGTCAAGTCAAGTCAAGTCAAGTCAAGTCAAGTCAAGTCCAAGTCCAAGTCAAGTCAAGTCCAAGTCAAGTCAAGTCAAGTCAAGTCAAGTCAAGTCCAAGTCAAGTCAAGTCAAGTCAAGTCAAGTCAAGTCAAGTCCAAGTCAAGTCAAGTCCAAGTCCAAGTCAAGTCAAGTCAAGTCAGTCAAGTCCAAGTCAAGTCCAAGTCAAGTCCAAAGTCAAGTCCAAGTCAAGTCCAAGTCAAAGTCAAGTCAAGTCAAGTCCAAGTCCAAGTCCAAGTCCAAGTCCAAGTCAAGTCAAGTCAAGTCAAGTCAAAAGTCCAAGTCAAGTCCAAGTCCAAGTCAAGTCAAGTCAAGTCCAAGTCAAGTCAAGTCAAGTCAAGTCCAAGTCCAAGTCAAGTCAAGTCCAAGTCAAGTCAAGTCAAGTCAAGTCAAGTCAAGTCAAGTCAAGTCAAGTCCAAGTCAAGTCAAGTCAAGTCAAGTCAAGTCAAGTCCAAGTCAAGTCAAGTCAAGTCAAGTCAAGTCCAAGTCAAGTCAAGTCAAGTCAAAGTCCAAAGTCAAGTCAAGTCAAGTCAAGTCAAGTCAAGTCCAAGTCAAGTCAAGTCAAGTCAAGTCAAGTCAAGTCAAGTCAAGTCAAAGTCAAGTCCAAGTCCAAGTCCAAGTCAAGTCAAGTCAAGTCAAGTCCAAGTCAAGTCAAGTCCAAGTCAAGTCAAGTCCAAGTCAAGTCCAAGTCAAGTCAAGTCAAGTCAAGTCAAGTCAAGTCCAAGTCAGAAGTCAAGTCAAGTCAAGTCCAAGTCAAGTCAAGTCCAAGTCAAGTCAAGTCAAGTCAAGTCCAAGTCCAAGTCAAGTCAAGTCAAGTCCAAAGTCAAGTCAAGTCAAGTCAAAGTCAAGTCCAAGTCAAGTCCAAGTCAAAGTCAAGTCCAAAGTCAAGTCAAGTCAAGTCCAAGTCAAGTCAAGTCAAGTCCAAGTCCAAGTCAAGTCAAGTCAAGTCAAGTCAAGTCAAGTCAAGTCAAGTCAAGTCAAGTCAAGTCCAAAGTCAAAGTCAAGTCCAAGTCAAGTCAAGTCAAGTCCAAGTCCAAGTCCAAGTCAAGTCAAGTCCAAGTCCAAGTCCAAGTCAAGTCAAGTCAAGTCAAAGTCCAAGTCCAAGTCAAGTCAAGTCAAGTCAAGTCAAGTCAAGTCAAGTCCAAGTCAAGTCCAAGTCCAAGTCCAAGTCAAGTCCAAAGTCAAGTCCAAGTCAAGTCCAAGTCCAAGTCCAAGTCAAGTCAAGTCAAGTCAAGTCCAAGTCAAGTCAAGTCAAGTCCAAGTCAAGTCAAGTCAAGTCAAGTCAAGTCCAAGTCAAGTCAAGTCAAGTCAAGTCCAAGTCCAAGTCAAGTCCAAGTCAAAGTCCAAGTCCAAGTCCAAGTCAAGTCCAAGTCAAGTCCAAGTCCAAGTCAAGTCAAGTCAAGTCAAGTCAAGTCAAGTCCAAGTCCAAGTCAAGTCAAGTCAAGTCCAAGTCCAAGTCAAGTCAAGTCCAAGTCAAAGTCAAGTCAAGTCAAGTCAAGTCCAAGTCAAGTCAAGTCAAGTCAAGTCAAGTCCAAGTCAAGTCAAGTCAAGTCAAGTCAAGTCAAGTCCAAGTCCAAGTCAAGTCAAAAGTCCAAGTCAAGTCAAGTCCAAGTCCAAGTCAAGTCCAAGTCAAGTCAAGTCAAGTCAAGTCCAAGTCAAGTCAAGTCAAGTCAAGTCAAGTCCAAGTCAAGTCAAGTCCAAGTCAAGTCCAAGTCAAGTCAAGTCAAGTCAAGTCAAGTCAAGTCAAGTCAAGTCCAAGTCAAGTCAAGTCAAGTCCAAGTCAAGTCAAGTCAAGTCAAGTCCAAGTCAAGTCAAGTCAAGTCAAGTCAAGTCCAAGTCAAGTCCAAGTCAAGTCAAAGTCAAGTCAAGTCAAGTCAAGTCCAAGTCAAGTCAAGTCAAGTCCAAAGTCAAGTCAAGTCCAAAGTCCAGTCAAGTCCAAGTCAAGTCAAGTCAAGTCAAGTCAAGTCAAGTCAAGTCAAGTCAAAGTCAAGTCAAGTCAAGTCAAGTCAAGTCAAGTCAAGTCAAGTCAAGTCAAGTCAAGTCAAGTCAAGTCAAGTCAAGTCAAGTCAAGTCAAGTCAAGTCAAGTCAAAGTCAAGTCAAGTCCAAGTCAAGTCAAGTCCAAGTCAAAGTCAAGTCAAGTCAAGTCAAGTCCAAGTCCAAGTCAAGTCAAGTCAAGTCAAGTCAAGTCAAGTCCAAGTCAAGTCAAGTCCAAGTCAAGTCAAGTCAAGTCCAAGTCCAAGTCAAGTCAAGTCAAGTCAAGTCAAGTCCAAGTCAAGTCAAAGTCAAGTCCAAAGTCAAGTCAAGTCAAGTCAAGTCAAGTCCAAGTCAAGTCAAGTCAAGTCAAGTCAAGTCAAGTCAAGTCAAGTCAAGTCAAGTCCAAGTCAAGTCAAGTCAAGTCAAGTCAAGTCAAGTCAAGTCTCAAGTCAAGTCAAGTCAAGTCAAGTCCAAGTCAAGTCCAAGTCCAAGTCCAAGTCCAAGTCAAGTCAAGTCAAGTCAAGTCAAGTCCAAGTCAGTCAAGTCAAGGTCAAGTCCAAGTCAAGTCAAGTCTCAGTCAAGTCTCAGTCAGGTCAGGTCAGGTCAGGTCAAGTCTCAAGTCAGGTCAGGTCAGGTCAGGTCAGGTCAGGTCAGGTCAGGTCAGGTCAGGTCAGGTCAGGTCAGGTCAGGTCAGGTCAGGTCAGGTCAGGTCAGGTCAGGTCAGGTCAGGTCAAGTCTCAGGTCAGGTCAGGTCAGGTCAGGTCAGGTCAGGTCAGGTCAGGTCAGGTCAGGTCAGGTCAGGTCAGGTCAGGTCAGGTCAGGTCAGGTCAGGTCAGGTCAGGTCAGGTCAGGTCAGGTCAGGTCAGGTCAGGTCAGGTCAGGTCAGGTCAGGTCAGGTCAGGTCAGGTCAGGTCAGGTCAGGTCAGGTCAGGTCAGGTCAGGTCAGGTCAGGTCAGGTCAGGTCAGGTCAGGTCAGGTCAGGTCAGGTCAGGTCAGGTCAGGTCAGGTCAGGTCAGGTCAGGTCAGGTCAGGTCAGGTCAGGTCAGGTCAGGTCAGGTCAGGTCAGGTCAGGTCAGGTCAGGTCAGGTCAGGTCAGGTCAGGTCAGGTCAGGTCAGGTCAGGTCAGGTCAGGTCAGGTCAGGTTAAGTTAAGTTAAGTTAAGTTAAGTTAAGTTAAGTTAAGTTAACCAGAGAATGCCTTCGGAGCCAATCAAAACATAGAATAAAAGGATTGAAGCCAACATAACTACGGAAGCCAACATAACTACTTTACACCAAGTATTTCATGAGTCATTGTTGACAAGCCAAGGAGCGTGACAACCTCGTACCCAGGCTCTTTTCAACCCGCCGCGCGGAGAAAGGACTGGTATATCATGGTCACGTGACTACCAAAATCTGGTTGTGACAAATTTTGTTTGGACCGGGGTGGGGTAGAGATGATTTAAAGCTTCTTGCCTGAAAGATTTTACCGTTTGAGGAAATACTTCGATCTTGGAGTCAAGAGTTCAGCGCTAAGTGGGTACAATATATATGGCTATGATTTCTGATTTAATATGTTCACAAGGAAGAAAAGCGAAAAGCAATGACGGCAGGTGGTAAATATTTTTCCCGTTTTAAATTCGGATTCCTTATCTAGCTGCTCAGTTTTTTTTTGCTATAATGCTATCCTTACACACACTATACTTTTTTTGATGTGAATACTACGCAAATTATTGAAGTGTGGAGCGGAGAAAAAGCCTTATACTGTTTACACTTTACACTGCGTCGTTGAACCCACTTGAACTGAACGGAGACAGAAACTGATTCGTCTCGCACAGGACTAGGCAAATTTTTTATATAATAAACAAGTGAAATATACAAAGATATTCAGTACTTAAACTTGAGGGCTGATCATTAATTTCACAGTAACGAAAAATTATCGGCAACATACATCACACCAAATAAATCGTAAAAATACAAAGCGCTGAGATATTTTCCTCGGGGTTGTTTATCCAAATTAAAACTTCAGACTGCCGTCTGGGTAAATGTCGACGATCGTCGGTCCGAGGTGTAGAGCAGAGAGAAATTCGAAGCATTCGGTAATTTACGAATAGTATTCACATCAAAACAAGTTGTGTATAAGAATAAGCATTATAATCGAAATCTTGAGCAGCTAGAGAAGAAATAACTTAGGTGAATTTGAAATGGTGAATTATTTACCGTCTGCGATCTGCTTCTTTGCTTTGCTTCTCTGCGGCGCGGGTCTCTTCTACATCATCCGTTTCTTGTGAACTTAATCGGAAATCATATCGTACCCACTAACTTAGCGCTGAACTCTTGAATCCAAGATCGAAGTATTTTCTCAATTTCTTTCAAACGAGTTCGAATACTCTCTACCCCACCCCTGCCAAAACAAAATTTGTCACAACCAGATTTTGGTAGTCACGTGACCATGATATACAGGGTCTTTTCTCCGCGCGGCGGGTTGAAAAGAGCCTGGGTACGAGGTTGGGAGCGAGATATATTCAACAAGGGGATGTTTTTACAAATTTAGTAAGTATTTTAAGTATGAATCGTAGGCAATTCTTAATTGTGATATACTAGATATTTTTGGAATGATGATAAAAGTTTTTGAAAAAAGTTTTTTTAAAAGTTTTTTTATTTCATATTCAGACGAGGCAATTTATATGGCCAACATGTCTGATCGAGCTTCGTAAACTGACAAGATTGTGCGTTGCCGAACAGAAATGGATGACCTTCTTCTAAGAAAACAAAGTTAGCTTCATGGTCAAGCAACAATGTCCAAAACCTATAGTAGTCCACGAGCGAAATATGCTATTAAATAGCATATGCTATTAAATGCATATGCGAGCGAAATATGCTATTTAATAGCATATGAAATATGCTATTAAATGTCAGTGACAGGGCTATGTTGAGAGCGTGAACTGGTATTAAGTCTACTGTATATTTAACACCGACTGTATATTTAACACTATATTGTATATTTATTCACCGATATTCACCTCGCCTTCGGCGAATAATTGTTTTAGTATAAATACACATTTTCGTACTTTTAGGAATAACATTTTCTTTAAAATTGTTAATTTCCTCGTCTGTCGCATTGACACTTGGCTGGCGGCATAAACGCTGTAGGTGATTATCGAGAATTAATCCGAAGTAACTCGACCAAACAGCGCGCGCGATTTTCTATAATCACCTTTGTATTTATACTAAACATTATTAATGGCGTAAAATTGAATGCTGCAGTTGTCAATGTCATGCAAAATCTGTGCCATGAATGTGCAAACATTTCTTCTACCGTTTACTGCATGTATGCATATGTCTTGAAGAACAATTTTGATGACATTGCTGGACATCTTTTTCATTCACTATTAAATTTTACAGCAGTAATACCAGAGATGCTTGTTATCTCAAGCGATTTTCTTTACCTTCTAACTAGATTGCACTGTTTGACAAGTTGTTGTAACAAAGATATTTAGTTTTAGGGGGCCCCTGTTGGGGAACCCTAACCCCCCCTCCTCATTGGGAAAATTTATTAACAGTGAAATTAAACTCCTTTAGAAACACAGGATATGGTATATATTGTGCGGAAGCCAACTGTAATAATTACAACACACAAAATTCCATTTTCTGTCTGCAGTATTGAACGAAAATGGCAAAGAGTTCCCTATGTAGGGAACTCCTGGTGGCACCCTGCTACCATACTTTATGACAATAGCTTTTAGTACCATATAGCCTTAATAGTCAAACTACTAGCACACTGCCTCTCATCATTGAGGGCCGGAGTAAAGCCCAATTGGATTGAGTTAGTATTTGAACTCATGCCAGATATGAGTACTTTATTTACCCTGAGTTGAGTGAGTTCATTTTTTTCAAGGTAAAACACAGCACGGCCTCTGAGCATAGACAATTTTGTCAAAAATCTTGTTCAGCTCTAGATCTGAATACAAGATTGTTACAACTATACAATTCCATCAATTTTGTCAAGAATCTTGTTCAGCTATGAATACAAGGTTGTTACAAGCAGGGGCGTAGGAAGCAGGGGGGCCGGGGGGGGGGGGGCTGCGGCCCCCCAATATTTTATAAAGGGGGGCCGGAATAGCTTTCGGCCCCCCAAAAAATAATTGAATTTAAAAAAAATTGCATTATAAGTGCGACTTCGATTGCGCTGATCGGCCAATTAATAATAATAATCCATCCTGACTCATGGATAGCATAGACTCACAAATTATAATGAAAGAATTAATGAAAGGGCCTAACGAAAGAGGTAGAGGAGACTCTGAAAATGCCATTTCCGACGATCTAGAGACTCAAAATTTTCAAAAAAGTTTCGCTCGGCGCCAACCATGGTGGCGCCTCGTGGGAGTCGGCCCCCCTAACTTTATCAAGCTTCCAACGCCCTTGGTTACAAGTACACAGTTGCATCATTGTTTTTACCATAGTAGCTATAGGCATTAAACGCAGTAGATACAAGCACGCCTGGACATGCCTATTTTTTAAATTCTTAGTTACAATAACGGAATATTTTTGTCGGCGGCGAAAGTAAAGCGTTGAGACAGCTATCAAAGGTCGCAAGGTGGTCGCTAGAATGTTGCCATTAGAAAACACTGGCGTTTACGGTCTTTACTCTGTCTTAACGGTCGCCGAGATCAGAGTTCAATATAATCCTGAAAACTTGGTCTGACATTATGTCAGACCAACCCACGTTTTGGTCGTACATGATCGGACACTAATGTCACTAATTATTTCTAGAACTCAAAAGAGAAAAGTTGTACAGTATATTGTATTGTAACAACCACAACCGTATGCATAATGGTCAACACAATATCAACAGAACAACAACTCAGTCACAGTATAATATAACAACTGAAATAAAATTTCTTTTTGTTAAGCAGTTATTAATAGACGCGGCGATGTCACGCGTGTAACTTGATATATTATTATTCAAACTAAAAACTCTGCGTTGTCGTGAAGACAGCGCATTAAATCGAGCATTCGCTACATATTGATTTGCGAAGAAACATCTTTCTTTGCATGTGTAACAAATTAGTAAGAGATTGCGTTTTGGTTTTGCGAGAATGAGGGAGAAATTATTCAAATTAATGCGGCAAAATGGTCGGCCATAATGTCCGTGCAGAGCAATCAGTAGACGGCCATATCAGCGTTTTGCTCGGAAAGTGGCCGATGGCCGACTGTTATATTGCACACTGGCCGAGATAGAACTGAATTCTATCTCTACGACCCTGTATTTGTCAAATACATGTAGTTTACTACATGTATGTTTGATCTTTAATTCCATTTTGTCTTAACAGTGGTGGCTCTGTCACTAAATTGATGATAATTCAATAATACATTACGGTGGCTCTCCACAGTTTCTTGAAAGGTAGAAAAATACAAATTTCAACTGCTTGGAAAGTCTGTGTGGATATTTCGTAAAAGGATGACACTAATGTTATGCATAGAATATCGTTCAAGGCATACTGTCAGCAGCAAAACTATAGACCACTTTTATAATGGGCACTAACTTTAAATATTATTTTATGTGCATCTAAATAAGCCTTCGTAGCCTCGTTATGAAGCAAAGATTCTTTTGAATTGCAGACACACGTAAAAGAATATTCAAATTAGTTACCATTATGAAAGTGGTCTGTTTGATCTATTGCTATGACAGCAGTGATGTTTCAAAATGGCCGTGAACTCACAATAAATTCGCCGATTTATTTCAAAAACGAGTTGGGTTACCTCCAATTTTTTGCACTAAAACATTTCTCTAATTTAAAATAATCAACTGGGAAATTTCAAAAAAATTCTGTACATCCAATTTTTTTACCAAAGAAAAAGTATAGTTATTAGTTTTGTTGTTTTTTTCAAATTAGACGTACAGATTTTTTTAAATCTCCCTCTTGATTCCTTAAACGTAGAAAAATGTTTTAGTTCAAAAAGGGTGACGGAACGTATTTGAAATAAATTGGATTAAATGTAGATTTGCGGCCATTCTAAAACGTGGCTATTGTCATACCAAGAGATAAAAAAACCCACTTTATCTGTTAACAGTATTTAGAGCCCTAAACGTTATTATATGCATAACATTAGTTTCATTCTTTTCCGAAAAATCCATAAGAACTTTCTGAACTTGAAACTTCTAGTTTTCCCACTTTAATGAACAGTAGGGAACCACCTTAATTTACTTACTAGCTCCGAGAGTTGTTCCACTCTTTTTCGTGCCAAGATCTCCGGTTCCAATCATATTAGTAGCCTTAACCGCAACGTCATAGGTTGTAGCCTCATTTAAACCACGTAAAGTCACTGTCGTAGTATCAGCACCAGTAACATTCTCACTATTGGTACAGGAGACATCACTTCCACTGCGGGTAAGCTGGTAACAGACAGTATAACTGGTTATATCTCCATTCGCGTCATCTGCTGACAACTTCAACCAAACAACTGTTAGTTCAGTAGCGCTGGGAGACGTTATTGTGCTAATATTTGGTCCTTTAGCAGGTGCTACAAATTGACAAATAAAAACTGTGTAAAGAATACGAGCGTCAAATGAAAATAGAGAGAGTGCCAAAGAGATCGGAACATATACTTAAAGATATTTTAGACAATTGCATTGTTTTTTAGTTTTAATACACGAGTGTAGCTACTTTTTTCAAACGTTGTAGCCTAGCTTCAGTCACATATAATTTGCTGAAAATTAACTGACAACCTTTTGCTACTACTGTACTTTCTATAGCCTCTCTGTTGCGTTTGTAATGTTTCGACAAAGTTTAATTAAGTTAACCCTTTACCTGGCTGTCATTTGGCGATTTATATATTTTTACTCTAAGGCTAGACTGTTTTACACGTGAAGAGACCTCCATGCAGTCATCTGCCGGGTAAAGGGGTAATAAAGTAACCGAGGTAAATGTAAGCGACAACACTGATTGCAGCTAATGAGCCCAACATTATAACTCAATAACATACCGGCTGGTGTGATACTTCGAGCCGAAAGATTTAGAGGGTGTTCATACGAGGCAGGCTAGCCCGATTACTGGGCTAATTTTAAGAAAATTTTATTACGACCATTTAACAAAAGGTCCGCTATGCGTACATGTATCTGCGCAAACCCACCACTGTGAGAATCATGTCAAGATCTTGTGTGATCTTGGAAAATCTCGTAAGATCTTAAGAAAAATCTTAAGATTTTTACACGTAGATCTTATAAGATTTTAGCGAGATCTTATAAGATAATTAAAGAGAAAGTACACGTTCTCTGACCTTAATAATTTTTTTGTCATGACTCATCATGACTCACAAAACCTGTGGTAGATCACCCTCACAGGTTTACTATAAGTCACGTTAAAAATACTTAACCAGTTTATCAGCAATATCCCCTGTCTCCGAAATGTTTTTGTGTGCAAAACTCTGTCGGAAATATAGAATTTAACGGCTAACTGCTGGAAGATATATCCCAATGGCCAATAATACGGCTACGGAGACTGACATGAGCGCAAATATCAAATTGCATTATTTACGCTATTTACTTGGCCTACGGTCAAACGCGGTCATATTTAAAGTAAATCAATCGTCTGTAGGTTTGTGCCATTTGGGAAACTTGCACGGTTAGATAGAGCGTTAAATTCTGTACAACATATGTGAATTAGAACAAATCGTATAGAATAGCAACGGAGAAAAATATATCAGTTGAACTGAGATGAGCGCTAGTATCAAATTGCATTATACGGCTATTTACTTGGCGTAGGGTCGAACGCGGTCATATTTAAAGTGAATCAATCGTCTGTAGGTTTGTGCCATTTGGGAAACTTGCACGGTTAGATAGAGCGTTAAATTCTGTACAACATATGTGAATTAGAACAAATCGTATAGAATAGCAATGGAGAAAAATATATCAGTTGAACTGAGATGAGCGCTAGTATCAAATTGCATTATACGGCTATTTACTTGGCGTAGGGTCGAACGCGGTCATATTTAAAGTGAATCAATCGTCTGTAGGTTTGTGCCATTTGGGAAACTTGTACGGTTAGATAGAGCGTTAAATTCTGTACAACATATGTGAATTAGAGAACATGGTATAGAATAACAACGGAGAAAAGGCTATTTCAACTGACATGAGCGCAAATATCAAATTGCATTATTACGCTATTTACTTGGCGTACGGTCGAACGCGGTCATATTTAAAGTAAATCAATCGTCTGTAGGTTTGTGCCATTTGGGAAACTTGTACGGTTAGAGAGAGCGTTAAATTCTGTACAGATGAGCGCAAATATCAAATTGCATTATTATGCTATCACTTGGCGTACGGTCAGACGCAATCATTTTAAAGTATTCCCGAATCGTCTGTAGGTTTGTACCATTCACGAACTTCGTACAGTTAAATAGAACGTTAAATTATATACAAGATATGTGAATTTGAAAAAATCGTATAGAATAGAACCCTGAAAATCGTAGTATTTTAATCCAAAACTTTGTCGCTTCGAAGGACTTCGTGATATGGCGGACGAAATATTGTTACACCAGTAACAGCACACACTACAGGTCAGTGGTTACCCAAAAAAGCTAACTCACAAACATACATACATACACACACACACACACACACACACACACACACACACACACACACACACACACAACACGATAGCAATATATCTGCTGCGCAGATACAAAAACCGCAAAATGACATCACAAAGCAAACCTGCATGGCTTCGTTTTTCTGTAAGTATAGCACACAGGGTATTCTAATTCTTTTTTTCAGCAAAAAAAAAGATTTTCGTGACATAAAATCATAAACAAAGAAAGGGGAACTGGATAGGAAACTTACGAAACCGAAAACGATGTTCGTACTATGGTAATTATACACTTAATAGTGATATTACACTATTGTTTAATTTCAGCAATAGCCGATCCTTTTTCCTATCCAGTTCCCCTTCCATTATGAATGATAACATCAGCCCGGTAACCGGGCTAGCCAGCTTCATCTGAAAATAGACCGCTAAGCGGTTTAAAAATGAATTAAAAAAGGAGTCAAGGAGTACTCGGTTCAATCATAGTTAATATAACTCACGGGGTTTGCCGTGTTGAAAAGGTGCGTCACGTGACAAATATAGTGCATTCAAGCTGGAATTCATAGTACTGTGGCCTTGGCGTTGATAGGAAAATCTCATCAAAATCAAAATTTAAGACGTTTTTAGTTAATCAGTTGCGTTGACGGGTATTGGAGACATGGAAGTAGACGAAGGAAATGAGTCTGAGCGTCCTGGAAGCCCTCATTCGGCTTTTGAAGACGATTTTGTGACAACAATTGCGCTGCTTGAGATGGAAGTGGACGAGATTGAAGTAGAAGTGCAACAATCACTTGAAGAAGTAAGTAACTAATCGATGTTTTGTGTGGTATTTTACCACCCCGTACCCCTTACCAATGCCCTGTTTTAATTTACTTTTTAGGTTGAAGGTAGAAAGCAATTCCCTTGCGATTTATGTCCAAAAATTTGCAAGTCAAAAGGTGGCCTGACGAAGCACCGTCGAAGTAAACACGTTGCTGAACTGGGAGAGAGTTCGTCTACGAAGGAAGACTTAAATGAATTAAGTATGGAAAGAACATGTTCTTTGATCCGTGACATTGGCAGATATTTAAGCGACGAAAAGCTTTACAAGGAGGAGCATGTAGCAGAGGTTTTTAAGCTCCAACCAAGCGAGTTGTTTGTGAGAGCGCTCAATGAACTTTTATTGGAATTTAAAAGAAAACACAATCATGACAAATTCCTAAAAGAGTTCTATGGTAAGACAAATGCCAATTGGAAGGAATATTTCCATTCATATGGTGACAAGAAAATTGTATTCTTGATGCTGATCCATCTTCCTGAACGGCTAATTGGTATTCTTGAACAAGGTGGCCAAGAAAGTTCTGAGGCTGAGGTACTTTGTAATATATATTCATATTATCTGCTATTACAAATATTCCGATTGCCTTCAGCAGTGGCCTCCTGAAATACGTTTCAAAGTTTTATTTGAATTATCCTGCATGTATATATAGTATCTTCAGGGGTGGCAGAAGTGTGGGGGCAATCACCCCCCACAGGTTTTTACATGTGGGCAACAAAAAGTTTTTGCCCCCACCAATTTTTTACAGATCTATTACTCTAACTTAAAGCCAATATGTTGTAACAACGGGATTGAAATAAGCTTCTAATATATATATAAAGGTTATTCTCAACTTCTGGTAAAATTAGCGTGTTATTATTCTGGAAATAGCCCTATAATTGCTTCCAGGGAATCTAAAAATTCAAAATTTTCTGGGTTACTAGCATGCCCCCATGGCCCATACCCCCTACTGTAAAGAGGTTTGCAGCAAAATGGCTTTCAGATTACTTTAAATACTTGCATCAAAATGCAGGAAATACCCAGACATCCCAGGTCCTTGCCCCCCAAACGAAAGACCCTGGCTACACCATTGCTTATTTTGTAGATCACCATATTACCTGTACCAAAATATTTGCTGTCATTCTGATTAAATTTTTAATTGATTTTTAATAGAAAGAGTTGGTAATATCTCCACAAGAATTTGGTCCTTTGACATATCTAACTGGTTATGTCATAAGGTCTCTGTACCAAAAAAGCAAAAACTGTGCAAGATATCATTCTGAAAGAAATAAAGAAATACAAGCCTTGATGTTGTCAATGAAAACTGATAATGGAAATTAGTATGTTTCCTCTTTATCAAGGGGAGGACTTTGGTCACCCCATCCATGGGTCACTAGCATTGCAGAAGCATCTGAGTTGGTTTTTAGAAAGCACACAAATAAAGACAGGGTCACTCGTCTACCAGTAGACAAAATAGTGAATGAAGTCTTGACTTATTCCCTTGTGAAAAGCTTGTGGTGAAACATTTTAAATAATTGTGAAGTAGAAATTTCGAAGGAATGTCAGTCTTTATGTTTAGAAAATGTTGTTAAATTATTTGTTACTGTTAGGTGTTTTTCATTTTCAAAGGATATTGTAAATAAGTATAAACTAAGTCAGCATACTCAGAGAAAGAAAGCTTTACGGAAAGAATTAAAGAAAGCCAGTGAACAAAAATAAAGTAAATAATATAAGATTGTTCTTTATTTAGTTTATTAGACTTTATAGGTCACAAGATATTTTCCATACTATTAATTAGTTAATGTTTTATAATACTGTATATATTAGACTATAACTGAAATATTGTAACTGTATAATAGAACTGTATATAATTTTATGAACAATTATTAAGTTTCCTTTTTTAACCTTTTTCAGCCTTGTTCAGTTGATTCTTTTCACTCTTCAACAAAACAAATGATATATGAGCTTTCATATCTGTTGAAAAAAAATCAAATCACTTATAAGACGATAGTGGCTTATTGTACACATGACCACAATGTCATATTATTTACCCCCCTTTTCATTAAGCTTTTAATCACATGTACTGGTAGTACAGTAATCACTCATCACATCTCTAAAATGTTCTCAAATCACTTACTGGGAATTATTTAGACCAATTATTTAGACCAATACTACTGGGACACTTGATGACTTGACCAGGATGGTACAGTAATAACAGGTGACATTGTGAATGGTCTTAAGGGAAAAATCATTAGCTATACAGTAGGTACTAGATACTGTAGTATCAGAGCAAATTGGACCTCTACAAACAATGAGCACACCAGGAAAATCAATAGTTAATTACGTTCGATGAACAGCAGCCCACCAGGAAAATCAATAGTTTAGTTCGATGAAAAGCAGCACACCAGGAAAATCAATAGTTTAGTTCGATGAAAAGCAGCACACCAGGAAAATCAATAGTTAATTACGTTCGATGAACAGCAGCCCACCAGGAAAATCAATAATTTAGTTCGATGAAAAGCAGCACACCAGGAAAATCAATAGTTAATTACGTTCGATGAACAGCAGCCCACCAGGAAAATCAATAGTTAAGTTCGATGAAAAGCAGACACTAGGAAAATCAATAGTTAATTACATTCCATGAACAGCAGCCCACCAGGAAAGTGAAGTCAATGATTAATAGTTAGGTTTGTTTATTTTTTTGAAGTTTTCTTTTTTGGCAAAGGCTCTTCACTCACATTAAACCACTTGCTTCTCTTTCCAGAATGCCGTCCAGACACATTTCCTTCAGCTGCTGGGGCAACATCTCTAAGAGTGGCAATCCTTAAATCATTGTAACCAAATTCAGCAGCTGATGGGTTATCACTTCTCCTTCCTTGTGCACGCTGGTAGCCAAAGTATTCTTCTAGGTCGTCCTGACAAAATCGCTCTGTGAGCACAAATTCAAATCCTTCACCTAACAAGAACTTGGTTAGACTAATGACTGATGTGACTGTCATCTTCAGTCCATTGAATGTCTGGATGCTCATAAACATTCGACCTCTGTCATCAGCTGAAAAATCTCCTTGTCTTACCTGGGTTGATGCTCTCCAATCTTTCAAGTACTTCAGGAATGTGTTTTGAAGCCAGTCAAAACGGTTATCATCAGTGCTCCTGTATGGGGCCAACAAAGAATTACGCTTCCTGAGATGCTCAGAGGTTGAACGAACATTCATGCAATCAAAAAAGTCATTCATCATCTTGCATAGCTTAGCCGTTTCACTTGCTTCCCCTGTTGAGTAGTGGCGTTGAAGAGCTAGGGCAACTGTATTGCTCAACACTTGGACAGCTAGACTGACCTTCATCTTCGAAAACGATTGAAGAACAATATGATCTGCAGTCAGCTTTGGCAACTGATGTAAACCAGAGTCTAGATCTGAGTGATATAACTTTGCAATGTGGTCCCAAACCATGTACTTGTCATTGTTCCACATGTAACGGGTACGCTTGCCACTACCTGAATTAAAAAGACAATTTCTTGTTGTCTTTGTCAAATGAGGGGCATCAGAAAAAAAGTAGATCTTCCTGGTGGGAGCAAAGAGGTTTGTTGTGCAAGTTATCACATCCCCATGGTCTGGTTCAGCTAGATCGGCATGAAGTTTATAGAAGAGGCGATTAGGCGAAGCTCCATCACATACAGCAGCACAAACCCAGAGGTTGCACACCAACTCCAGAACAGATACTGCTTTCCAAAACAAAGGCATGATCTGATAGGATGTTACATCCTTGGTTAGGAAGTAAGCAAGAGCATATTTAAGGTCAGTAGCAGCACCTCTCACAAAAAATAACAGAGCATGTGAAGCCAAGTCAGAAGAACCAGAACTACTCATGTTCAGCTCTTCCTCTCCAAGATCAACAAAACCAATAACTTCATTGGAATGTTTATCGAAAACCAACTTCGACTGGATTTTCATTTCATCGAATGAAAGGACAACATACCTCTGGATATCAAAGTATTGACTTGTTTGATTCTTCAATCTTTCAATATTTTCAGGATGGAAACCTGCTCTTGGTTTGAAAAACTTTCGATAGTCCCTCAGAGTTCTTTCACTTGGCAGGACTAAAATACCAGAATCACCCAATTCTCGATAAGCTGCTGGTGATTTTGCATGGATGGACAGGCAAAATCGGATGACATGGGGATGGTATCTTCTTCCAAACTTTGGGGTTGCAAGCAATTTTCTCTGTTGTTCCCAGAATACTCTCATGTGAGGGGTTATCTCATTTTCACCACTATCAGCAAGAATAGCCAACATATCTTTCTCTAAGGTTTCATCGACATGAATGCTGTTCTTTGCAATCTCTTTCTCCAGGTCAACTATCCGACTCTCCAGCTCTTTGCAAACAGTCCTTTGCTTCTGAACAGTGGCCACCAGCCTTTCCTTACCAGAGACAGTGAGGGGTGCTTTACTTGGAAGTGGCTGACGTGATCGCTTGGCTGTTTCCTCCATTACTTTCCCAAGGGATTTTTCTGCCTCAAAACAATTCACACATGGTACATCATTGCAAAGAACTTCACAGTTCTCAGACCTAATGAAGACATGTGCTTGAAATGATGGGCCATCCTCGTCATAATGTTGTCGCTGGATAGGGACAGTATGCCTTATGATGCTGCTGGATCCTTGGCTGGATAAAGGATCTTCACAGATGGAGTTGGTCAGTTCATTCTTGACAAGACCCTCACAAATTTTGGCTTCTTCAAAGTGGACATCATGGTGGAAATGGTGGTAAACTGTAAAGATCGCTTAGTATCTTTGTAAATAACATGATTATCTGGGAGCAACCAATTATAGACAGCAACAGAAAAATTGAGTCCAGAAGCAACAGATAATGATAATTTAGGAAGGGCATAAATTGGGTGTAAGAACTCGAAAACTACGCTGTCTGTCTCTTCAGTTTTAGACCACCCAACCATCTTCACATTAAAGATCTTCGTTCTAAACTGTTTCAGATTCTTGTATACCACAGGCATGTCGATTTCCTGACGAACTAGCTCTCGTCTCGGTGTTACTGGAGTCGGAGTAACACTTTTTACTGGCAAATTCAACGTGGGCACTGCACCACAAACTAATCTTTTACGAGTAGAAACTAAAAAGGTATAGAAACATGCTTTGGTACGCGCTCTTTTATTCGATGTGCTCGTTAAACCACAGCACTTCACAACAGATATTAATTTACATATATAATTAAGATACAAAAACATAATAAATTCAGAGACAACTGCTTATAAATAACTACAGAGCGCTATTGTCTAATATATTTTAAATGCTGATTATCTGCCGCTAAAAGCTTGCGCGCACATCTAATTTCACTCGTGTATTAAAAGATACACTTACCAAGTTCAACTTCTTCTGTCTTGAAATGTTTTTCGCAAACATACAAGGTAAGATTATCAATCTGTTGTCTTAAACCCTTGTCCACACACGGTCTTTCGTGACAACATTGATCCACGCCTGGCGAGTTTCTTTCGATAACTCATCTTTCCCTTGCGGAATTCGAAAAATACCAACGCCAGTATGCTTCCTACTTGTTCCGCAACCAAATATGGAACAGTTTGCTCCGGGCATCTTGGTAAAATCGCTCAAAAGAGGAATTTCGTGAGTTTTCGTCCACGGATCGCCGAGTAAACACTGTAAGCTAATACGCTCTAATGCACTATATTTACCACGTGACAGCCCTGAAAAGCATAATTTCTCACGTGACCCGGCCTTCCAAACCCCGTGGGTTATATTAACTATGGTTCAATCAAGTTTCTAACACAACATATTTTTTAACGGCAATTTCGAGTGTATTTTCATTCCTAAAATCTCAACGAGTTGTACAAATCCTCGCCGCGGCACTAAATAGTAACAACTCTAAAATATATATAATAGCGTATTGCGAATGTTTTAAATAGATTAAAAACGACCTATTTGACGAGTTCATTGGCGTAGCAAATTTAAAAAATAACGTTCTCTAAAGCCAAGAAAATAAAAGCTAAAGTTTATGTAAATCAGGAGAATTTTTTATCACACCTGTGAAATCGTAGCCTGCTACACGCGTAAAAACGCACAAGTTGTAACAAGTCTGCAGCAGACTTGTTACAAGATTGTTCCAACAAGCCGATATCAAGTTGTGTTCGCACTGCTTGTTCCCAGTCGTTGTGACAAGCCGATAACAAGTTGTTGGCAGCCTTGTAACAAGCTTGTTGGAACAAGGTCGTAACAACGTTGTTGACAACAAGCTTGTAACAAGCTTGTTGAATCAAGCCGTAACAAGCTTGTGTGAACATCGCGTAACAAGTCTGTGTCAACAAGGTTGAATTTGAGCCGTAGCAAGCTGTTTCAACAATGTTGTCACAAACGCGTTTTATTATTTTCCCGCTTGCTTTTGTCCAGCGTGGCCGCAGATTTAATACAAAACTTTCACAACGAAGAATACAATGCAAAAATTTATTTAATGTATTTTAAGGGCCGCACAGACGACCAAGTTTTCCTTGGTTAGTTTTTCCTTGACAACTTTTATTTGTTCGTGTGTACGACACAAATTGACAAGTTTTTCCTTGACAAGAAGCCTTCAAAAGCTGGTCATGCCAGCTTTTGAACAAGGAAAATTGTTCGTGTGTATGGTCAGGGAAAACTTGGTCGTCTGTGCGGCGCAAAAACAAAGATATTCACAAAAAGGAAAGCTGAAACATTTTGATCAAATAATATTACTTCAAAATACGTTTGAATTTAGCCTTGAGATAAGTAATTTTACAGACTGCCATGCATGGGTTTGCCAGGGGCAGACATTGTTTAAATATAATAGTAAAAAAACAACAAGCTATCCTATGCAAATTCCATTCATAAAGGAATATTCCTAAAGTTTATTTTCATGTTCTTCAGACAAACTGTCACCACCAATCTTCATTCTGTGTATAGCATATTTGTCATCTCCAGGTTTAATTTTAGTCAGAAAACATCTACAAACATATAAAGATTCGTTATGATTATAAACAGTACATTATGTAAATCATACAAACAAACACAAGTCAAATCGTTTAAAACATTCTTCAGACTATAAAAACGGTGACAGGGAGTTTAAAAAATTAATACCAGTCGACGCATCGTTGTTGTGGGAATTAGTGAACTTTCACGCCAGATGATTTTACCCGTCGGGTTTCGGGCTGGCAATACATTAAAGAGTTTATAACATTATTGTCAAAGTGCTTTTATATTAAATTTAAAGCCACGACTCATAAATAACTCAACTTAATTTCCACTTCAAAAATACATTTTTATCATGCATGTTCATTTTAATAGCTAAACAACAAAACGAATACATGCATGGCGGCTTTAAAAATCATTGATATAAAATTTACGAACCAAAACATACAGAATTGCGTTTAAATTAATGCCTTTATATGTGCTATAGAGACACGTTTGCCGTTTGATAAAATTCTCGGCTGGATTTTATCTGCATGCCCACACAAGGTCAATCTTGAAAATGTTAAGTTGTTTACGTCAATATAGTAAATACAAAATGGTTTGTTTTTGAAGCGGTGCAATAAACTCGCAGTTCGTGTTTAATTATAGCCCTAATAATAAAACAATTTAACAGGGCCAACTCTGCTAAAAAGCACGCCAGGTTTGAAACAAGGCAATAACAAAACACCAACGAAAACTGTCTTTTTGAAAACTAACCTCTTTGATAACGTTGACAAGGATCTTGGTGTATAATATTCTGTCTTTCCGGTTTGCTGTCGATGAACGTCCACTGAGCAAAGTCTTGTTGTTTTCCCATTTCAATTGTGCTTGATATTTGCAACCACTGAACAGAAATCCAAACCGGGAATGAGTTTTTAGCGCTTCAAAAGACCGTGATTTCTCTGCCATATTTTGACGACAACTTCGTGTACACAACATCGCCAGCAAAAAGCCGTTAATGAGCCAATGTCTTGTTCAAATTTTCTCTTCATAATCCATCCACGCCATTCATGATTTAATCGACTGGTTCAAACGGTTTTCACATGCTATTTTTAAGTTGTTGTGAAGGCTGAATCTTGCATGTTGTGACAAGTCTGCCACAAGTTGTCACAGCAATCTTGTTCCAGACTTGTTAAAACAATCTGTAACGAGCTTGTTGGAACAGCTTGTGACAAGCTTGATGACTTCAACAGACTTGTTACAAGTTGTTCCAACAAGTCTGATATGGCTTGTTGACAACAAGCCTGATCCTGGCTGTTCCAACAACTTGTTACCGCTCTGCAGCTCAACAACTTGCTACAAGGTTGTTGTCAACAAGCTTGCTACAGCGTGATAAGCCAACAGCATTGTTACAACTTGTTCCCAGGCTTGTTACAAGCTTGTTTCGCCAACATCTTGTTGATAAGCTGAAAAAAACACGACAAATAAAAGCCGAACTGGTGTAAACAAGAAGGCCAAGAAGCGACACGAAAAAGTTAACAGGTAAGGTAAACAGCATACTCCGAAGACGAAAACAACGCTCGAAGCTTAAAAATAAAATGAACCAATAGCCATATAATAAATTCTTTATTAACCTCGTTTGCTCGGTCTGTACTGGAAAGTATTTGCCTTCGGTTTTATCGCACAAACCTCGCTCCTTCGTCGCTCGGTCTGTACGAAAACCTCAGGCAAATACTTTCCCGTACAGACCTCGCACTCGGTTAATAAGCCTTTAATATTCCCTCAGCTGATTAGAACACTTGCGCTCTTTTTTATTGGGAGCCTGGAAATAGCCACTCCTGTTGATCAAAATATAGTTTTAATTCTAGTAGAATATTTAAAATAAAAAAACTGCAGTTTTAATAACTCTATTTTTTTGAAGAAAAAGTTAACGAGGAACAAAGAAAAATTTAAGGATGATATTTCGTGAAAAATATTGAGATAAAGAAAATTGGAAGTCGCCTCCAGGATTCGAACTCGACCATGTTACCGTGCAAGCCGACTGTGTTAACCACCAGACTACCGAGGCAGGAGGAAAAATTTCGTCAAAATATCAGGGTTACATTTTACACTTCTTTCTTTCCATGTTTACTGCAAAAAAAAACATCGCTACAGCATCTGAAAACGTTTTTCAAACCTGGAAGCCTGCCACGGCAATATTCATTTATGACATTTCAAAGTGCTGAAATTGTTTTCACCTACATGTTAATAAATATTTCAACAGCATTTGTACGTTTTACAGAAGAAAAATTGCTCCTTTTCAGATTTTTATGCCAAATTATGGACAAGCTACGTTAGTCACAAGTGGTTTTACAATAAGAAAACTATTTGAAAAAAGATAAGCAAACTAACATGCAATGGATAAGTTTAAAATACTTTAAAGTGTCACTGAGACGAAATTTTTCTTCAAACTTTTTTTTCCACCAGTTTAAAGAAACGGTATTGGAAACGTATCTGACGAAGTTTCATGTTCATAGTCAAAAAAATAAAGTTGTTATTTAAGAAAGAAATCTGACAATTCTCGGCCGCCATTAAAAGCGCGAGTTCTCATTACACCAGTCTGTGACGTCATAGTCTTAACCCAACCGTAAACAAAACCTATCTCGCCGCTATTCGACGTTTTTACCAGTTCATAAAAATTAAATTATACCATCAACGCACTGTGTTGCGCAGGATTGCAGCAATGAATCTGATCATCAGGCAGGAATATATCCTTGCATAAGAGTCCAACGGACAAATCTTTCAAAGGAATAATAAATTTGTTCGAAAAACTAGCGTCGGTTTATGTTTGCTCCGATCACTTTTCCTCAGAGTGTTTTGAACGGTCGTTCCACATGAAAGGGTCACCTCGTTGTTTAAAGCAGGGTGCTATACCGACCACATGGAGGAACTCAGCGGTATCGATCAAAACACCTTCAAGAAGTCGTCGTATGAAGCTAAGCATGTGCTTTCAACCCACGAGGATAATAATGTGACTGGAGACCATGCAACATAATACTCATGGCGCATTTATGATTAAATAATCATAAAGGTTTAATAATTCATAAGGTTCTGCAAGAAATGCAGCAAATAAACCACACTATACCTGAATAAAAATAAGGTCCGAAATATTGCAAATCAAGAATCATAAAATACTACCATTTCACATTTTACAGTAGCTCACAATGCTGACTTTAAAACCGGTCCAACACAATGCTTTCGCTTATTATTCGTTTCTGTAAAATTCCAACATTTATTAAAACATCATGTTATTTCTAGCCAAGAGACAGTTCAAGAACCTGCTCATTCTCATATTATTAATTTCATTATAATGCGTAATTATTACTCTGATCTTGTCTTCTGACCCTCTCTGAAAACTGAAGCGGCGCATTAAATTTCTACGGTTCTTTGTCTTCAACCCCAAAGAAGCGATATCAGGCACCCACTCATTCAGACAAACGTCGTGAAAGCCTGGATGATCCAAAACGTACTTTTTATTCTCCCCGTTCTCATACTCGAACATTTTGTTGCGACACTGTTGTATCTCCATGCAGCAACGACACTCTTCACTACATGCCTTCGTCGACTCGTACTCGACGATTTCTTCAGTCGAAGCTAATGGTTCGACGCATTTAATATTTTATATACTACATTCGGCGTTATCCTCGTCAGAGTTCGCTGTGAGATATACAGATGATCTCTCAGAAGATTCTGTACCAGACCAGGGAGCAGAAGAACTATTAGTTGTAGACGTAACCGACACAGTATACAGCAGATGCACAGTCGTAAACTCCTTGTTAGCTGTTGTTTATCCGCTTTGCTTCGCTGTGAGGGTTAAGACTATGACGTCACAACAGATCAAATTCAAGATGGAAGAAATTAATGGCGGACGGCAATTTTGAAAAGTTTCAAAGCTTATAACGCTGCATCTATTTGACCAAATCAATTAAAATTTTGTAAAAGTGCTAGTCATTTGCTACTTTACCCTATCGAAAAGGAATTTTGGCAAATTGATATGGTTGATTTTCGTCTCAGTGACACTTTAAGGACACACAAAAGAGAAAACAAAATTAACAGTGATAGGATATACATAAGGAAAGTGGGAAACTCGAACAGTTTTCCTACTAAATGTTCGTGATTAGTGAGCGGCTGCTCTATATTTTTACCGTAAACTAAAACCGTTTCGCTGGCCTTTATTTCTTAATCGGTTTTCAAGTTTCACTCTTGCTTTCTCCTCCTTTCGAGTTTCGGTTTGACTGGTTTCCTTCTACTCAAGACGTTGTTTTGCTTTATACGTAGATGTTGATTTGTTTCTGTTTATTTTAAAAGTGATATACGTTTCCCAAAAACTCCTTTCTCAAGTCTTTTAATATTTATTTGTTAGTTCAAATCTTTTTGTCAAGAACTATATTGTCCTCAGTGCCCCACAATCTTAACCGCGCATGGTCCGTCCACACACATATACAAATAAATAAATATTCAGATCACAGAAATTCGTTCGCATACCACGTTTGTCCACGCGTGTAAAATGACTCCACGCGTGTCGAGATTAGCACCCTCACCGGGCTCCGGGCCTTCGGCCCTACGCCCGGGCTCGGGGATAAAATTTAATAGTTCGACGCATGGTAATAGCACGAAACCGAGTAACTATGTAAAAAATAGTATACAGGGTGTCTCAAAAAAGTAGACCGTTAGAAATTAACCTATTGTTCTAATTTGAATTTATAGTATATTAGCCATAAGCCCACAGTATTATTAAAGAATAATACATTATTAAAGTCAAAAGCTCAATAATGCTTCTAAATAAGTCTATAGTGCGTGCCTGATATTCTCAACTAAGAGTAAATACCCGACAACTCAAATTGTTTAGAAAGTTATAGCAATTAGCAATAGATTTCAGGCAGTCAAATCAGTTTTTAAATAGTTCACCGCAGTTTATTTGATCGAAAAGTGACGATGTGAATTACTTCACACGAATAAGGCGTTGTGTTTTTGGCAGCTCGGCCCAACGGTCAACAACAGTGTCTAGGTCAATCGTATCCGTGAGATCCTTTTCACATCCAAGAGTGATTAGATCCTTTAGCCTTCTTTCTTTCATCACTGAACGAATGGCAGTCTTAATCAATTTAAGCTTCGACAAGCTGCGTTCACTCGATGCGGATGTAATCGGCGCTGTCAGGAGAAGCTGAAAGCATCTGCTTGTCAAGGGGAAAATTGTCTGCCTCTCTTTAGCACAACGCGCAACGTCTTCGACTGTTTTAATATCTGGCATGTTATCATCACAATGTTGTCTAAACATTGTAAGTTCAACATTCAAGACCTCGGTGTCAGGCTGTAATGACAAAGGGAGCAACTCTGTTAGGGACTCGATATCTTCTCGTTTGGGATCTTCTTTGTACCGTGGAAGAAGTAGGGAAATACACGAGGCAATAATGTCGAAGGCAACTTTAACGTTATCTGAGAGAGCAGTGATTTGGTGGTCAAGGATTTGAATAAACTCTTTCGATAATATTCGTCCAGATCCAAGCGTGCTTCAGTCTCAGGTTGCTCGTCAATTCGTCTTGGTTGGCGTCTTGGACGATGATGTCGCTGGTATTCTTCAATAGCGTCAATTCCAATAATGTAGCCGATGGTTGCTTCGGCAGCCTCAAGAGTATCGACGACGTTAATGTCAACTGTCTGAAGTTGTTTCGTCAATATCTTGGTTTTCACCATGACATTCCTCATGAACATAACCATAACAAGGAACTCGAACGAACGTACTCTTGCCAACAAATTCTTCGCCTTTGTTTTGGTCTTTGTGTCTTGAACATTTTCCAATTCTTTTAGCACATCGACTATCTCTTCATAGCTCGACCAAACAGCTCGAATGGAATCTGCACGGGCCACCCAACGTGTCGCAGAAAGATTTGTGAAATCTAACGCGTTTTCAACATCTCCTTCACTAACTTTCTCGCGAAACACGCTATACCGTTTCGGACTTGACGTAAAAGAGACAAACACCTCTTGCAGAATTTCAAACATGTAACACGCAGCGGTACTTGCCTCACAGCTATGCTCCACTGTTGTATTGACACGGTGTGCAAAACAGGGAAAGTAAGGGACTTCTCTTCCAAGATGCTCCTTCATTTTCGCTTGACAGCCCTTGAAAATACCAGACATGGATGACGTGTAATCGTAGGACTGGAAGACGATGTTGGCGGTACTTATGCTGTTTTCGTCTAGAGCAGCCAGGATTCCTTGAGCATGACCTTCCCCCGTCTTATCTTCAATTTCTCGCATATCCACAAGACGCTCTTGTGCATGTCTCTTGATCTACATATCTTGCAACCACAGAA
Source organism: Corallium rubrum (assembly GCA_964035015.1). Classification (NCBI taxonomy): domain Eukaryota; kingdom Metazoa; phylum Cnidaria; class Anthozoa; order Scleralcyonacea; family Coralliidae; genus Corallium; species Corallium rubrum. The sequence goes on along the minus strand of OZ035998.1, from coordinate 17,585,996 downwards.
AGTTGATCCACATGGGAAACATCGGGTGTTGTGTCAGCAATGACGGCAAACATCTCAGCTTGACATATTTCGGCAATGACTCTGCTCGAAACATCTTTCGCCAAGAGCTCAAGATACTCATTTTGAGATCTCGAACTAAGGTAGTCAACTCTGTGCGGTCGCTTTGGGGCGTCAGCCAACCATCTGCGCAGGATAGGAGAATGTCGTGCTAGAAGGTTGACAATTTGACGAAAATTTCCGGTTCCATCTTTCTCCGATGAGGAACCAAGAAACGCTATCCCTTGCCGTGCGAGAGTCCTTGCAACGTCCAAAAAAATTTTAATCGATTCACGATTGCGCTGGGTCTCAGCTTCTTCTTCGATTAAATTGTTTCTGCGACCTTTATCCAGCAAGAGGTCGCTGTTGGCGGATTTTTTCTGAAAGGCCACTAATGCTGCGAGAGCTGCGCGATGACTTGAGCTTGAAAAGTGTTCATCAGCTAATTTTCCAGGCTTGTTTTTTCCGCGACTTTCATCTTGTGCCAAGCTTTAACGCCGTCCTCTGCCCATGCTTTACAGCCTTGGTCATGTTTTGTGCCAATACCAGATGGAAACAGCTGGCAAACAAAACAAAACGCTGCATCTTTTTTCACTGAATATTCGACATGTGGATAGGTATTGAACCATGCAGATGAAAAATGGCACTGCTTAGATGGAGGAATATCAGGGTTTCATGGATATCTACCAAGTTTTGGTTGGAACGGACCTTGCTGGATGACGTATACTTTGTCTTCATCAGTCAGAATGGGTCTTCTACAGCCTGGATCACGATCAATTGGAACAAATTTAGTAGTAGTTAATGCTTCTTCGATCACCTTTTCTTGGGCATTAATGTGTGCCAGCACTTCTCGAGTGTCGGAGAGGAGAGAAGAAGAAACTTGGTTGACTCTTTCTACTACATCAACAACTTCGTCAAGCAAGTTTTCGGGCTGTGGCACATCTACATTTCGATCCATCTTCGACACCAACTCTTGACATTCTCTTAAGTTTCCACAGAGAAAACTAAGTTTCCCAAAGCACGATATCCAGGTTTTGCCTTCTTTGTTGATGTTTTTGTCTGTCGGTATGAAAGATTGAGTTTCGGAACAACTGTGCTCTAGGTTTTCCTGTTAAAGAAATATGTAAATGTTATGGCAAAACAATTCTCCAACACGCCAAAAATTTTAATAACTCAAACATTGCACGAATGACTATTGTGACCAACGTTGCACCAAATAGATGACTTACCTGGTCGTTATCTGAATCTGATTCTGTCGGACTTTCAGCAGAAGATACATTTGGTTTATCACTTGGTTCATCATTTGGTTCATCCGTTCGAATACGTTTCTCTATAATTTACGAACTGCAAGGATTGCTTTCTTCCGCTCCTGTCCATGGTATTTTGTTGACTATGGTCCATACAAATCAATTACAATATACTCTAGAACGCAGCTCAATAATTTCAAACACCTCTGAATATAGGCTATATACCCAAATGGAACGAGGGTCAAATTCTGTACAACACACTCAAATTTTGAAGCAACATTATGTACAAAACCTGAAACATTAACATACCAGTTTTGTCTGTTTTTTGTTGACAAGCGGCAACGTGTTCGCGTCATATTTTGGATGCGCAGCCTTGCAATACTTCCCCTTGTGATTACAAGGATAGACTCATAGACGGGATAGTATTCCAAGAGTTTAAACGTTCAGTTTTTCAGAATTTTTGCCTTTCAAAGTTTCAGACTTTCAGTTTGTGCGACAAGAGTCACAAGACTAACAATGCGCGTTTTGACTGCACCGCGGGGGCTTGAGGTAATCTGATCGCATTACGTTGGCTGAACTGTTGCGACACGGAAGTTGATTATTTGCTGCTAGTATAATATGATTGATATCTTGGTTTGTGTATGCGTTTTTGTTATTTTTATGTAATTTCCATTTCCATTACAAAAAAAATGTCCACCTATATTTCTCTTTTTCGACCCAAAATGATGTCTTTCAGATTTTAGGCGGGCCGACTTTTTTCGCCCCATACAGGTTTCGGGACCGACTTTTTAGACATATTTCACAAAAGATGGGGGAGGGGGGGTGTCACACACACCCACACCCACACCTAATGTGTGCCCCTGCCTGGGAACGAGGTTGGTGAAAGAAGGAAACAAAAATTTCATGTAACCTATGATTAATTAGTAATTACATGTTCTTTTCGTGCAATTTTGGATAACTAGCCATAGTTAGTTTTCAAAAACATGTTTTTTGAAAACTAACTCGGGCTATTTATCTCAAATTCCGCTAAAACATGTAATTACCAGTACAAAGACCTTTAACCGGAATATCAGATATCATGATCTGCATTCCTCTCTTGTTTAATAACAGCTGGATTATCAAAATTAAACTCGAATTTTCAGTCTTTTCGGTCCTTCGCAGTCACGACACAATCGTCAAACAAATTGACCAACGGTTGTTTCACTTTTCATGTCCTTCAAAAATATCATTCCTTTAAGGTGAATTCCAACGGTAATTTTAAGAAGGAACTGGTAACGAGTATGACGTCGGCACATGCGTAAATAACAATCTTGTCGAGTTGATATTCTGTCACATCAGCGGCCGTCTGAGCGATACGAATGCTCAAATATCACACACTTGCTTCGATAAAATTCTTTAAAATTTTATGCATAAAGAAATAGGAAATACTTACCACATACTTAGTTGTTAAACGATTAAGTTTATAGCGAAAATCTGTCTTGATAACTTCCTTTTATATTTTGCTGTAGTGTTCTGTGTGGAAACAAAACGCCTGGGTCAGGTGTTTACTCGGGCTACTGGCAAAGTGCGGAGCTGCTTGGCTAAAAGATACTGATTGTAGTGTTATTACAGCAATCACAAAATCGAAAACTGAATCGAAGGCCTCTCGGCCTCTGTAGAGGCTTTAACCGCGCTAGCAAATGCGGAAGTGGGCCGAGGAAGATGAGAACGAAGGCTGAAAGTGGGGCAAACTTCACAGAGGGTGAACATATTTACGATCGAGACAGTTGTCAGCCACATCTGATCGCTATTAAACTACAAAGTCAGTCAGTCTCTTTCGAAACCTACCAACAATGTGCAAGAACACCTTGATCAAAAGGCAAAGCTATTCAACTTTTTGTCCAACTTGAAAAGCAAAAGGAGCAAAGAACTTACAAAATGCCTCACGGTCACTCCATTTGAATGGTAGCGGAAGTAAAAGGTGCAAAATCGTGACACCCCAAAAAACAAAACAAAAAAAACACAACAAAAAACCCAAGTCGAAACCTAGACTCGGCCTACCACAGATAGCCCAAGTAAAAACTGACCAGATGACAATTTTTAGAAATTCTGACCGAAGAAATCTGGAGATATGCCCCTAAATAGACGAAAACCGTGGACATTTAACCAGTTTCAAACGCCATTATTACCATGGTAACAGCAGATATTAGCACTATTTAACAAATATCTGCAGTTCAGTTTAACCCATTGCCCAAGGGCTTCCCCAGAGGTAAATAAAATCGTCTGGCGTTAGCCAAAATAAAATTACTAAAAGACCGATTCGGATAGGAAATAGTTAAAGACAGCAATAACCATAGACTATGAGTGAAGGTAACAAGCCATGAAAGCCACCTTATAAGCGTGAAATTATAATCAGTATGTGGTTCACGCGACCGGCGGGTGTACTCCCATATATCAGCATATTAATTGAATCAAGTATATTAATTGATCTGTTTCTTTGTCTGTTCGCGTATCTCATTATCTGCCTGTCTATATTTTTATCACCTCAACACAGTTCCGTCCAAAATCAGGGCACACGGAATACGTGTTCGCAAAGTATTTTTTGTGAGAGTATGATTTTGGCCATCCTTACTTTGGAACAGGGTATATGAATCACTGTTTTGTAGGTCTGGTACAGGGTCAGTTTTTACAACGGCAGTAATTTCGTCTGGAAAAGGGCGAGCATTCCTTGTAGATTGGAACAGGGTTTTTTTTTTGTTATTTTCTAAGAGAGAGGATCACAAATATAGTCAATCCCTTATAGTCTAGAACAGGGTCGGGATTTCAAAGGTAAAGAATCCCCGACTGGCAACATATTACTGATTTTCTAATTTCATATTTTCATTATACATTTTATTCGATTTAATTTAATTTAATTTAATTTAGTTTAATTTAATTTAATTTAATTTATTTTATTTTAATTTAATTTAATTTAATTTAATTTAATTTAATTTAATTTAATTTAATTTAATTTAATTTAATTTAATTTAATTTAATTTAATTTAATTTAATTTAATGTAATGTAATTTAATGTAATTTAATTTAATTTAATTTAATTTAATTTAATTTAATTTAATTTAATTTAATTTAATTTTAAACCAGCATCAATCCTATACCCTGTCGTTAAGAAATGTCCGCAGAAACAATGAACGAACACCGACTGAACATAGCCTACGAAGATGTAAAGGAATCCTCTTACTCAGAGGTTATCCTCAGAACAATTTCATATTCAAGACAAGAATGCTATGAATTGAATTGTTTATCGGAGCCCGGTGTATACAATGTGGAAGTGCAGTGTGGGGAAGTGAGGGATGTATCTGATCCTGTATTTATTAGCAGATTGAGTTCGTCAGAGCCATGCTGTTCAGCAGACGAGAATATCTCCAACATAAAGTTGTCAAATACAAAGAGAAGCGAAGGAGATGAGAAGATTACTCTACACCAGAAAGCAACTGACGCTCCTTTGACTGTAGTAGACAAGGAGGAGATAAAGTTTTCCATCAAAGATGAAATTGGTAGAGGCTCGTTTGGCGTTGTTTATAAAGGATTGCGGGCAGGCACTCAGGTAGCAGTGAAGCACACAAAAGTAAGAAATGCCAAGCGGATATGGTCAGTCCTCCAAACAGAAGTACGGCTGCATAGCATGGTTCGCCACCCCAGTATAGTGCAAATCATGGCAGTTTCGCTCTTGAAGAACTCAATTTACATAGTTTCAGAATATATCGAAGGTCTCAACTTGGAAGAGTTACTCTTTGGCGATGACGAAAACTCCCAATCATTCACTATTCAAAGCTGCGATAAGCTAAGTGTAGCCAAACAGCTTTGCCAAGCTGTTGCTTACTTGCATAATTTGAAGCCTCAATTTAATTTAACAACTTAACTTTTAAGCCGCAATTTAACTTTAACTTAACTTAACACAACAACAACAACTTAACTTAACTTAACTTAACTTAACTTAACTTAACTTAACTTAACTTAACTTAACTTAACTTAACTTAACTAACTTAACAACTTAACTTAACTTAACAACAACTTAACTTAACTTAACTTAACAACACAACTTAACAACAACAACTTAACTTAACTTAACTTAACTTAACTTAACTTAACTTAACTTAACTTAACTTAACTTAACACAACAACAACTTAACTTAACTTAACTAACTTAACTTAACTTAACTTAACTTAACTTAACTTAACTAACTAACTTAACTTAACTTAACTTAACTTAACTTAACAACAACAACTAACTTTAACAACTAACTTAATTTTATTTAATTTAATTTAATTTAATTTAATTTAATTTAATTTAATTTAATTTAATTTAATTTAATTTAATTTAATTTAACTTGTCAACGACGATTTGTCAAGGAAAAATTGTTGACCCGTACACATGAGCAAGTTTCTTTGGCAAGAAGCTTGTCAAGAAAAACTTGCCCGTCAGCTCGTGTAAACTAGGCACCAGTCAGTATTATTGTATATTTGCCTGCGGTATCTGATTAACCTCGGACTTGTGAAATGTCTTGATAATATCAGGCCATTTCACAAGTCCGACTTGTGAAATGTCTTGATAATATCAAGACATTTCACAAGTCCGAGGTTAATAAGATATATTTGCCGGATGCGCAAAATTAATAGCGATCTAGGAAAGTCTACGGAAAAGCATGTAAACTATCAATTCGGAAGAAACAAAGACAAAAGTGAAATATCTTTACATTCAGGTTTTGGTGACTGAGGAAATATTGGACACGGCTTCAGTTGCACGAATTTACAGTATGCTCCAACTTTTCGTAGAATTGACAAAATCTGCAATCCTCTAGGTGAAAAGTTTGGTGCTCTTTTACTATTTGTTTTAACCCGGTATTTATAGTAGATTTTCTAAAAGAAGTTGAAAAAAATTGACATCGCCCTGCATGGAAGTCAAACCGGGGCATTACAGCTTCTTTAACACCGGTATTTGACCAAAATCATATTAGGAATATTTTAATTATTCATTGATTCAAAAATTGATGTTCGGTACTTCGGTTTCCTATAAATTGTCACAGACAACAGGCTACATGACTATTATTATTACGAATATTAAACAAAAAAGGTTTATATCTCTCTCTCTCTTCCTAAATTGGGGTTTGCATTGCTTTTCGTGTTAATCAATTTGTGGATGCATCAATATCGAGGAAATAAACCTACCTTGTAAGTATTATGTTATTAATTACTCGGGCTACTTGTGGTGGCCGAGTCTAGGTTTCGGCTCCGTTCGTTATTTTCTTCGCCACACAAAATTGAAAAATTGCGCAATACCTCCCATATATGGAGCTACACTTCGGGCGTTCGATCACTTCGAAAATTCATCGACAGTCATGGGGAGCACGCATGACGTGTGCTGTTAGGGCACTGCCTCTCACCAATAGTTAAGCCCGGTAGGACGGGGTTAGTACTTGGATGGGTGACCGTCTGAGAATAACCCCGTCCTCCGCCAGCTTGGGACTTACGTGAGTAGAGTTTAGTTGGTCTCTCCTGTGCTCCGAGGGTTTTTCGCCGGGTTCTCCGGTTTTCCTCCCTCCGTAAATCAACACCTATGTCTTAGTTGTCTACACATAGGAGTTTGGTGTCAATTGGGACGAAAGTTCTGTTCCTCTCTCCTACCACACGTTAAGTGGCAAATTTAATAAATTCAAATTCAAATCCTTCGTTCCTATTCTGTGGTTGTATCAAGCACATAACTGATCAACCATATAAGCAACTTACGTGGAAAACCTACCAACAATTTCGTCGAAGGCAAAGCTAGCCGAAGCTGTTGCATCCAAGTGGCAACCGAACAACCGACAACGATATATATACAGTATATTTTTCTCATGGCTAAACAGGTCTCTATATTCTATAAATATTTAATACCGCCGGTACAGAGATGAGGATCAAAACGCTAACATTCTGGATCTTTATACTGGCACTGTATACACTTTCTCATGCTTTTGGTCGAGCAACTGCGATGTTCATAGGTTTTCCACATGGCTTCAGCAATACTAACAGTTGTTCAATGATCTGGCTCACGACTGTGTGAATTGGTCTGAACACAGACCTGTAAACCTCATAAAAACTATTACAAACAAAATCCAAGATGTGAGAACACAAGAACATTCATGAAGATGACAGACTTTAAGAAAACAGTTTGTGGACAGTAACAGTATCTTTATATTTTTTGCATTATTTATGTGCTTTATTACTAAACGACTTGTATATTTGTTATGCTGAGTAGAAAGCTTGTATACACATGTATGTTCTACAGTATGTATCATTTGTGTTTTTACCGACTGTCGTTTGTCTTTGAGTTTGAGATCGGCAGTGGACAGTAGTCTTATTGATCCATTAGGATATATCTTCAAAGTGCTTTGAAGCTTTGAGTATGTAATTTTGTGACAAGTATGTTTTCCATATCTTGATGTTCATTTTGATACTGTATTAAGATTACAGGATACCCCTAGGAAGCCATTTCAAGAAATTTGTTACCGCTCGCTACATTAATGCTGTAATTATTAGTTAATGCTTACAACGTCAATAACCTTTATTGGAAATCAATGTTTAAAAAGTTCTTCATCCCAACCACTGACCTTAATCACTTCCATCTATTGTATTTGTTTACATGATTATCCTGAATTGTGAAATGGTCTAGAATTCCAGAATAAACAAAATGGAACCCAACCCTGACCCTCACCTCTAAATCTGACCCTAAACCTAACGACAAGCCCCAGTAACCCTAATCTAACCCAACCCCCCAGGGAGAAAGTTCCACCTCTCAGACCCTGACTACAACACCCCTACTGTTTTTTTTTGTTATATGCTTTTTAGTTTAACATCCCACATGTGCGACAGAGACGTCCCCTAGGTATCAGGATAATCCTGAATTCTAGACACTTTAAATTGCAAATTCAGGATAGCCCTGCACCACATTCAGCCTTCGATCTGATCTTCCTCGGCCCACTCCCACCTCTGCTCGCACGTTATAGAGACCTCCTCTGCACTTTCCAGTAGCCCGAGTGAACACCTGACCCAGGTGTCTTGTTAACTATGACTTTCATTTTCACTTTCTCAATATCCTTGTCGTGATTAAGTTTAATCACGCTTGTTTAATATTATAAACCGCTCATTATAACTCAATGTTTGACGTGAAGATAATAAAGGTGTACAGCCATACATTTCATAATTAATATCTTTGTATAGTTCACGCACGGCGCGATCTACGTTGTCGGACTTAGAGCTGGTCATATACAAGAATACAAGGATGATCAATACTGTATATAATATGCATGTAACATGACTACTGAAACCACAGGGAGCCCATCTTGGCAGCGCGTGGGCACTGTGGCAGACTCGAAAGACGCGCGGGGGACTGTGGCAGGGGATTTAAAAAAACGAAAAACGGCAATCTCGTCCCCAGAGCCAAATCCCTCGCACGCGAGGGGAATAAAGGCTCTGGGACAATCGATTTGAAACTTGACTCTGATTGGCTAAACGTTCGACGCCTACTGCGCTGCGCAGATAATTTCACACCCATGCTCCCAGCGCGGTCTTCATGTCTTGCTGTTGTTTTCGTGAGAAGGAGTGAAGAAGAATACATGTTTATTTGGGACTAAAATCTGACAAAATGTGCGACAAGAGACAAGAAATACTTTTTTGCCTTTGTAATATGTTTGGAATTCCGAATTCGAGTTTCCATCCGAGAAAAAGAACGTTTGGGAACGTATGACAGATATGGCACCGGTTTCATTGTCGATAGTCCATTTCCACATTGTCGATTGCTCGTGGCGAAATATACAGATTTCACATTCCCGTGCTTGTATGTACAAAAATAAATATCATTGGGAGTGAAACTTTATTGATAAAGTTTCCGTTGGAATATTGTCATGACTATTTGAATAATAACTTTAATAGATCAATTCATAATTATTTGAGTTTACCGGTTTATAAAAGGTACATGTAAGACTTATATGACTTTCTATGTTATGTATCCTCTGATTTTAACAAAAATATATTATTTTATCAATATGACACTGTCGTTTATAGCTTTTATATATGTAAGATTACTATTCCTTAATTGGCAGCCAAGAAGGCATTGCTTTCTTAAAATTATGTGATAATCTATATAGTGGTCTGAAGTTAATTAGAAAAGTGCATTATTTTACATGGTTATATCCAAATGGGTTAAGCATTAGTTGCCAAATTACACCGTCCTGTTTTAGACAGGGACTGCAGTAGATGTTTTTGAGTGTGGGCATGCTTGAATTTTTAGACTTCCTGCAAACCATTTTCAGGCTCATTTGCAGTCTGGGTAGGAACACACTAATAAAGCTCCTAGATAAACCTTTTATGTCCTAACTTAAGACAATATTAAGTGAACAAACATATACTTGCATCAGTTCAAAGTTTTGTCAGACTGTTTGAGCCTTTTTAATAGGCCATTTTCAAAATCACATATGGTTCATACATATATTATAAGGACAAAATGTTTAATATGGCATCAATCTCATTGAGAAAGTGATGTAGGATCAGTTTATCATGCTTTGCCCATACAGCTGTTGTTTACTCAAATCGTAAAGCATTTCCCCCCCAATATCGATGGCATTATAAAATGTTGTCCTTCCAGAATAATATATGAAAATGGCCTGTTGGACATGTCTAATAGGTATACAGCTGTATATCATGCATATACCTGCATGGTAGTTTCTTAGCTTTCATTTCAATCCCATTGTTATAATGTATTAGGTTAAGTTAGTTAAAAATTTTGTGGGGGTGAAAACGGTTTGTCACCCCCACATGGGACACGCTTCCACCACCCCTGCTCATGTCATTTAATGATACTGAGAGATGGTATAATTGTAACTTAGGCATTTAGGCATTCATTCATGAAGTGAACAGTCAGTAATGGTTAGAAATCGAATTATAGTAAGGTTTAATGCTGCTGAAAATATCACGTTAGAAACTACTACTTAATATTTTCAGCAGTACTCAAACCTTACTATATTTCGATTTGTATTTCAACACTGCTAGCTACGCAGCACCACTACTTTATTTCAGTGATGGTTACAGGTCACGTTTTTTATTGTTATTGTTTTTTATGGCACCTGGTGGCATAACAAGACATGAAACAGAGAGTTAGAGGGCCCCCAACTCCTAAGGGCCCTCCAATCTATGATCTGAATTGTGACAATTGAAATTAATTAGTGGAAAATTATGTATCCCATGAAAATGTTTTTCCTGTAATTATAATAAACACTAAATGACTTAAAAAAGCTAGTGGTGTGTTGGCATAGTACTGTTACTGTTTGAGTCATTAATATTTCATGGTCCAAGTTCTCATCAGCAGTATTTACCACCAAACTAGTAGGTACGTTACAGTATGAATTCGTGTTAGAGCCACATGACATTCAGATGGTATATATTTGTTCTGTGTAGCAAAATTGAAAAAAAATAAATTTTTCAATTTTAAATACAGTAAAAGTCCACTGAGTTGGTAAATTTTGATCTTCGGGCTCTAACCTAAGGCCAAAAAAAAAAGTCTTCTGTTTCTGATCAGTGCATGTGTCTTCTTTTCTCTTGCATGTCGATACATTTTTTAACATTTTTAATATTAATTTACTACAAATAACACCAGCGGATATTAAATATTTGATCGGTCTATTCTCAACAAATGTTTCCTATGAAAACCGCTGGTATGTTTGCAGGCACTGATTGAAGGCTTCATATTTCAATCATGTGTTCATGCTACATGTACATGTTCAGTATACCATGTGACAAGTATATTATAAGAATACTCAACATGTTTCAGATGTCTGTTCAATCAAGGTTTGCCTTTGGGGGGGGGGGGGGGGGGGGGGGGAGGCCAAAAAGAAACAAACCCCACGTCGATTTTGGGCATGTGCCCTGACCAGAAACAGAATACTTTTTTTTGGGCCTAATTTACCTTCAAAGTCTTGAAATAGATAGAAAATAATAATAATACATATGATAATAATAACACTGTATTTAACCAGGGTAACTAGAATTACAAGTGTAATTTTCATCTAGGCCCTAAATCTAATACATGTAATAACATCTCAAGTCTAATAAGCAAATCTCAGTGACTCCTAGTAGCAGTGGTGGCACTACGGGTGTGCAAACTGTGAACCGCACTGGGGCCCATCAGCCCATCCAAACCCCAAACTATTAACAGACTGCACAGGTTGTCACTCAGATTTTACTCAAAAGTGCTCTCAAAATGCTCTGGACCCCCTACATATGTTGTCACTTTGTGGGAGGGGGGCCCAAATTTTTTCTCACACTGGGGCCCACACCCACATAGTGCCACCACTGCCCAGTAGTTCTGTGTTGGGTCACCAATAGTATTGTGGCAATGATTTATTGTTGAGTCTAATAATCTAGCATTATGTGTATCCGATTGATTTCTAATTCAAAGCAACTCTACTGTTAAAATGTTCAGTCATGGTAGATATACATGTTTGTACATATAGAAATTTTATTTTGTTTACATGTTATCCTAGAAGTTCCTCCTCTCAAAATTCTAAATTTCTTGTTATACTAGAAGCAACTCAGTCTTGCTGATGCTGTGCACATCGAGCTATTATAGTTTAATAATAATATACTGTTGGATGGTGTCACACATCAAATGTCATCATCCATCTGTCCAAGTATACACCATAACATCCATTGTACCATACACTAATGTCTTTGGTGCATTTATTTTCTTCTGTCTAAGTTCATCAGCAAGTTGGGTTAGGATCTGGTGTGGCTTGTTTTCTCCTGTGTTTGGCTGACTTGCCACAGCAAAATATATATTTCACCGCTCTGGGTTTACTTCAATAATGTTTGCATTGATAATTAGTAGGCCCTAAAGACTCACACTCTCATTTTCTCTGGTTTGGGTTGCTGTTGCAGTTAAGGCCAATTTAAATTAATCAGGAAATCTTGTAGTAAGCAAGCCCAGTTTCCCATAAGCATGGTGAAAATCTTTCCTAAAAGACCAAATATAAATATACATCAAATCAAATGAGTTTAAATAAACAAATATATACTAAAATTAGAACCATACATATATTTTGGCTTGGTTTTAAAATTTATTATTTCACACTGGAATTAACTATATGAACGGAACTTTGGACCAGATTAGGTTAGCATTTAATAAGCCAGACAATTAACCCACTATAACATACCTAACCACACTACCGCGGTAATATTTCAAAAACAAGCATTTATGAGAAAAGCATACCTTCATATTGTCGACAAATAATTCTGGATGGGCAAAAATTAGTTGATACTTCAACAGCAGATCATACAGTCGAAGTGGTACCACCATATTAAGGAACATCTGCGTTGACTCTCCCCTTTCAGAAAATCGTACACGAAAGGCAATAGTTGAAAAATTAAGGATTTACCAAAGCCAGTTGGCAGCAAGCACATCTCGGGAGTTACAATTCAAATGCCAGTTCACATACCAGTTTAAATGCCAGTTGTTAATTAAATGCCAGTTCACGCGAATAGCGTCCTCTGCTGAGGCTTCACTTTTAAGCCGCTTTTCCCAATTTTTTTCCAAAGAAAAATCAATGGCAGCATCCAGCGAGCAATTATCGTCTCCTCCACCGTCTGTCATAATGAATTAAAGTAATATTTTCGCCAATATTCTGAAAACCTCTCCAAGAGTGCTGAGCCGTGAGTTGCAATCAATTTTCGACCGCGTAATAGGTTCTAGAAGAGGCTAGGTACGAAATAACTACTGCGCAGGTCACGGGACACCCAAAAATTGGGTGTCTCAAATCGATTTGCCCAGAGCCATTCAACTTGCCCGCGCGGCCGGGCATATTTGGCTCTGGGAACGAGATTGGAAAAACGGTTACCAGAAGCGGGGAAAAAGGCGGAAAAAAGGAAAAAACGGGGGAAAAGGGGGGGAGGGAGAGGAAAAAAATATAAGGGATGAAACACCAAACGTTCAACGTGGAATGTGTTCCGCAAGTTGCCAGGACATCTCGTATCGTCGGGAGCCACCGTTGGAATACTGAAACCCGACTGAAACTCAGAGTCAGATGAATGTGCAATAAATCAATAATCCCGAGACTTCCCGCTTTATCCGAAAAGCTTATCGTAGGATTTCGTAGCTATCCGAAGTGTCAACAATGATGTAGTGTCCTGGCTACTTGCGGAACACATCTGTCGAAAATACGATATGTAATTTAGCTGCAAAATCACGGCTAAAAGGTGAGATTTTGCCTCATTTTGATTATATTTTGATAAATGAATCATTATCACAACTACTTCGCTCAATTGTCTTACAATTTTAATACCTATAGGCGCTTAAAACGATGTTCAAAACCGGGAAGAATTCGTGTTTCATCCCTTTATTATTTTCCTAAACACATCACGATCGAGTGTGCCACAGGTGCTCACGCTCTGCCAAGATGGGCTCCCTGTGCTGAAACTGCAGCAGATTGGATACGAACATGTAACGATCCTTAAGGCGATAATATGTATAGTACTAGACGGAATGTACGCATTCTAGCCCACATCACTATTGAGGGAAGGAAAAGCGAACAGGTAAAATACAGTATAAAGAATGATGGCGAACAAATACCCAGACGACTTCCTTGTAGAAATAATTTTAATAAAAGCTTACCAGTTGATCTTGTAAATTCAAAAGCGTTAATAGCGACGAGGAGGAAGATCAGCACACCGCCCTGCCAAACGTTCATACTCATAACAGCGAAAGCTTAACAACACATAAAAAGCCTTGTTAAAGCGAAATTGAGTGGCATACTCCAAGCTATAAACGAAACAGAAAGTCTCACAGACGCTCTTGAATACGTATTCTGAAATACGATTCTTGAACCTCGCCAATCAATAGTTCACGTTTGCAATAATTATTAACACGCCAACGCGGGCGCGATAGAGATCGTTAACTTGCGAAATCCTAAACATGGTAAAAGTATGGTATCTGTGAGTTATGATTAAAGATTTTGAAAGTATAGTTTACTTGAACCATAATATTTGTTTCTTGACAGCGTGCTCTCCTATCAAGGATACATAGCCTACAATTCGCAGCGAAATACGAGAGCCGATAAATAATGATTGGAATGTCCAATTTAATTTAATTAATTTAATTATTAATTTATACCGCGCAAATTCAACATAAGTTTTCAAATGCGCCTTACAAGATAATACAGGATAAAAAGAGATACAAGTAATTAAATAGTACGCTAAAATTAATATAAAGTAATACTATTACATAGCTCAGTCTAAAAACTAACAATTATATACGCATCTAAAAAGATAAGTCTTAAGAGATGACTTAAACGAACTAATGGGTACAGAGTTCCTAAGTTCAAAAGGCAGACTATTCCAGAGTTTCGGTGCAGCAGCACTGAAGGATCGATCTCCCAGTGTAGCCAAAGTCTTAACAGAAGGAGGCATGAAGAAGAGATCCATTATTAGATCTAAGATTGTAATTAGAAGCGGGCTTAAGATTTACAAGACTACAAATATACTTAGGAGCTAAACCATGGATATAGCTTTATAAGTAAATAGAATAATTTTTAAAAATCAACACGAAACATAACTGGTAACCAATGTAGATCCCGTAATAACGGTGTTATATGGCAATACTTAGGGGAACCAAAAACTAGCTAGCAGCCGCATTTTGTACTCTTTGCATTTTACACAGTTGCGAGTTAGGTAAACCATTATGTAAACCATTACAATAGTCTAAGCGATTAGTTACAAAGGCATGAATAAGGGTTGCAGTAGCATCTCTAGTGAGATATTTCCTAATTTGCCTGATATTATGTAAATGATAGAAAGCAGCTTTGCACATCTTGGTAATATGGGAGGTCATAGAAAGATTACAGTCAAACCACGAGCCAAGGTTAAGAACCTGATTTGATGCTGAAACGTACCGAAGAGTCACTAATCGTTAGACTATTTATCCTGACCTTCGCTAACTGTTGCTTTGTACCTATATGATCAAGAACTCAGTCTTTCCGTCATTGATCATAAGTTTATCCCTTTTCATCCAACACCTTAGGTCAGCAATACAGGCTTCCATAGCAGCAATTGCATCAAGCTGAAACAAGCTGAGAAACAAGCTGAGAAAAAGCGAGATATAATTGAATATCATCAGCATAACAGTGCACATCCGGTAAACGCTGACTCACGATATCAATTAACAGCAACGGGCCAAGGCACGATCCTTGAGGGGCACCGAACTGAAGGTCAAACTTGTTTGAACACGTGTTGTGTATCACAGCATGTTGATTTCTGCCAGAGAGGTATGAGCTAAACCAGGCCAGCGCAGTGCCATAAAATCCTAATTTGGATTGAAGGCGGTTGAGCAATGCACCGAAATATTGAAATGCGAGCTAATAAACAAGCAAGTTTGTCTAAAACTTCAGTGCCAATGGTTTCAATCGTTGGTTACTAGAATTAAAGAGAATCAGACCTGATGTGAAGGTATACAATAAGACTAGATAAGAGAGAAGAATGTTGTTCGTCCAATGTACGAACAAAAAAGATATTACCTTAATATCTTATATTCATCAATTATCTTATCGTCTCAGCAGGCTTTCAGCTGTCGAATTTCTGGGCCAAATTACAATTCAAGCCTGCATAAGTAAGTTAAAAGTGCTGAAAAGTTTAAATATATTAAAATATCAGAAAAATTGAAAAAAATGCATTGTGAAATGTGAAACACGGTTAAAACAAACACGGTTAAAACATTTTTTCTCATGTCTCTGAACGTCGTTAAGTTGTCGCGAGAATATCTTGTGCACTTGAGTTGGATAGAACTCGCCACCAATCCCTAGCGGCGGACCGGAATCCCGAAGGGACGAGTTCAAATCCCGCTCGAGTCAGCCGAAAATTTTTCGGTTGACTTTAGCAGTGTAAGACATCATGAAAAAATGTTCTCAACTTACACACACACACACACACACACACACACACACACACACACACACACACACACACACACACACACACACACACACAACCGCGCTCATGACATAGCGGATATGGTTTAGCAACCAGTATCCGCAAAAACGCCAACCAGGAAATTTTTCTGGCCTGAACTGAAGCGAAGCCTTTGTAGATAGGCATTTTAAGAATAGAACATACTCCTTCCTACTAGATAATTATTTTTAATTTGCAGGATTTTATTTGTAAATTTTTGACAACGTGCAAACGTACAAACAAAAATTATATATTCACGTCAAATTTTCACTTCGTCGCGCGACTTAGTTGACGTAATCTAAATCCGCCTCTGCACGCTCCACGTTTCTGACGTATTTCTGCATGTCTGTCTGCTCATAGAATATAGGGAATAAAAGATTAAAAGGATCTTATAGGCTTTGCTAGGAAACTGTACGTGTCGAAGAGAAATACATTACTTTTGACGCTCCGCGTGAAATTAATTGACAATGATTTGTCTTTGTCTGAGAACTCAAAAATATTTGGATGGTCTTCACTCTTGTGTTACTGTAGCCTATTCGAAGGGAAAGGAGCCTACAACTACAAACAAAACACTGCGATACATTGCAGTATTGCATTTGAAAATTAAACGCCAGAGAACCAGAGATAGCCCAAGCACAATGTGTGATTCTGTTTTATAATTGATATATTTTATATGGCATAGAAATGCATACTGTTTAATAGCATGTAACTGTTCATATCCTCTTTCATAAGATCAATATGTATATCTATACGACTTGTTCATTGACCATAAAATTAAGCAGTGTTTTAATAATATAAATAAATATACATTTAATTAAATCTACATTACTCCCTGCTGTGTTCACCTCGCTTAACCGTCAGATAAACATTGTTATATTACTATTTTTACCGTAAAATATACAGGAAAATCAAATTTACTGTTCAGACTAACTGCTTACTTAATATAACATGTAAGAGGGAAAATTGTAAGTATATGTGTGAATTTTTCCTCTTACATGGTATATTAAGTAAGCAGTTAGTCTGAACAGTAAATTTGATTTTCCTGTATATCTTACGGTAAAAATAGTAATAACAATAATGTTTATCCGACGACGGTTAAACGAGGTGAACACAGCAGGGGGTAATGTAGATTTAAATGTATATTTATTTATATTATTAAAACACTGCACAATTTTATGGTCAATGAACAAGTCATATAGATACATATTGATCTTATGAAAGAGGATATGAACAGTTACATGCTATTAAACAGTATGCATTTCTATGCCATATAAAATAAATCAATTATAAAATAGAATCACACATTGTGCTTGGGCTCCGCTACCTATGAGAGAACAAGAGCGCCGAATCAAAACAAATCCTAATCGGAGACGCAATGCAACAGGTAAACCACTTGTAAACAACCAGGGCGTCTATAAGAAAGGGCGGGGAAACGAGACGTGTGCCCTGAAGTATGTGTGATGCGCGGGACCCCCCGAATATTCGAACACATTGAGGAGATTATTTACGGAAGAGGTTAGATGGGATGACTCTCTGGGACCTTTTCCGAAGATGTAGCCTTACGAAGCATGGATTTTAATGAAAACCTATCCCAATACCCCCCTAACCCTAACCCCCTAACCCTAATCTCAAAAGTGTGGAAAGTGTGGGGTTTTGGCCCCTCCTCGTCGCCTCCCCCGCCCTTAATATAGTCGCCAATTTATGGTCCACAACTGTTTCCAAAGATTGTGGGATGCGCAGTAAAGTTCAATACGTCACTTGGCGCAGCCTTCCAAAAAGGTCCCAGAGAGTCATCCCATCTAACTTCTACCATTATTTACCTGCCCCAGTCCTGGCGCGTCTTTAGCAATGTCTGCCAAATATATTTTTTCCCTCTGCGACGTGTTTGTTCGCATGCAGCAAAAAAAGCTCAAAAAATTAAGTAACAACATTTATACCAAAGATAGATCTATTAATGGAGTAACCGTCCTTGGATTTGCTAAGTTCTGGTGCCAGGGCAAGTTATTAAATATTTTACAAAACGAGTGCGAGTTGGAACTGCGGAAGCCGCCATGAAGAACGAAACAAAAGTTTGCTGGAAGAGAATTCACATTTCCTTTTTATATTTTGGTTTCTGGTGAAGGATGATCATACGGTAAGAAGAACATGTATTCTTTTGTCGATTAAAAATATAAAAGTGACCACAAGACGCTTAACTACCTTTCAAATACGTACATTTTCAGAACATTCGAGCCAGGAAAATTTCTCAACTGTAACCAAATTTTTAGGCTGCAATCAACACACTATTGCTAAAAAAGCTCAAAAAATTACGCGATGAAATTTGAGAGGAATAAAGTTTAATGCCTTCCAGACATGTATTTAAAAAAGCTAAGTTCTGGCTCGTTTTTGAGTTAGGAAATAATTAAAATGTTCTATGCGTGGAGCAAAATTAGACAAGGAAGCCATAAATGGCTTCGGCTTCAACATTGGAAATTTTAATCGTTTTATACTTAAGAATGCCTTCCACCATGTTATATGAACAGTACAACGTATGAATAACAAAACAAAAAACTTACACCAACAATCGAGTCAATAGTTGCAGCATTATAAGAGATTTAATCAACGTCCTTGAATTTCACATGGATTTTTTGTTTTGATCAAAATTTGCAGTTGGCCGCGCTCGCCCCATGCCTAAAGTGCATCACACATGTTTCAGTACGTCAGATTGGCGTTTCACCGCCCTATCTTATAGACGCCCTGTAAACAACTAACAGCAGTACGAATTATGCGTCTTTAATATTAAAATGACAAAACTTTGAGTCTAACTAGCTCTTATTAATGACATCTAATTTAGTGTCTACGTTTAGTTACGATCTCTTGTCTGGCATTCGTTTGGTTTTGTAAGAAACGCCGATTGACGAATACTTGTCTCGAAATACAACTCCACGACCCTCTGAGTGTAATCAAATATTCAGGGCCCTTTACCCTAGCTATGGGCAAAAGGGGCAGCTGCCCAGGGTCCCGCGTGAGCGGGGACCCCCGGCCCAATGAGAAAAAAAAAAGTTTATTAATTGTGAAACGACTTAAAGAATATTTGGATTTTGAGTTTTTAGTATCTGCACAATGTACATACTGAATATAATGTGCCGATTAAATAGTCTCGTGAAAATTGCAACGATATATGTGCTGTACAACTTTCCTTCCCGACACACAAGATAATGAAATTTGCTTTATTTCGCTCGAGAAGGGTCTGGGAACTACACTTGGAGACCGCCGGAAGCAGTAAACCGGAAACATGGCGGCTCTTATATTTAGAGATGTTGACATGTTGTTCTGCCATATTCTATTTATAACCTATTCTATGCAAGGAAAAGAAACATATTAATTGACCCTGTACATACAGACGCTATAAAATTAACTTCAATTGCATGGGACCACTTACAACGTCAACGCTGTTCTCGGCTATGCCTCGACCAACTCTTAACGCTTTTTTCGTGCTCTCCGAACTTCCCGCGTGCATCCATAACTCGATGGAGCACGCCAAACCATGAACCATTTCTATTACCCGTTATATTAGGGTTACTATTATTAGGGTTACTATATGTTGCCAATATTTGGGTTTTAAACAATTCTTAACCTATTTTCCAAAAATCCTATTTCCGCCTTTCCTAACATTTTCCTGTATAGGGGCCCCATCATATCTCTCTGCCCAAGGGCCCCATAATCTGTTAATGCGGCCCTGCAAATATTATCAAAAATATGACAATAACTACTTACAAATCATCTTTGCTCTCACGAAAAACATAAATCGAGTAATTTACTGCAAGGATTGCTCAGATATCGAGGGATTGCTCCACTTGTTGAATTTCGTGGCCGAAAAATGGCCGCGAGGGTGCATTGTGAGCGCGTAAAGCATTAGGTGGACACTCATCCTTTAAAGTTAGGCCATTTCACTGACTTAAGTTGAATCATCGCACAGCTAGTTGAATGATTCTATAACAAGTTCAATCATTTCACAACCAATAGTTGAACCATCACACAATCTATCGAATCATTGCACGATACGTTGAATCAATTCATCATTACCAGAAATTTGGGACAAGTTGGTGGCGCGCGTGCGTATTAAGGACCATAATAATGGATATTCTCAACAGTAAATAATAAGGAGAGCACATAGTAATTCAAATTTTGCTTAAACGGTGACATATTTCTTCTTTGCCCGACTCCATTTGACTTCAGCATGGACTAAGCAACAGTTATAACTAAAAAACATTTGCTTACTTCGACGACAAAGTACTTCCCTAGCTCGTCTTATTTTTGCACTGAAAGTGCCACTCAATAGTGTTAGCCATAGTAATCTTTGCGAACAGGTTCTAGAAATTGGTCAAATTGACCGACAACGTTACGGGCGATGCGAAGTGCCCGACTCGCGTTGCATTTGGCATGAGTCGGTCTACTTCGAGAGCACATAAAGGTCCTCATTTGTCTCTAGCATGGTACTTCCAAAAGCGTTTGAACTTGCTTGATTTCACATTAAATACATGCACGATTTAGGCGAATTCTAAATAACTCAATGACCTGAATAATGAGAAACACTAGAATACAGTAGAATCACACTCATTAGACATTCTAGAATACATAATTATAAAAAATATAGAAGAGATGTGTAAATACTCTGGCTATGGTAATTAATTTTACATTTTTGGACTTCCCAGTCTTCTTCACAGGTAATTCTGTGGGCTCTTATGGTGAAAAGGTGAGAAAAAATTGGATGGAATGGGCAATCTTAGGTGGAGTGGGCAATCTTGGGTGAAGTGGGCAATCTTGGGTGGAGCGGGCAATCTCGAGTGGAGTGGGCAATCTCGGGTGGAGTGGGCAATCTCGGGTGGAGTGGGCAATCTCGGGTGGAGTGGACCATCTTGGGTGGAGTGGGTAATCTTGGGTGGAGTGGGCAATTTTGGGTGGAGTGGGCAATCCCAGGTGGAGTGGGAAATCTTGGGTGGAGTGGGCAATCTTGGGTGGTGTGGGTGATCTTGGGTAGAGGGGACAGTCTTGAGTGGTGTGAGCAATCTTGGGTGGTGTGGGTAACCTTGGGTGGGGTGGGCAAGAAGGGTGTCACATTGGTCACGGACTGCAGATATTTGCCTGTGGAGTAGGCTAAAGGTTTTGTCCCTTTCGAGGCAGCACTTCACTTGCGGTAGTAACTTCTAGTTATATTATTAGGCGAATATAGCCACTAACCGAGAGCAGCGGCACAAATGACCCAAATTTCTGGTAATGTATTTAGTTGAATCATGGCACAAGTTGTTCAGTCATTTCACTGCGCACTGTTCAGTCATTTCAATTTATGTTGCAATAGTTGCATCATTTCAGTGGCGTCGCCAGACCTGGGAGAGTGGGGGAACAAAATGATGACGTCATCGGTATATGACGTCATCTGTATATGACGTCATAATTGTTGGTACTTCATGTTAATTCTACATAATAGTTTTTATATAGATAATTGTGATTTTAAAATATATATGATCGTTTTGGGTGCATTAACCTTAACGTACCCCAAACATTCGTAAACTTAACCCAAATTGTTGTGTGGACCTAACACGTAGTAGGAACGCTCTAGGGGTGGTCCGGGGGCATGCCACCCCCGGAAAATTTTGAAATTTAGAATCTCGGAAATGCCATTTCCTACTTTCTGGGATGTGATTTTTAACATTCCGAGGGGTGATTTTTAAGTTCTTGTACGGTTTTTCTCAGATTGTAGTACATAGTTTATATTTTTGGGCACCTAGTTTGGGCGCCCAAACCGGTGTACCGGCGTCTCAAACCGCCTGGATACGGCCCTGAGTGAACTAACGCAAGAAAAGATATGGAAAACACATTCACACACTTGTAAACTATTTTTCCAGCTAGCGGTGTGAGCTGAGCACTTGGAATCATTACATACCCCCCCCCCCCCCCAACGTTTCTCACCGGATTTGGAAGAATCTCAAAATTGGTCTTGAAGAGAAAGGGGGGGGGGGACGCGCCCCCCGCCAGTCCCCCCCCCCCCCTAGCGACGCCACTGCAATAAGCTGTTCCATTTCACTCCCGTACTATTTGTTGTGGTAACGGCCGCCCATATTTAATATATATTATTTGAAAAGCAATTTTGCTTCATTATTTGACTGATACAAAGCTTGACAAAACGGAGATAGTCTTTTTCCAGCTAAGACCTTAGGGGGTCCACGTGACACTTTTCGGACAAACAATCTCACTCTCAGATGAACATTCGGACACTGAGAAAACCGCACAATAAGAGTGGTTAAAAGATGGTCTTAGAGTGCTGAAAAAGTGATTCTCGGTAAAAGCTAAAGAGAAAAGACGTGACTAGGCTGCTATGTTTCATGGTTCTCATCAAGCATTAGTCAACGATAATGGGATGGTTTTGAATGACGCAAAGACGCACGCCGCGCAAAAATGACTTGTTATTTTATATTTGTATACTATATACGTTACCTAATATATGGTATGTGAATGCCGTTTTGTCAATTTGATACTATATAGCGCGAAAATTAGCATAAAGTATCTAAAGTATAAGCTTTCAGTTGGTCGGGTAATATCTTTTCCGTTAGAAAATATGGTAATGATGACATACATTGACAGCAAACTAAGTTGTGGACATAAAAATCCATAGAAGTCGGCTAAGTAATATTCGTACGTTGGACGGAGCGCGATATAAAGAAACGACAAACGATTACAGCGTTTAGAAGATACATCATGATCGCTGTCCATTCGCTGTGCGCAAACAACTGAACACACGCTGAGGAAATTTGAGTTAAAATGTATTATTGCATCTATATTTTCAGGTTCTTTGTCCCCCCGGTAGCAAAACCGGAGAAAAAGACCCGGGCTTTTGTTCCGGCTTTAATTTTGCCGCCATTTATTGCTCACTAATCTTGAAGAGGTCTGGGCCGAGTTTATATGCGTTCACAAACTCGATTCTTCGGATTTCGTGGGCGATGATCTTCGGTATACGCAATGTCTACCGATCAGCGGCAGGCATTATTAAATTGTGCGTTACGCTACACCGGCAAGTTGGCATTGTTTGGCGCTGGAATATATTGATTTATTAAAGAGAAGTGTATTTTTTTACTATACTATTATATCAAACACAACTCTATTTGTTGCTGGAAGTATATATCAAGGCCACAAAAGGCTTAGCGACATTTCGAGGGGCAGACAGTGTATTTATACGAGTCTTTGTTCATTAATTTTTATATGACATTCCACACCATTGTGCCAGATGATTTCACTTAACATTTTAAGCATGCGACGTTATTGTCAACACTCACGTCACGCGTACAAAATTGAGCCATTAAAGATGGCAACAGCCGTTATTGCTGCAAATCAACAACCTAAAACTGCATAGATTGCCGTTCTTCACTTCAAGCAATCACACTTTAATGGCTCGATTTTATACGCATGACGTCCATGTTGAGGAAAACGTCGCATGCTCAAGCTCTTTAATTGAAAATGCTTGGGACGATAACAAGTATTTTACTAAATAGTAAATGGTAGCAACTCGCAGCACTTCACTTTTGATAAAAACTTCTAGTAATAGTCGCTACTCGCGCCATTTACTCGCGACTCGCGAGGCGCGCCAATTAGACTATCTCGACAAAACGGCGAAACTACAAACTTCAAACTCAGCATATCAAAAGGACGTCGAGTTCTTTCAAAGCGTACATTGATATAAACAGCGTCTTACTTATCGAGATACGAGATACTTAACATTCTTCGTGACTAACTTCTTGAACGCTCGGCAAAAGCAAATAAACCAGGACTCGTGTTGAACTAATTGTTTACTGCCAGCAATTGTTTCCATCTGCCAAACTGACATGACGTCATTTTATGTCGTATCAAACGTTGCGGTATCAGTTTGTCTGATGGAAACAAGTATTTACAGCAAACACCCGGATGTGTGGTGTTTAAAAAAGTACCACATGTACTATCTGAAACTCTCCTATATACATGTGGTTGCCGGATGTCAATTCTACCTTCAACGTTTTACATGGAGACGCGACTCTGTCCTCAACTTTCTTGCAAAAACACTACAATCTATCAACGTCAACGATTCTAATCTGATCGTCGTTGATCTTCCCGGATACAAAAGCCCATCAATAATAACTGGTGACATACATCGTCCGGATTTGCTTTTATCCATTTCCACTACGCTTGCCTCTATATCCTTGAACTTTCCGTTGCATTTGGGTCAAATCTCCAAGACAACGTTGAATGCAAAAAAGCTAAATACATAGATGCTTTTTGTACGTTATTAGTGTTTTCAGCTTGAGTTGGTTAAGGTTTTTCGTATGTTTTTGCTGTACAAGCTGTCGCAAGTTAAACTCAGAGAAAACTCTGAGCTCTTAACGTACGGATTGACTAGTTCCCAGGCGTATAAATATCGAAAACAACCTCGGTCTACCATCTGAGTTCCAGTGGCTCAAGCTGGATTTCCATTCAGTGCATTTTGTCGCGCGATCGACTTTTCTCGATCGCTTTCTTTTGAAATGTGTGTATTCAACCAAAGCTAATGAAATGCGTTCCGCTTGACAACCCACAATTCAAAAGAAAGCGATCGAGAAAAGTCGATCGCGCGATAAAATGCACTGAATGGAAATCCACCTTCAATCAGTTCTCACTCCTTTACACTATAAAATTCAAAATTGAGACTTTTCGTTATATCTTTTTGTGGTTTTGTGGACACTTTACTACCCGCTTTTCATCATCATCATCATCATCATCATCATCATCATCATCATCATCATCATCATCATCATCATCATCATCGTCATCATCATCATCATCATCATCATCATCATCATCATCATCATCATCATCATCATCATCATCATCATCATCATCATCATCATCATCATCATCATCATCATCATCATCATCTTTTCGGCCCTTTTCCTTATTCAGGGTCGGCCGCCCAAATCTTTTCCCTCCACTTGGTTCTCGACTTCGCCACTCTCTCATTTACTCCCGCTACCATTTTATCCTCCTTGATGTTATCCATCCACCTCTTCCTTGGTCTTCCTCTTGGTCTTGTCCCTCTATCTCTTGAGGGACGAATTTGTTCGCTTCCGAAATTACAAAAATCGCGTCGCGTTACGGTTTCGCGTCCGGTGTGTCTCGGCCTGACCCGTGAATGAAGGCTAGAATTAAACGTGATTCGTGAATCGTCTGTTTTGCGTGAACAGTATATTTTGGGATTTATGGAATTTCTGTTTGTCTTGTCTGTCTTCGAACAGTTGAACACCGGAATAGCATGTAGCCTACTTGTAAATTTAATGCACCGATTCCTGACAATTCCCACCGCTGATCTCTATACACGAAATAGGAGTTTCAACTGCGCATACAATCTGAGTCGGGATAAAACGTAGTTCATTTATAACATGAGGCTGAAGCAGCCTTAGAAAACATAACATTTCTGATTTCAGAAACTTTTTAACGTTTAGGTCTTCTATAAGGATAAAGTTTGCTTATCGATTATTCTTGACAATAATCCTAAACGTAGTGTCTAAAAATAATGAATTCAAAACATGAAAAAACAGTCCCAGCCTATGTTATCTTCCCATTATGCTTTAATAGACACAATGTAATTTGCATAGGGGCCCAAGTTGAATAGGAAACTAATTTGCATGTGGGCCTACATGAAACTACGATTTGGTCTATAATAGAGGTCAGTGATTTCCTCACATTAACGTTGGATAAATAGTGTTTACAGACCTTTACAATGGACTGCAAGGACAGAAAGAAATCTTTCAAACTTGCTGCATCCTTCTGAGATTAAAGAGAAAGACTTCGAGAATGCGAAATATTATTAATCAGTCAGATGATGCGAAATATTAATCCGTGAATTTCTTTTGTATTTTTACGTGAATCGTGATAGCCTCGATTTTTGTGTGAACGTGAAGAGTTTTTACAATTTTTCGTGACTTGTGAAGGGGTATATATAGGGGCCCCTCATGTTTGTCATACTGTCGTCAGTGCATTGTGCCAGTAAACAAGTTGATACGGAACAAGGATTCAACTCTTCTGCAGCGTATATATACTTCCTTGATATCAGAACTATTGATAGCGCATGTATACTCAACTACACGCAGGTCTCAGCGACCCCCCAGGCTGAGTTAGCCCCTAAGACCAACCGCGCAGTTATCCCCTGCTTTTCTGCATTGATATTGTCGTTATTCTAACTCAAAAATTATGTATAATCACGGAAACCATACTTTTATCAAGTTCTTTTAAACATTTGGTCGCAAGGTAATCAATATATCATAACTATAAATATAAAACGTCAGTAATTATTACGAATGGCAATACCATGTAACTCATGTAAATAATAGTTCGCTAAGCTAGCTTTCGTCTCGCTAAACTCGATACTTTATCAAAGTATCTAAGATTCTAAGAATATGTAAATTTAATAAGACATAAGTAGTCTTCGATGTTCTGATGAAGTATCGAGTTTAGCGAGACGAAAGCTTTAACTCTTTCTTGTCCGAATTGGTCTTTAGTATTTTATTCTGACTAACGCCAGACGATTTTATTCACCTCTGGGGAAGCCCCCGGACAGGAATGAGTTATAAACTATCTCTTTAACTCTTTCTTGTCCGAATTGGTCTTTAGTATTTTATTCTGGCTAACGCCAGACGATTTTATTCACCTCTGGGGAAGCCCCCGGACAGGAATGAGTTAATAGCGAACTATTATTTACATGAGTTACATGGTATCACAGACGTTTTATATTTATACTTATGATATGGATTGCCTTGCGACCAAATGTTTAAAAGAACGTGATAAAAGTATGGTTTCCATGATTATACGTATTTTTTGAGTTAGAATAACGACAATATCAATGCAGAAAAGCAGGGGATAACTGCGCAGTTGGGCTTAGGGGAATGGATAACTCAGACTGGGGGATCGCTGAGACCGTGACACCGGCTATAGCGAGCTTGTGGATGCAATCAGTTCTCACTCCTTTACACTATAAAATTCAAAATTGAGACTTTTCGTTATATCTTTTTGTGGTTTTGTGGACAGTTTACTACCCGCTTTTCATCATCATCATCATCATCATCATCATCATCATCATCATCATCATCATCATCATCATCATCATCATCATCATCATCATCATCATCATCATCATCATCATCATCATCATCATCATCATCATCATCATCATCATCATCATCATCATCTTTTCGGCCCTTTTCCTTATTCAGGGTCGGCCGCCCAAATCTTTTCCCTCCACTTGGTTCTCGACTTCGCCACTCTCTCATTTACTCCCGCTACCATTTTATCCTCCTTGATGTTATCCATCCACCTCTTCCTTGGTCTTCCTCTTGGTCTTGTCCCTCTATCTCTTTCTTTCTAATTTTCGTTATTGGGTCATCTACATCCCTCCTCACACAGTGGCCATATACCACCTTAGTCTGCTTTCCCTCAACTTGTAGACTATTGATGTAACCCCAAGTTCTTTCCTGATGTTTTCATTTCTAATTCGTTCTCTGAGGGTTACACCTTTAATCTTCCTCAGCATCCTCATTTCCATCCTATCTAAGAGCATTTCCTCTTTCTTTTGGATGGCCCATATTTCCGCTCCATATAGATACACACTGGTCTAATCACACTTTTGTACACAGGTATTGGAATTGCCTTATCACATATAGTCCTTGCTATTTCTCTCCATTTGCACCACCCTGCTTTTATTCTTGCTCTTACTGCTGCTTCACAACCCCCTTCCCTTTGTAATACTGACCCTAGTTAATTGAATTTTTCCACTTGTTTTAAGGTGTTTATGAGTGATTTATCACATGCATTTTAATTTCTGTACCGTTTTCAATGCAATAAGAACTATAATTCTGTTTCTCTGCTAGTTTTACCAATAAAGCAAAACCAATACATAATAATGTCGATCGAGCTTTTTATTAGAATGTAACTATATTCTGCTATATAACTTGGAATAGACAAACACGTCAGCAGTCAATGACCATGACACGAAGCATACAATGAACCATGGTTTAGTCGAGTCCTGAATTTTTAGTCGAGAAACTTGAAAATTATATTTCCGCCTATTCAAAATGTTTTCCAATATACTAATGGCGAATATTGTAATTAAAGTAAACGTGTGAAACGCGGTTTCCAAAACATTCATGGAATGAGTATATAAATTAAGGTGGCAGGATTGTGACTGACATGCAGTGTTACTCAATCATACAGTTTTCCGACGGTCTACTGTAAGTGGGGCCACTTAGGAAATGAAAACCAGTGACAGTACAGTACAGTACAGTACAGTACAGTACAGTACAGTACAGTACAGTACAGTACAGTACAGTACAGTACAGTACAGTACAGTACAGTACAGTACAGTACACAGACAAAGAAATACCAATTCCTGTTATTTTGGCCAGAGTCAACGGTAGTCGCACTGTAAGCAAACACTGAGTTTATTTATTGCTACATTTTAGAACAGAACGTTCCTTTTAGCGGGCTTGTATACATTGAGAAATCGGAATTTGCACGGCTGCATGGTATCATATAGCTATCGTGGATGAATTTTGCTTTTGTTTACACAAGAGCAGCCTTTATGTCATCCTGCATGGTTTGAAAATCAGTCGATCGATGTTCATACTAACTCTTTGTGTACCGTTTGGTTTGTTTTCGAACAAAGCAAACTTTCGTATTTTATACTCTGTCTAACGCCAGACGATTTTACTAGCCAATTGGAGAGCCCTCGGTAGTGAAGGAGCGATGCTCTTTCAATACTATTTTAAGAAGCAATAAAAAAATGTTATTTTCATATACAAGGTTAATGATACTTTTTCAGTTCAATCTACAACTTCGTTCAGTTCGTTGAACTTATTAAACCTTGGCAGTGATGAATTTTACACTTTTTCTTATTACTGCATGCCGACGAATACTCGATATACATTTGAATTTCTTTTCGATATAATAATATAATAAATGTATTAAATATATTTGTAAATATAGTAAGTCAAAACAAAATGTTGAGTAGAAGCGAGAATCTGTGGAAACACCGTGACGTTTACTATATGTCGACTTAACTGTCGACGACCTATATTGAGTATATAAGACCGTAAAAGACCACAAAGTCTTGCTTCTATTACAAATTGTCATCATGTAATTATTCAAATATTTAAACTAAACTAAACTAAACTAAACTAAACTAAACTAAACTAAACTAAACTAAACTAAACTAAACTAAACTAAACTAAACTAAACTAAACTAAACTAAACTAAACTAGACTAGACTGGGACTGGAACTGGACTGGAACTGGACTGGAACTGAACTGAACTGAACTGAACTGAACTGAACTGAACTAATCCTATTTACACTGGGTACTAGTATAGCTCTATCAGTTACAATATATCTAACTGTTCTCCCTAGAGGTCTAGTAAGGGGCATCCCTTATTAGTCCAGTGTTACTGTATACAGGAGCTCGAGGAAATTAACAGGAGTACCCGGAGGAAACCTGGGGTGTCCGGTAGAGTCAAACTGGAAGCATTCTTCTCACATGCGGCCACGGTGAAACTTTTTAATCATGCAGATAACTGCTGAGAGCAGGTATCGAACCCAGGTCGCAGAGGTGAAAGGCACGGGCGCTAACCATGCACTGTGCCACCAACACCTCACCAACTCCCCATAATAAAAAAATGTAGAATCGTGAAATCTTGCACTTTTTATTAAAAATATTTATTTGTGAAAGAATAGAAATGGAAGATATTTTTATATAACAATCAATTGAGTATTTTATACCAAACCGTTACATTA
This sequence comes from Corallium rubrum, assembly GCA_964035015.1. Taxonomy (NCBI): domain Eukaryota; kingdom Metazoa; phylum Cnidaria; class Anthozoa; order Scleralcyonacea; family Coralliidae; genus Corallium; species Corallium rubrum. Next base: position 17,555,894 of record OZ035998.1, on the reverse strand, counting down.
TTAACAAAAGAATATATCTAGAATAGTTATTACATAAGAAAACGTTTTTAGGATATGTTTACCAATAGTAATACTACATGTATATGGTGAAGGGTGAACATATTATTCATTGCATATAGTTGCATCGTTGAATTGATTGTCATTAGAAGCTATTACATGTTACAGAACATAATACATATGATGATTAACTATATCAATATTCAATAACCGAACCACATCAATACATTTACTTCTCCTACTTAGGAAATTTAGTTTTTATATAAATAAAGAGTGATTTTACACCAAATAGCCGCCATTTCTATTTATTCCTATTGAATTACTTAATTTAACATAATAAGGGTATTCTTTAACAATTACTAGAAAGTACTGCATTTCAAAGTAGAGTTTTCATGCGGAAATTGAGTACAGTTTTTTCGATACCATTTGGACATTTCCACGATCGAACAACGACTGATAAGTGCTATTTTCAAAGATAGATTTTTAAGAACCCATCCAAGATTATTACCATCCAATAATTTGTTCCATTGTAATCAAGCTTATTATTATTATTATTAAGTCACTTACAGTAACCCAATCAAAAACCTCAGTGTTAGAAAGTAAGCGACATTGTTATATAGCTAGAGTTTCGCTGGATACAACGATGACTATCATTGGTTGGTTTGTGGTCACATGACCTTAGCTAAATTTCAATGTCTACCGAGCGGGCAATAATTGAGAACTTATTGCCTGCGCGGGCAATAAGTTTTCAATTGTTGACCGCTAGAACTTTGAACTCTTCACGGTTTCCTATAAAGAAGAGCTTGTTTGGTAAGAAAAAAAGAATATTATAGGTCTTCAAAGCATGTGTGAAGATTAACTGGAGCAATGTATTGTTGTTCTTTGGTCCTGAGACTCATATTTGTTTATTTGATGTGAAATTACAGAGCCAGGCGGAATGTTTTGGTAAGTCTTTCCCTTGATAAATGTCGAAATTATTCAGCGAAACTCAAGCTATATAACAAAACACTTAATGTCTGATCCCTCGAGAAACAGTTAGTTTTGTTTTCCCTCGAGTCTCGATGTTTCCTTCGACTTCGTCTCAGGAAATATCAAGACTCTCGGGAAGACAAAACTAACTGTTTCCCTCGGGAGCAGACATTAAGTGTCTATTATATCTAACCTATATTAAATTAGGCCAACCTGTCCTACGGGTTTACTCGTTTTAACGACTTGGCTTCGTGCTTACCACAAGTTCTATAAGTAACAACACTGCGAGGGTTGACTACAGTACAATAAATTACAAGGTTATAACAACGTGACAGTGTGACTATCGTAAGTTGGGCACTTAGACGACGAAAAGCACATGAGTGATAAGTTTTCCGCCTATTCAGTTGTACTGCTCTTTGAAACAATTTTTATCCAAGATTAAGCAGGTTGACTTTTGGACCAAAATAACAGGAGTTGGGACTGTACTATAATGTCAATGGTTTTAATTTTCTAAGTGGCCCCACTTACAGTATAGTTCCACTGTAATTGTAACAATAATTATTGCTTTAAACATGTCGGGTTTTGAAGAATACCACAATAGTGATTTGTTAATCAAAAACAGTTTTTGAAATACCCGCTTGTCAGTCGATGACCAATCGTGAACATTTTCCAAAGATACCAAAAATTGTACTCATTCATCCCATGGAAATCTTATTTTAAAGTATACTTTCCAGCACTTGCCCATGCATACACTGTAATTAAGGTCAATAAAAAGAATCGATTTTATGAGGATTGTTTCAGCTGCCAAGAGGTACGTTTACAAAGTTCTACATAATAGAAAGATATGTTTTAATTAGTTACTTCTCTTAAACAAAGTGACGTGTTAAACGTGAGACGCACTCGTTACTGCGCATTCGCGGAGTTTGCTTACATTTCAGTCTTTGTTGATATTTTATTTTTCTTACGGATGAGTAAAATCTGAAACCCCCAATCCTAAGTTACGACGGTTTGACCTTGGCCTTTGGTCAGTTGAGGAAGGAATCACGTTGTATTTAGCAAAATCTTTCGTTGTTACTCAAGATAATCATCTTATTATACCTGAACACGATCATAATATATATAAGAACGGAGCAACATACAACCAAGTTACCGATGACTTAGCATGGTATAAATAAAGTAAAGCGCGTAGAGACACTAGTTAGCTTCCAGAATTTGGAATTTTCCTACATTAGGTTTTAAATTGGATATGAGAGAGCACAGTATAAAAGCATTACAACCCAATATTGCGTGCCACCTTCGACTCAAAGCAAATAATTGTGGGTGCGACAAGACGACTAAAATTATCTGTTAACAGATATATACACTGCATAAGCATATATGTTTCTAATGCCTTAGTTCGGCCACATTTTGACTGCTGCAATAAAGTATATGATTCTTTTTCTGCAGTGAACTAAGAGGTACGTTTACAAAGTTCTAAGCATAATAGAAAGATATGTTCTGAATGTGAGTTACTTCTCTTAAACACAAAATAGAAAAGTTGCACAAGGTATGACGCCAAATTATCTGTTTATAAATAAAATGCATGGAGAATTTTTGTACTATCACTATCACAACTACTACTACTACAACAACATGCACTACCACAACTACTATACCACGATTACCACAACCACGACCACTACAACAACCACAATCACTAACACAATCACTACTGCTACCATAACCACTCTTACCACTTCAATCACCAGCACCAATACATATATAAATATACAAACAGTGAAATAAAAGTAGTGCATGTGCTGCGTGTAGGCACTGTTGAAATACAAATCGAAATATCCTTCGTTAGAGAGGTTGGTTTCTCTCTGACGAAAGGCCTTTGCTCGAAACGTTAGAAAACTACAGTACGTTCAATAATTTTGGCAGTACTCAAACCTTACTATATTTGGATTTATAAATACACAACTCGTGCATGTAGTGGCAATAACTTATTCATATTTTAGTTAAAATGAGTTATTGCCACTGCATGAGTTGTATATTTATAAATGTATTGGTGGTGGTGATTGCAGTGGTAATGGTAGAGGTTGTGGTTGTAGTAGTGCATGTTGTTGTCTAATACTTTTTACTTCTCACCTTTTCATCAGCAAGGTAACTTTCGGTGATAGCGACAATTTCGTTAAAGTCTGGGCGGTCATGCGATTTTACGTTCCAACATTGAAGCATCAAGTCATAACTGCCATATATCATAAAACAAAAACATATTTGAAGATGACATGTTAGTATAGATAATAGCATGGTTTCGAGTGCAATTTGGAAAAAAACATGCACGAGTGAGTTTTTCAAAGACTATCAAAATTGCACGAGTCCAAAGGACGAGTGCTATTTGAGGTCTTTGAAAAACTCACGAGTGCATGGTTTTTTCAAATTGCACAAGAAATCATGCTATTACTTATTAATAATATACGTGAAAAAATTTAACATGAAGAGAATTTTTCCAATCAAACTGCTTTGTGCAAATAACATACATGAAAAAATTTAACAGGAAGAGCTTTTTGCTGATCAGCAGAATAGAGAGTCAGCGAAAACAGTGAATAAAAGTGCAACTTTGAATACAACTTTCAAAACTATGAATAAAGAACAATTTAACGTAGAAGAAAAATAAAGTAAATTGTGTCGAATGTTGTCTTTAGAAGATGGTTTTAGGTTTGTGAACTTCTAAAGCGAAATACTAAAAATAATATTTGATATTCTATTTTCCTTGTTCAGAATATAACAGATTGATATACAACTACATGTACGGTTATGAAAGTAAAATGTAGATTAATCTGCCCAAACGTACACTCTGTCGGGACATTTTTCAGGCTTCTGCAGACGATAACCTCGACGAAGGTGTTCTATTAGCTTTGCAACTTCAAGCTCCTGGTAAGGCATCATAGCTTAGGGAAATAACATCAAAAGTACGTTAAAAACACATAAAAATATTAAAACACTACCAGTATTATTGTACGAGTCCCAATCATGCACATATTTTGGTTTGTCAGTTACAATAATATTTGTAGTAGTCTTTACACGTTTCAGACCAAACGTAAAATTTTGACCACGTATCTGAATCATAGAATTAGAATTTCTCTATTTTTGCAATGTTTGTATCAGCACGATGCGGTGCTCACGTTGTAAACAATTAAAATGCATGTCAAACATGTCAAAAAACTATATAAAGATCATTTTAAAATCAGTACGTTTTTGCCTTTGGTATCGAAAATTAAGGTTTATCTAGATGCATTGTATGGATATTAAGTATAAGTCTCAGTAGATCAAAGTATAGATCAGGTATGTTTTATTAGGTTTTATATGTAAAGTTTCAAACAAGTTTTGAATCTGTTCTTCTTCGAATCCTTTTCTGTTCGTATTTTAGATCAGTTCCTTCATTATCTCATCTAGTGCATGTCGTACGTTTTATGTGTACACACCTCCTGTTTCAATTTCCCACAATACAATACCGTAAGACCACCTTGTAAAAAATAGGATCAGTAGAATTAGAAATGTTCTGACTATTGGGGTGGGTCATAATTTTAGGGTCGGGCTTGGTAGTTTAACCCAGTAGGGGACTTTGTGTCCTATTGTTATTCCGCCATGTATATACTTGTTATACTTAAGCGGTAAATAAATAAATAAATAAATAAATAAATAAATAAATAAATAAATAAATAAATAAATAAATAAATAAATAAATAAATAAATAAATAAATAGAATAGAAGCTATTCATAAAATTAAAATTATACTTTTGATGACGATTTGGTGTGCATCCACATATCTTTTGAAAACAATTATGACTCTTGATAATTAGGTTCAAGGCTGAACATGTTGGAATAATGAAATACCCATAATAATTTCCCTCTTTTAATACTTTGATCCAAACACATGAGATGTTGCGAGACTCAAAAAAACCCGTCAAAAAAAGTTGAGCCACTAGGGTGTGGGTTTACATTGTCCAGAAGTGTTGATCAATTGTATATCTCAAGCTCATTAATAATTCATGCTAAAAACAAAGCAAAGCAGTACTGTGTCGGTGGTCTAAAGCCCGGCGCACACTAGTGCAAGTTGCACGCACAGATGTCATTCGTGACCAATTGCGTGCGACGAAAATCCTAGTGTGCGGGGAAAATATACAGGATTTTTGTCACTCGTGTCGTGAACAACAAATATCAAACATGTTTGGTATTTTCTGCGTTTTATGTCTACACACCTCCTGTTTCAATTTCCCACAATACAATACCATAAGACCACCTTGTAAAAAATAGGATCAGTAGAATTAGAAATGTTCTGACTATTGGGGTGGGTCATAATTTTAGGGTCGGGCTTGGTAGTTTAACCCAGTAGGGGACTTTGTGTCCTATTGTTATTCCGCCATGTATATACTTGTTATACTTAAGCGGTAAATAAATAAATAAATAAATAAATAAATAAATAAATAAATAAATAAATAAATAGGCAATCCTTTGAATAAATAAATAAATAATAAATAGAACTCGAAGCTATCTCCAATTGGTCACGAATGACATCTGTGCGTGCAACTTGCACTAGTGTGCGCCGGGCTTAAGTATCACAGAAGAAATAATTTTCTATTAAAATACTTATTTATTTAAAATGATATAGAAAACACTGGGAAGAACGTTTCTTAAGGATATCCAAACACTTCGAAGTTTGTTTAAAAACATCGACTTTATCTAAATTTTCAACAAACGTCTAGACGTTTGTAAATCCTAATGAAACACTCGTCCCCGTGTACGATATATTCTATGAACCACTTTTTATGTACTGTGTGCTTCAAGATAGGGTTAATCTATTTTTTGTTGTTAGTACTAAGTTATATACTTACACGTCACTTTTTAAGGTATAAGAGCCATCTGTTAGTGATTCAAATGCCATCCAGCGTGCTTGCAGCTTTCCCTAAAATTGTTTTAATATAATCTATAAGAAAACTTAGAAATCTGTAGATCTCGAGTGACAGACGACCACATAAAGAACTAATAGACAATGTATACTCTTGAATAGAAAAAATATATATTTCTTTTTATGTTGGAAAAGATTTCTGAAATTTTCTGTAAGCTGTGTTTTCATGTTTTTGTTTGTTTGTTTGTTTGTTTGTTTGTTTGTTTGTTTGTTTGTTTGTTTGTTTGTTTGTTTGTTTGTTTGTTTGTTTGTTTGTTTGTTTTTGTTTGTTTGTTTGTTTGTTTGTTCGTTCGTTCGTTCGTTCGTTCGTTCGTTCGTTCGTTCGTTCGTTCGTTTGTTCGTTTGTTCGTTAGTTCGTTTGTTCGTGTTTTGTTCGTTTGTTTGTTTGTTTACTCTGGCTGTGTTTGGAAATGTTATAAGCTAATAAACTAAAGCTAATTGGTTATCACGTAACTAATTTGTTTCACAATTAAAAATTAGGGGCCGATTACATGACTCGGCTAACCGGGCTGACTCGTGTCACGAAACTCTTTCCTCGGCCACAAAAGGATATTTTAATCAACGTTAGGATTTGTTTACATCTAAATTAAACCAAATCTTCTTTGCAAATTTAGTTTATGCGAGTTGCAAAACCACAGTACGATCATGCGTGCGCCAGGCTAACCCAGTTAACCGGGCTCATGCATGTAAACAGCCCCTTAGAACAAGAATGTACGTCTTGGAAACCATAACTTTCAAATAACCTTCAGAAAGAAAAGGGCGTAGTTTTTTGCGCGTTTATAAAACATGCATTGACCACACAAATAACATAAATAGTAAAAAATTGATATGGCAACTGATATTTTAAAGACTTAGTCTATTTCCCTATTAAGAAATCGATTCCGTATTAAACCCTTACAGTTGAACGCAACAGTTTACTTACCCCATTTGCTTCTTGATAAGTCCCTCGTTCGTAGATGTCACGCGCGAGTCCAAAATTAGAAATTTTTGCAGTTAAGTCTCCAGTAAGAAGAACATTTTTAGCGGCGAGATCTCTGTGAACAACCTAAAACATTAGAAGATAACTTATGTGAAAAATAGTTTGCTGTTAACTCAACAAACTGTGTGATTATAGATTTCTAATCTGTGGCATTTTATTAGTGTTGTTATTAGGATTGATCCATTACCTGAAATGTTTTTTAAATTTTCGAACTGTCAAAAAAATCAACTTAGTTTTCTGATGGTAAAATCATAAATTGTTGTTTACTGTGTACAAGCCCTGAGCTTACATTTAGAAAATTTGCATATACCATTCTAAATCTTAACAACTTGGGAAGCTTAATAAGTAAAGAACAAAACATATTCCAAAAAAATTCCATCCTGAAAACTCAAGATATGAGTTAAGACAAGCGGAACTACGGTGAAATTGTATTAATAATTAAATTTAAATAAGTAAATCTATTAATAATTATGCACGGTACTTCTAACATAAGACCCTCGTTACCAAAACCGTGGTACAAAGAATCGAAATTTCAAGAGCACTGAGACAACCTTTCTACATGGTTCAGTTCAACGCTCTCGTCATTTTGGGTTTGAATATTGTACCATGTACTAATTTTGCGTTTATGGAAAAGAAGAGGTCCAAAAAGTTGCCTTTACTTACCTAATAAAAAATATTAAGTTTGTTAAGTTTGATAACAATCTCAAGCTCGCTTAAAAAAACTCAGCTTCACGAGAGAGTTTATTTATTTGAAAGGTAGGGCGCTTATTTATTTTAAAACAATGCAGCAGGATAAGGTATTAGGGTTCGAATTTTCTCACAAGTTGCTAAATTGTAATTGCCCATAATAATTGAAAACTCGTTATAAAGGATAAAGGACTGGGTGACAAAGTTTTTGTAATGTAACCTTACCTTTGCATCGGCAAGATGATTCATTCCTTGCGCAATTTCATTAGCCAATCTCATTTTAACTCTTGCTGACAAAGCTTCTACTGCATAATTTACATCTTGGTTCTCTCTGTTCTCCTTTAAATAGTTGTCCAAGGTTCCATTACTGCACAACTCAAGAATTATTAACGGATTTTCTACAGATATCAATTGTGCAATTCCGTTAAGATTAATGTATAAAAGCACAAAAAATGATAAAAAATAAATGCAGAAGAGACTAGATTATATAGTGTAGACCCTAGAACCGTTCTTGATAATTTTTTTCAAAGTTATGATGATTTGAGCAGCGCTCAGTAACATATAAAGTTGCCACCATATGCTTAATAAAAGACTACCAAAGCCAATCATTGCAGCAGCACATGTATACGGAAATAAAAAATTACTCAGTTCTCATACTACAGTGTCACGACATGCAGGAACCGTCCATGTTAATACACAAGTTCAATTTTTGGACGTAATTTGGTTTCAATTGATTACGTAATTTGGTTTCAATGATAGATCCACTGTCTCTCAGCTCATGATAGATCCAATCTTAATAAAGTAATTTGGTTTCAATGATAGATCCACTGTCTCTCAGCTCATTCAAGTAGTTCATGAATATGCCACGGCACTTGAGAAAAAACAACAAGTTGATGTTATATACTTAGACTTTGCCAAAGCTTTTGATAAAGTCTCTCACAATAAACTTTTGTATAAACTAGAGTCTTTCGGTATAAAGGGTAATTTGTTATCTTGGTTTCAGGCATATTTATTGGGTCGACAGCATAGGGTTGTGATTAATGGTAAGGCTTCAGATTATTTACCAATTACATCGGGAGTACCTCAGGGGTCAGTCTTAGGACCCCTGTTGTTTCTCATATATATTAATGATATGCCAAAATGTATGTCTAGAGAAACTAGTCTGCCATTGTTTGCAGATGACTCTAAGTGTTTTAGAGTAATTTTGGGGCAAGAAGATGGTAATGCATTGCAGAATGATCTTAACAGGCTTTTAGATTGGGCTAAGACCTGGGGTATGGAATTTAACCTCTCTAAGTGCAAAGTTATGAGAATAACACGAAAAAAAGTACCGTTTGAAAGAGATTACTATCTTGGCAATTGGAAATTGAATAGAGTTATAATCGAAAAGGATCTAGGAATACTTATATCTCATAATTTAAACTGGAATGAACACATTGATTTTATTGTATCAAAGTCTCACAGGATGCTTAATCTCTTGTATCGTACCTGTAAGGATATAAGTGATACTCAAGTTAAGAAACAATTATATCTAACATGGGTTAGATCTCGGCTTGAGTATGCTTGCCCTGTTTGGTCCCCTTACACTAAGAGAAATATAAGAGCTTTAGAGCAAGTACAAAGGAAAGCCACGAGATTTATTGTTGGCAAAGACTTAAACTATAATGAAAGGTTACTAAAATTAGAACTTTTGCCCTTGATACACGGGAGAGAGATTCTAGACCTTATATTTTTTTATAAATGTTTTAAGGGCATATGTGAATTAGATATCTCGCAGTATGTCTCTTTTCGTATTAACACCAGAAATCTTAGAAGTATAGACAATCTAACTTTAAGTGTTCATTTCAGTAGAACTGAAGCTTTTAAAAACAGTTATTTCATTCGAATATGTAGATTATGGAATGGGCTGCCCTTGAATGTACGTGAGTCTGAGTCACTTGCGATATTCCGACGTAAACTTTATTTGTTATATAATGGAAAATGTTATTATGAATGATTATTAGGATTACGTATTTATTTAATATTATTAATTTTGTTACTGATAGATGTATATTATTGTTTATTCATTTATACTTAAATTAGTGATAAGTAACCTATACATATATTGTATTATACGGTAGATTTATATATTATTTGGTGGTTTAAACTCGATGGAATCTTGAATTCTGTTTTAAACCTACCTAAATAACATTATAATTATATAAATTTGTAATTATTGTTATTTAAACTTGATTAAATTCAAATTCAAATTTATTAAAAATTCTAGACTAAGTGAAAAAGGCATATCTATATATGCAGTAATATTCAAAATTTTTTATTAAACATAATTTGACAAAAACAAAAATGCAATATAGTAAACCAAAACCATTATAAAAAACCTAAACTAAACTAACCTTATTTATACTGGATAACTCTATCAGTTATATCTAAACTGTTATCCTCAGAGGTCCAGTAAGGGCCCATCCTCATTGGTCCAGTGTTACTACTGGAGGAAACCGGAGTACTCGGAGGAAACCTCTGGTGTTTGGTAGAGTCAAACTGGAAGCACTCTCCTCACATGCGCCAAGGTGAAATTTTAATCAGATAACTGCACGTGCAGGAATCGAACCTGGCTCGCAGAGGTGAAAGGCACGTGCACTAAGCACTGTGCCACTAACACCCCCTCTAGCAAGAAAGTCAAATCTAATGCACTATAGGCCCGGTTTGTGCGATTCTTTGCGGTTGCACGCAGATTAACTATTATTTTGTACAAATTTTGCATCCTTTTTCAATTTGCGCAAATATTAATAATAAATCTAATTTTTTCAAACATTTCCCCTTCAAACATTTAGCCGAAAATTTAATAAATTTGTAATGAGACAGAAAAAATTCTGAAGAAACTAAACATACCATCACGTGTACAAGCACCAATTAAATTGACAATATTATTGTGCTTGCCGACCTCCGAGATATTACGCAGTTCTTCCATTAGATCATTGACATCTTCTTCATTGAAGTCATCTGTGTAAGGGGAATCAAAAGAAATTTTATACCACAATGACGGAAAAGAGAAATAACTTAATAGACATTGATCAAACCTTTTATACTGCACTACAATATTTGTGAAGCTATCTTTTGAAATTGTAATACAATGCCTATACAGCACTATATTATATAGTAATTGTTTGTGCTTGCGTATGTACATACTATTAAACTACAGTACCTTTTAACATTTTAACTGCACACGGTTCAGTAGTATTTCCAATCGGTCTTAAAACTTTCCCTTCGACAACAACAATGCCAAAATCTCCTGGTTCTACAGTTCTTTGTATCAGTTGAACTGAAGATCTTGGTATCTCATTCCAACACGGTTTTCCTTCTGTTTCTGAAATAGCTTTATTTTCGTAAACATTTTCATTCCGTCTGTTCCTGACTATCATTTGAAATGAAGCCTAAAATAAAAATGTCAAATATTTCATCAATTGACACAGGCTTGCGTGCCTAAGATTATTATTTAAGGATAACCGCTGTTGAGGCAGTCGTTCTCTCTGCCTTCTCCGACATTGCAGACCGTTTAGTGAAACCTCAATTATACAACGACCACCAAACTTTCTGGTGCAACTATCTACAGTAGACGAGTAGCTCTCACATAAGTGTTCTGTTGCTTATATATATATATATATATATATATATATATATATATATATATATATATATATATATATATATATATATATATATATCTAAAACTCATCAATAATTCATGAGGAGAACACAAAGAAAGTACAGGTTTAATGAGGGTCTACTTGTGTGATATAGATTCCTCTTGATTTACATAAACTTTAGCTTCGATTTTCTCGACTTAGACAACGATTCTTTTAGAAAAATTACTACGCCAATGAACTTACCAAATATATCGTTTTATAATCGGGATCGTTTAAGAATCGGCTTATATTTATATTATAATTATAGTTGAAAAAAACCCTTTTGTTTTAAAATAGATCATTTATGGTTATACGACCAACGGGCTTATTTTGAGGCTTATTACACTTCAATGGAGTTTTAGCTGGACATTAGGAAAGGTTTTTGTTAGGAGAAGCTTCGCTGTGTAGTGTATAATAAAAATGTGTAAAATAACCGTGAATGGAGAGAATGGAGCATATTTATTGTGACCATTAGTGTTAATTCCAAAAATGCACGCATGCCGTTTGATTCTGACTTAATGTTTTTGTTTTGCAGTAACATTAATACATTTTCTGTTCTGTAATATATACAGGATCAAATTTTAGAGCGCTGTTGTTGCCATGCACACCATTCAATTCTACTAAATTCTGTTTGTTCTTTTCAGTTGTATTCCATGCCATTCTATATTACTCTTTTCCGTTGTATCACACTATACCCCAACCTGTTTATTTCTATTCCATGCCATCCCATTCCATCTGATCCCAGCTTTCTTTTGGAAAAACGATATGTTTAACATATAGATTCAATTTTCCATTGTCTGCTAGTCATAAATTCACAGATGACGTCACAACGTTGTAAAACAGTCAAATTGGGAATGACGTCCTTACTACGTTGTGATGGGTTTTTGTTTGTGCTTTTCAAACTTCTCAATTATTTTTGTTCACTCAGTATGTTTATGGCAAAGTATTTGACTGTTCGATTGAGAAATACTTAAGAACTGCTTTGACACTAGCTAAATATCGACTGCATTAATCAGGGGCGTAGAGTTAAGGTAATCAATATAATAAAATGTAGGTTTGATTCTATATTTTTGTGAGTGATTCCGCTTTATCAGATCAACAACTTAATTAGTAATATTACCATTAATTCATCTAGCTGCGCGGTATTTTTAACCGATGTGGTTATTTTGGCCAGCCGCTCTGTAATTAATAATTATAAATTTTACAAAAAGACCATAAATGTACTGTACGCACAATAAAACAAATAAAAAGCAAATAAAGAACAAATTATGACGAACCTTAGTTTGCTTTTCGTGTGATTTATCACGTTTTCTTCCAATATGCCCAGAACCATTCAATGTAAATCTCCGGTAGAATAAGACAACAATGACTAGTAAACCGATTACGAGAATACAAATGATCGGAGCAACATAATACCAAAGCGAGAGAACTATATATAAAAAAGAAAACAACATAAAATTACAAACACATCCACATCCAAAATACTTCTTATAAATATTGTTATAACTTATATTGATTTAGTTCAAATTTCACGCGGCTTTCTTTGTTATTCATAAGTCTTTATCTCGCATACAAACTGAATTCAATTCAATTCAATTGAATTGTCATTATAAATGCACAGTCTTTATCTGTATAAAGCCCAGGGAAGTATACAGATAAAGACAAAACTCTTGTGGAAATTTGAACACAATTAGCGCGCCGAGGGAAGTATAGGCTTAATTAATGCCTCGGTTCGAGGTAATTAAGACCCCATCCACACGTATACGTTTTCCTAGCGTTTTCATATTGTTTCAGGTAATGAGACCATTGTTTTCTGCTCCCCTGAGTACCGAGAATAATATAAAAACGCTATGAAAACGCATACGTGTGGACGTGGCCTAACTCTTACCTCTGTTCGAGGTAATTAACTCTTACTTAGCGATATTTAAAATTAAAAAATACAATTAACAAGTACAATTAAAAATATTCAACCACATGTTCATTCGCCAAACTGTATTCACGAGGTGTACCTTCTATCTTCATTGTTTTAACTTCCACTGTACGACTTTTTCTGCTCATGCCATAGACATTCTCGGCAAAAATTTGAACACTGTAAAAGGAATTGCTCTCTAGGTTCCTCATTGGGCCATTGGTAGATAGCTGGGCATGTATACTATTGTTATTCCAACTTTTCTCTCCACGTTTACGATATCTGATGTAATATCGTTCGATAGAGAACATTTCATAGAGTTCTGGTGGATCCCAGTAAATATGCATCGTATCTTCTTTTACATCCGAATAGGTAACATTGACGGGAGGAGGGGGGCGTACTAAATATTAAAAGAAAGAAAATAAGGACTTATAGAGTATGTAGTATCTGTTTAAATTTAGGATGTAATTAAGCCTGGTTTCCATATAATTGTAATTGTTGTAATTCAGTCGGCGATTGATCGGCGATTGTTTGCGATCTTTTACAACAGTCGTGTTTCCATTCGCTCGGACTGAGGACTTCTTGGTTTTGACAAAGTTCAGATGAGCTAAGTTTGATATTCAAAAACAAATTGAATGACTAAAACTTTGTTTGTGATCATTTTCACAGTTTATATAACAATGTAACAAGCATTATTTACAAGTTCAGTAACTTAGTCGCTTAAATCTCATGTTTCGTGAACGTTTGACGACAGTTGCAAACATTTGAGCTGGCGTACGGCATTCAAGTCTACGAATTAGTCATTTAGTAGACTTCTTTAACAAAATCGAGGGTTTTCTGAAAGGATTTGGCCAGATTTTGTAAATAATTTTGTGTTTTTGTTGCAAACATCTAGCAAAAAGTCGCCGATTGTCGGCGATTGATGTTTCCATTAACTTCAGGTTGTCACATCGGCGACTGTTGTAATTGTTGTAGAAGTTGAACCTGATTCAACTTCTACAACAGTCGCCGACTGAATTACAACAATTACAACTATATGGAAACTAGGCTTTAATGAAACAATAGGAATAGGATTGAAACCACTTTGTTTAAGTGAATCAGGGTTAAAACATAAATATAAGAAAGATCTCTAGAAATAATTGAAGTCTGTATCATTCGCAAAATGGTTTAAAAAATTAAATAAAGGGAATTGGTTATTGGGCATTAACATTATAAGGAAAAATAGCCAAATACGTAAAAGAACCTTAATTAGATTTATTATGTATTAAAAATTTGCATGCTGAACAAAGTTTCTTAATTTGTATGAGCATACAAACAAAACATGAGAATGTTATTAAGCTAATTTCCAGCACCAACCTCGTCCTCAGGGGCTTTTTGAAATTTGGGGGGCGGGAAAAGGCCCGGGATCGGCTGCATTTTCACTGGTTAATTGCTTTTCTTAAACATTTCTCAGGAAACGTTTTGTACCAGTTATAATCAAATAGCTTTAACGGAACCGCCAACGCGACCAATGAGACCGCCCATTACAATGAACTTATTAACAATATATGCCCTATTTTAATTAGGAAAACTTTCTGTATCCAATTAGAAAAAACTAGAATTTAAAAAAAAACGTCTATTACTTAAAGTTGTATTAGTAGTGTGTGTTTATTACTTGCTCTACCTTTGAGTTTTATAACTTCAGGAACAACAAGAATATTGCCAATACGACCTTTCTTTAGCTGATTGTTTAGTTTTTTACCGACACGTATTGCGATTACATCATTTGTATTTTTGGAAGGCTTTTTAACTTTTAAAACAACTCTGAAAACCACTTTAATACTTCCTTTTCTAAAAAGGAACAAAACATTTCAGAAGAAGAAGAAGAAGAAGAAGAAGAAGGATCGACAAAAGTGCCTAAAACTAAATTATTTAACCCTTTAATGGCCACAGTTGCCTTTTGGCAACATATTAATTTGACTCTGTCTAACGCCAGACGATTTTACTCGCCAAGGGGAGAGCTCCCGGAAACCTGGCCAGTAAAGGGTTAAAAAGTATCTTCTATAACCCTTTACTGGCCACAGTTGCCTTTTGACAACTTATTAATTTTACTCTGGCTAACGTCAGACAATTTTACTCTTGCTAACGCCAGACGATTTTATGTAATCGTCAAGGGGAAAGTTTCCGGAAAATTGACCAATAAAGGGTTAAATAGTCATCCACTACTTACACAAATCCTAAAATCTGTATGTCATCAAATCCAGGAGTGTTGATAAAAAACTTGTAAAGCTAAAATTAGAACAATAGGTAATTTTAAAATGAATCACATTTAAGTAAAGTTTAAAAGAAGTATTATCGACAGTAAATTATGATGGTTAACATAATGGTTTCTAAGAATTCAAATTTTTGTTAACCCAACACTACACACGTAAAAACGCACAAGCTGTTACAGACCTGCAAGCAAGTTGTTACAAGGCTGTTCAACAGGCTGTCACCGTCATGTGTTCGCACTGGCTGTCCCAGTCTGTTAACATGTCTGTAACAGGTTGTTGACAACTTGTAACAAGGCTGATGACTCCAACAGACTGATGATAAGTTGTTCCAACAACCTGTTACCGCTCTGCACTCAACAAGTTGTTAACAGGTTGATGCTAACAAGGTTGTAGCAGCTTCTTGAATGGTCAGCATTGTTACAACTTGTTCCCAGCCTTGCTACAAGCCTGTTGCGAACACATCCTGTTGACAAGCTGTGAGATTTTTACGTGTGTACCTGTAACCTCCGCATTAACCTTAACCCCAAACATTCCTAAACCTAACCCAAATTATTATGTGGACCTAACAGATAGTAGATACGAGACGAATGATTGGCGTTGCTGCAAGTCTCCAGATCGAACTAACGCAATAAAAGATAAGAAAAACATATTCACACACTTGTAAACTATTTGGCCAGCTAGCGGTGTGAGCTGAGCACTTGGAATCATTACATACCCCCGAATAAAAACATGTTTCTCACCGAATTTGGAGAATCTCAAAATTGGTTTTGAAAAAAAGTGGTGGGGAGGGGGAGGGGGTAGCACTCGTCCCCCCAGTCGTCCCCCCCTAGCGACGCCCCTGGCTTTGTTTACTGGATCTTTGTTTTACGTATTTTTTACTGGAAGTAAGTTTTTAGTTAACAAAATTATTTCATAGAGTAATACAAAAGGAAATTTATGGTAACACCTACGCCATTACAGTATGTCCTTAAAATTTTCATTCGTTTTCGCAAAAAAGTGTCCCACCTTGTATTAACGGATAGTATACAATTCCCTAGTGTAAATTAATGCAAAACTCTAAACTCGCACAATCCTTTATAGCTTCTTAAAATGATGTGTATAGTTATCAAAAAGGGGCGTGAACTCTCTTTATCTTCACTACCGAAAGCTAGCTCGAAAATATACCATACGGTAGGCAAGGATTTAAACCTAAACATAGTC
The DNA here is from genome assembly GCA_964035015.1 of Corallium rubrum. NCBI lineage: Eukaryota > Metazoa > Cnidaria > Anthozoa > Scleralcyonacea > Coralliidae > Corallium > Corallium rubrum. Next base: position 17,539,267 of record OZ035998.1, on the reverse strand, counting down.
TGGTAGACAGTTATATAAGGTATTCAACAATATGAAGGCTTGTATATATTTTGAATTAATACGTGGAGCGCTATAGCTATTTTTCCCAAAAAACGTACCCTAAAGGTTAGCCAACTTAATATGTCATTCTTCTCTCAGTGTCATTTAGCACTATATGCTATAGGCCTGGTCTCACCGTTTTTCTAATGTTTTTTTTAGTGTTTTTTTTTTTTAAATACAACATCCTTCCCTATAATCATCAGAAGATCTTTCTCCCATTTCGGTTGATACTATTATACTATTTCCCGTTTGTACTATCAATGTTTTGTTGTATCTCTTCACATATTTTGTAATTAAGTGTCACTTTAAACGGGTTCAGTATTATATAAGTAACTATAACTCATATTGTATATCGTATAAAAACACTTCACTTCAATTACCTCATTATACACATTCTTTTCTAATTTTTTGTAAACTGGCGAGCTCTTGTTTTTAAGTTCTTCTTTGAACGTTTCATTGGACAGTTGAATTTCGACATCAATATCGACTATAACTGAAAGAGAAGTTTAATTTTGTTATATTACAAGTAATATTTGGCATTTTACTCGATTAAACTGGATGTTCTGGGTAATTTTAGTTAAGGAAAATTTCGAGTTTAGAATACATATTATACTAACCAAACCGGGACCAGTTGCGAAAAATGCAACATCAAGGCCTTAATTCGGGCTATGAATTTAATTTTGTTAACTAGTTTGTTGGAACGAAATTTTTTGTCAAATGCCGGATGACATTTCTTTACCCATCACAGCAATATATAAAGACAAAAAGGCAGCAGTGAAGAGGTATACTACGAAATTTCGTATGTTTATTTCAGAAAAGGTGAAATAATAATTTGTTGAAAAAGTCAATGTAACGCGACTGAAAAGTTGCGAGATTTAGTTGTAGAGAGTAAGATAAGTTAGTCAGATAGCGTAAGGAATGAAGAGGTGGACAAGTAGAGTAAGCGATAAAGTGGCGCAAAAACGAGTTAGCGAGATTTCTGTCGGCACTATTAGAAAGCAACAAAAAAGTAGGTAAGGCACATACTACGGGCTTTCTGAGAACAATGAACGAAGACAGAATACAGAGCAAAAGCAAAAAGCGTGGGCCATGTTGGATTACTTACAAGACGATAGATCATATAGAATAGCATAAAAAAATTTGGAAGAAATTGGTTACGACTTTATAGAACGAACTCCCATAGATCAGATTACTTTCACACACAAATATGTCCGCCGTCTTTTATCGCACTTGTTACAAAGCACATAAAAAATCGTGGATATTTTAATAGTTGAAACTGCTGTAACATTTTCAGCAACAACAAAAAGCATATGCTAAACCCACAAATTGGTCAATATTAGTTCATGTTGTGCATTATTCAAAAAGCAGTATATAGTTTTAAAGTAGATCAATACAAGACACAATTATTTGCAAAATTCACTCTTACCTGGATTGATAGTCAGATGAGTCTCGTAAGACTGGTATCCAAGGATATTTGATGCATTGCATATATAGTCTCCGCTGTGTTCGGTAGATGCATCAAGGAGATGATAATCTCCATCGTCTTTATCTGTTGTGCGTTTGATTTGGATACGTTCTCCGTCTTCACTTCGACGCATCCAGGTAATGACTGGTGTTGGATACCCAATTACCTTACAGATTAGAGTTACGTTCGTTTCAACTAATTGGGTAACATTAGCGGCTGATTTTCCTATAATTTTCGCAGGACCTAAATAAATGGAAATGTATTTAATAGAATTAATTCAAACTTATGTCAAGAATATTTAAGATATCCATTTCCATAAATTATACTGTACAACAACAAAGGAAAAGGGTCCCACATTCCTAACTGAACACAATTAAGCGCTATAAGTTAGATATGTTTATTTGTGCGCTATATCATGCGTGCATGTGCAAGACCGTGTGTTTTTGTGGACACGAGATACTCCACAGCCAAATATTTCAACTAATTTCAAGATTCAGGTCTAGAAAGAGTTTTCAGCTGGTATATTTTTCGGTGCAATAACTCTAATTGAAACACTCATATATCTTTGAATTTCAATCCCATCTTTCACTAGTAGAAGATTTGACGTACATGTTATATACGACTATAATACCTGAAGGAATTTTAAAAACATTTGCAGGACATCGAGTGCGAGAATATGTAGTTGGAAGTGTAGCAAAAAACCACTTACCTTTGCACTTTTCACCATCTCCAAAAAATCCTTCAAAGCACTTACAAATGTAAGAGCCTACGATGTTAGTGCAGTTGGCATACTCGTGACAGGAATTCCAAATTTCGTTTTTACATTCATCAAAATCTAATGCAACAGAAAATTTGTATCAGCATGAAAGTTCGTCAACGCCTTAACATTAAGAATGTTTTTGACGTTTTGAATTGTGAAACTCAATATACTTTTCCTCATAGGTAAAATGTGCAAGTATACACAATGCTTTTAATTCGAATTAATATTCTGTGATCTTGGTCCGTACACCAGCATGGAGGTCTTCAGCAAATGTCATATCTGCATGCACGAATGCATGCATGCATGCATGTATGCATGCGCGCTAAATTGCCCAATGAGGTTATGAGTTACATTTTTAATTATATATACAATTCAATAAGAACACCGTGTTAACTTAACAGTTGCCTTGCACTTTGCTAAATCTGCTGAACACGACGGTGTCCTCGTCCCGATCTTCGTCAGCCAAGTTGACCTCATCTTGACGTCCGTGTCGCGTTTTTCAAGACTCCCTAGCCATAAGTTCAACAATGCTGTACTGAAAGAATCGGCTGTTGTCAAACACGAGTGCAAAAAATACACGAATAAAGTTTTAAGGAAATACAGTGCAAAAAAAGGAAATACAGTGCAAATTTCTGGAGCCAATAAACCAATTAAAAACAATAAAAATTAAACTATGAACTGAAACAATAAAAACTGAAATTAAAAGAACCAATTACGTTTCATAGCGGATTTTACAGCAGATATTGATTAAACATTCATTTCTTTTGAATTTTCTTCATGAATTATTAATGATTTGGTATATATATATATATATATATATATATATATATATAACATATATATAACAGTGGCGAATAGGCCGCGCACTTGCAATAAATATATATTTTTTTAGTTTCAAAGGATTTACTTAAGAAAAAACCACCTGACTCAACTGTAAACTTTACAAAGATAATTATCTTTAAAGCAACTTGTGGTATCAGATTATCATGCAAGTTGCTGAGCATTTCAGCTATTTAATTTTGATAACCGTAAGATCAATGTCTCTACCACCGAATTTACATAGTCTCCAGATAAATATTCCAAACGTTCAGATTTACAGTCACGAAGTTTACCGTAAACACTACACTCACCTCCGGTCATTAAAAGTTTTCGAAAGTTTTCGAAAGCCATAAGTTAATCACGTTTTTGTGTAATGTGCTACCCTCATAAAATAAAGTTATCTTATCTTATAAACGATTGAATTGAGAAGAAAACTGCAGTGTATTACATTACATGTTTTTGCACTGTATTAGGTTAAAATTGCACTTCTCTTAGCAATCAGACGTCAGAAAATCTTGATATATATTCTATATTATTTTTTCCCCAGAGCTACCATAAACAAATAAAAAACAACAAGAAAACAAACAAACAAACAAACAAACAAACAAACAAACAAACAAACAAACAAACAAACAAACAAACAAACAAACAAACAAACTACCTTTAACTTCAGTGAATAATTTGTCAAAAGTGTGACCAGCAATTGTCCTTGCTTTATTTAACTCTTTGACAACTATTGAGGGTGGTTGACTGAATTTAGTGTCAAACCAGATGACAATTTTTGCTATTACACTTCCTTTTCTGAAAAAAAAAAATAATAAAAATAATAAATAAAATATAATGGAAGAAAGGAAATAAAACAAAACCAATAAAAAAAAAGAAAGCCAATAAATAAAATAACAGAAAGTGGAGTAAAATAAAGTAAAGAAAATGGAATGAAATAAAATAGAATGACTAAAAACGCTCTGATGCCATATACAAGATTTTTAAAATAATAATCTGAAAGACTAAATGATCAGCTGAAATAGATAGAATTTGCCAATTGAAATGGTTAAAAACCTACCTAAAACCAGTTATAGTGGACTTGATGTATTGGAAACCAATGTTTGATTGCTTGTAGATAATATCAACCTTAAAACAACATACAAAAAACATTTACTGAAAATAATTTGACACAATGCGACTTTCAGCTCAAAAAGTACTTGTGACACACGTACGGTTTGACTAGTTCTCAGGCGTATAAATATCGAAAAACAACCTCGGTCTACCATCTAACTCAATCAAGACAGAATGGTGAGAGCGTTCGGCTGGCATTCGGCATTTCTGAGTTGAACTTACGGCAGCTTGCACAGCAGAAACATACGAAAAACCAATAATCTTATTGAAAATCAAACAACAAAAATCTAAGTTGCTATATGCTAATAATATTCTGGGTGTATTCTTTTTTTCTGCCCGATATGATACTCCAGTTCATCATCATAATCAATAAACTTCAATACTGCCATTGTCAAATTTACGCAAATGCGTTGAACAAAAAAAAACAATTCAAAATTTAAAAATATCCAATATATATTATTAGACTGGGACCATTAATAAAACTCATACCGACTGTTCCAAACTAGATTTCAACTCCTCGTAACGCCCAGAAGATGGATCTTCTAAATACTTCGAAAATTCTACATCCGTCAACTTGACATCAAGTTCATATCGCTTACTGTTTGTATCTGTTTAAGAAATAGATTAGAAAATACAAATATAATATTATATATATATATATATATATATATATATATATATAATATTATATTTATAAATTATATAAATATAATTTATATAATTATATTTAAATAATATAATTATATATATATATATATATATATATATATATATATATATATATATATATATATATATATACATAGATATATACATATACATATACATATACATATACATATACATATACATATACATATACATATACATATACACACACATATATATATATATATATATATATATACATCCCAATATCCATACGTCAAAATAAATTGTGTAATTGTACAGACTAGTGCCTGTGTATTGACATTATTCTACCAAACCTTGTTCATATATTCTGCCAAACCTTGTTCATATATTCAAGGTCGCGCTAAATAGTACACAATACTAATAAAATTGCATGTATCTTATAGACATTTAAATACTAATAATATACATGAAAAAATTTCTCAATTTTGATTTGTTTTAAGGAAGTTAGTACAGTGCAGAAAAATGGAATGCAATGCAAATTTTTAAAGCCAACGAACAAATCAATAACAGTATATAACTAAAAAGAGCCAATCAGGTGCTACAGCGGATTTTGACGGATGGCATGCATTTTCTAACCTCCTACCCAGGCTCTTCCTGCACAAAATAAACAAAGATGGCAGCCAAGATTTGGAACAGAAGAAAGCAATTCGTTCAAATTTGAATCTAATTATAAATTATTCCTTAATTATTGTCAAGTAAAGTACCTGCAAGAAAACGAGAAGATTCTTAGTGCTTTCAGTAAACATTTTGGAGTAGTGGTAGAAGAAGCGAAGTTTTTAAACAACCACATACAATACAATACAATACAAAGATTTATTAGTATATCCCAAAAGGGATTTTCAATACTAATTTACAAGATAGAGTAGTAATACATCAATAAAATCTAAGCATATAAATCTAAAATATATATTAAATAGAGTTATATCAAAAAGTTACGCTAGTCTAAAAGTTTCATTACATGATATCATACAGTATATAAACGAGACCACAATTCTTTCCTGACAGAACGTTTAAAACTAACAACGTTAGAGCAGTTTTTTGTCTCTTCTCGTACATTATTCCATAATGATATGGCGTGATCAAAGAAGGACCTCTGTGCCGTCGTAGTTCTTTTAGTTGGAATACTAATATCATTCTTTCGTCTCGTATTATAATGGTGAATGGTAGAACGTTTTACTAGCTTCGACTGAAGGTAATTTGGGGCAAGTCCGTTTAGGCATTTGTAAACCATGGTGATATCTCTGAGCTGCAGCATTTCATTTATAGGTAACCATCCTAGATCTTTGATGGATTCAGAGATATGATCGTATTTCCTTTTACCTGTTAATATCCTTGCAGCGAAGTTCTGTAAAAGCTGGAGCTTATGGATATTTTGTTTGGACGTACTCGACCAAACAGTCGAGCAGTAAAATAGTTTGCTGAATACCAAACTGTTCAAAATAACAAGGAGAACTTCTTTGGTAAACAGATGGCTAACTCTACTGATTTGGCACAAATTGCCCAATAAAGATGACGACAGGTAATCTACATGCTCATTAAACGATAGATATCTGTCAAAGATAATTCCTAGGTCTTTGCACGATGGTAAAGGAGACAATTCTTTACCAAGGAAGGAGATGGTAAGGTCCCCCATTCGTCCTAATAACTGCCTTGTACCAAATACAATGAACTTGGTCTTGCCAGGGTTTATGAGCAAATGATTTGTGCAGCACCACTCTGCCACTCTGTGGAGATCGTGAGTTATATGACTAACTGCGTTTACTTTATCATTGATTGAAAACGATAGAAAGATCTTTGAGTCATCAACAAAGGACTCTGCCAAGCTGTTTTCGACGACTTCTGGTAAGTCGTTCATATAGAGGTTGAAAAGCATAGGTCCGAGTATCGAACCTTGAGGGACGCCGTGCGTTACTACAAGCTTTGTGGAAACCGTAGATCCTATTCGAGTGGTTTTCTCCCTATTTGTAAGGTAACTCTTGAACCAATTAAGTGCACTATGGGATGTTCCCAACATATGTAACTTCTTCAGCAGGGTAGAGTGGCATATACTGTCAAACGCCTTACTCAAATCAATGAGTACCATGGCTGTTACTTTCTTATCATCAATTGCATTAAAAAGATGGTCTGCAACCAGTAAGCCAAGAGTCTCGGTGGAGTGGTACCTCTTATTACCACTTTGGTGTTTGGTGAGACAATTCTTCTCCGACAGAAAACATGTATACTGTCGTAGTGTAAGCGTCTCAATCACTTTGGACAGTACAGGGAGTTTAGTTTAGTTTAGTTTAGTTTAATGGATTTGCCACAAGAAATAAATTATACACAATACATCAACAAATTACAGAACATTACTAGAGGTGGCAGGGATCGGGAACAGGACTAACGTCCCAATTGCTACCCAATCCCTTTACAAGAATAATATAAAAAGTATATGCATACATATATATATACATATACACAAAAACACACACATACATCAACAGCGTAAGTACAAGTAGGTTTCAAGCATAGTCAGGAGGAGAGTAGGTAGGTAGTTTAGTTAGGTACAGGTTAATAAGTTTAGATTTAAAGGAAGAAAATAAATTACAGGCTTTTATATTTGAGGGCAGAGTATTCCAAAGTTCAGCAGATCTAATAAAGTATGAGTTTCTAAAATAATCTTGTTTGTGCTTGAGTATAAGGTTATAGTTATTGGGGTCAAAAGTGCGTGTCTGATAGCGTGAGACGAAGGTGTTCAAGAAATTGTTTAGATCAATAGACACAAGACCATTTCTGGACTTATGGAACAGTAACAAGTCAGAGACTTCTCTTCTGAATTCTAAAGGTAGAAGGTTAGTTTTTACAAGTCTCTCGGTGTATGACATATTTCTGGGGTAATTTAAAATAAATCTACTGGCCCTCCGCTGCACATTCTCAACAAGTGAGCGATATTTGATTGTGTATGGGGACCAAAGATTGCTGCTATATTCGAGCTTAGGCCTGACAATGGTACAGTATAGTAGTTTCCTAGTGTCAGCGTCTTCAATGTCTTGGCACACTCTTTTTACAAGACCAAGAGTCTTATTTGCTTTAGAGACAATATTTTCAATATGTTTTGACCATGAAATGTCATTGGCCACAGTGACACCGAGGTCCAGGGTACAAGGGACGCTCTCCAACTGCTGTCCTCCTAAATTATAAGTCCTGACCGTTGGAGCACTTGCCGTTTTCTTCCTTGAAAAATGCACAACTTTGCACTTGGGTGTACTGTATGACATTACCCAGTCCAGACCCCATTGGTAGAGACAGTCCAGATCTTTTTGAAGGAGGTTACTGGCATTAGGTAGATCAATTGGTCGATACAATTTAGAATCGTCCGCATAAAGAGCAATTGATGAGCCAGATTGAATATAAGCAGGAACGTCATTTACATACATAAGGAAGAGAAGGGGCCCCAGGATAGAGCCTTGGGGCACGCCAGATGTAACAGGGAGCCAATCGGAAAAAAAGCCTTCTCATCAGGTACCTCATGATCACCTTCCTTTAAATGAGGTACAACCTCAGCCTTTTTCCATGCACACGGGAAAACTGACGAAGCAAAGGACTGGTTTATGATGCTGGTGATAATTGGCAATAAATGGGGCAGACAGTCCTTGATGACCGAGACGGACACTTTGTCATACCCTGGAGCTTTGTTGTTGGGCATTTCCATAATCACCTTTGTAACCTCTAAACAGGTCACAGGTCGAAATTCAAAAGGATCGCCGCAAGGGATATTGATAGTGCTACAACTGGGTGTCCTGTGAGCAGTATTTAGGCCATAAGTTTCCGCCAATTGTTCTGAAGCAATTGAAGCCTTTCCTCCCACTGAGATGAAGTACCGGTTAAATTCTTCCGCTAAAACCGACGTTTCTTTGGTATATTCCAGATTGTGGTGTAGTTTGGTCGGTAAGGCACCCCGTATCGTTTTCCATAATGACGCACTATTGTTCTTATTAGACAGAATCTGTTCATTGTAATGTTCCACTTCTGCATTCTTAAGGGAAAGTTTTACTTTGCACCTTTGTTGTTTGAAAACATTCCAGTCTCTAACAGAGCCAGTTTGACGGGCAATCTTATGTAAGTTGTTTCTGGTGACAATTAATTTTCTAATGTCATGATTGATGAAAGGAATCGATCTACGTTTAACTTTGGTTGTCCTAATAGGAGCATAATCTGTAAGACAAACTTGAAAAAGATCATTAAAACCATCAACTTTCGCATCTAGAGAGTCTAGGAGGTCAGTAGTGATACCCCCCCATATGGCGGATTCATAATTAATTAGGTAAATTGAATTTTTAATGAGCTCTGTCAATATCCTCCTCAGGCTCCTTTGGGACCCTCTAACCCTAATCTCATTATGCATACGTCATTATGGCTCATGCTCCTATAGGACACTCTAACCCTATCCAACCCCCTTACCCTGGCTTGTTGCTGAACCCCCGGTTTTTATTACGTCATAACTGACTCGCGCTCTTCCGAAACACCCTAACCCTAGCTTGTTACTTAACCCCCCTGGTATTCACTACGTCATTCCCGATTGGTCTCCGACTGATTTCCGAAGTTACGTAAAAGGCACTGGACTTATCTCTTTATAACTAATAGTAATCACCTTTTCATTTAAACCCTTAACCCTACTTATAGCCAACACTTGTGGGACACGTATACGTACAGAGCATGCGTACGATAAACTTTAACAAAATAGACGTTCTTTACAAGGAACTAAAGAGAAATTGATAGAGGCACTTTATATTTTTTTATCTGAAACCTTGTCTCGATGAGTATAGAGAGTTTTGAGCAGTCTAAGTGTCTAAATTGGCAGAGCTCGTATAGACTTAGATTAATAGCATATAATGAATATTATATTAGGTTTAGAACCTAAATATTCAATCACCCTAGAATCATTCCTAACTATACCTTTGTTTATAAGTGAAGAAATCGTAAGTAGAACTTAAGATTTTAGACGAGGATTCAATTCGAAAAGCCGTAGGAGCCATTTTAAGTGACGGTATATAAACGAAATATTATTTGGCGTCAGGATGGATCAGTGCACACATAGCTGCAGTGATATTTGAATATTTATCCTCAGTGCACGTGCAGGAGACAAAAGAAAAACTCATTAGGGGCAATTAAGAGATTAAGCGCTTAGGCAGGTCTAGGCGAGAAAGTCATTAGCGTGCATTTTGCATAAGACAGAATTCACAATAATCAGTTTAAAATATTTATTTCGGCATTGGCTTAAACTTACACATATCAAAACAAATTACGGTTCAGAGGTTGAGACTGATTATGCAGTTGGTTTTGACGTGCAATACTTTGACAGTGTTCACATTCTCCAGTAAGTTCTTCATTTCTCTCCGAGTCCTCTCCACTCCGTTGCTCCGCGTCCGACTCTTCTTGTTCAGTTTCGGAGTCAGTTTCTTCGTCTTCGCTTTCGGATTCCGGCTCTTGATGTTCGTGACGTGCCAGCATGGTCAAAACTTGAACATTTTCAATGAGACTTTTATCAATTTTCAAATTTGCTAGTCCTTTAACAAAAATATCTAAACCAAGGGGCTCGGGAATCTTGGCATCGTATTCTGTTAGACAATATTCTATCAAATCAGTGATATTTGTTCTTGATATAGTTTTTCCATTATATACTATTTCCCCTCTTGAATTCCACGTGAGAAGATTATGGGATATCAGCAAACTGTTTAGCAGAGAAGACACTTTCTCTTCATCGATTTCGTAGTGTAAATGTGATATTATATGTTGGACGCGATAATTAGCGAGACTTGTTTCTTCCATGATGTTCACGCTTAAACTGACTATCGTAGCAACTTTTAGTTCTTTTATACCATTTCTGCGAGTCCTTCTAAAACAGGACCAAGTAACAGGCTTAGAAATCCTTCACCGTTTTGAACCAGTGTTTTCTGTTTTCGTCTAAAACTTTGTCGGGGGTCAACCAAAATGTGTAGATCGTCCTGGTAAGGGATAAGTGTTTCAATCACCTGACGAGGTAATTCGTAGTGCATTTGCCATAAATTATGCGCACACTCGCATATACATCGAACCTGCTCAGGGCTCGCGGACTCCAAAACAGCTCGCTGTTGTACCGGTTTTGAAAGACACACAAACTGAAGAAATGCTCTCTGTTCGTTGTTGAACATCACTCAATGAAAGTAAGGTTGCAAATGATTGAATTCCGCCAGAGCATACCTATATATTTTGAATTTGTGACAGATATCCTTGAGGGGTCTGGGACTGAAAAATGGGGAAATAAGGCCGGTAAGAGGAAGATAAGGAAGATAAGGGGAAGATAAGAGGAAGATCAGGAAGATAAAGGGAAGATAAAGGGAAGATATAGGGAAGATAAGAGGAAAATAAGGAAAATAAATGGGAAGATAAAGGGAAGATAAGGAAGATAAGAAGAAGATAAGGAAGATAAAAGGAAGATAAGAGGAAGATAAGGAAGATAAAGGGAAGATAAAGGGAAGATAAGAGGAAGATAAGGGGAAGATAAAAGGAAGATAAGGAAGATAAGAGGAAGATAAGTGGAAGATAAGAGGAAGATAAGGAAGATAAGGGGAAGATAAGAGGAAGATAAGAGGAAGATAAGAGGAAGATAAGGAAGATAAGAGGAAGATAAGGAAGATAAGGGGAAGATTAGAGGAAGATAAGAGGAAGATAAGTGGAAGATAAGGAAGATAAGAGGAAGATAAGAGGAAGATAAGAGGAAGATAAGGAAGATAAGGAAGATAAGAGGAAGATAAGGAAGATAAGGAAGATAAGGGAAGATAAGGAAGATAAGAGGAAGATTAGAGGAAGATAAGAGGAAGATAAGTGGAAGATAAGGAAGATAAGGAAGATAAGAGGAAGATAAGAGGAAGATAAGAGGAAGATAAGGAAGATAAGGAAGATAAGAGGAAGATTAGAGGAAGATAAGAGGAAGATAAGTGGAAGATAAGGAAGATAAGAGGAAGATAAGAGGAAGATAAGAGGAAGATAAGAGGAAGATAAGGAAGATAAGGGGAAGATAAAGGGAAGATAAGAGGAAGATAAGGAAGATAAGGAAGATAAGAGGAAGATAAGTGGAAGATAAGGAAGATAAGAGGAAGATAAGAGGAAGACAAGAGGAAGATAAGAGGAAGATAAGAGGAAGATAAGGAAGATAAAGGGAAGATAAAGGGAAGATAAAGGGAAGATAAGAAGAAGATAAGAGGAAGATAAGAGGAAGATAAGTGGAAGATAAGGAAGATAAGAGGAAGATAAGAGGAAGATAAGAGGAAGATTAGAGGAAGATTAGAGGAAGATAAGAGGAAGATAAGAGGAAGATAAGTGGAAGACAAGGAAGATAAGAGGAAGATAAGAGGAAGATAAGTGGAAGATAAGAGGAAGATAAGGAAGATATGGGGAAGATAAGAGGAAGATAAAAGGAAATAGAAATAGGGAGGAAATTGAAATAAATTGTCCGAATATGCTTTGAAACAATCATTTTACTCCTAAACGTCAAAGAGTGAACATGTCGTACATCTGTAACACTTGTGAAAAAATGTTTTCGACAAGAGGCAATATTCAACGCCATATTAAAAATTCCCATCAGGAAAGTAATACAGGGCATGTTTCCTCAGTTATCAATGGAGCAACAGTCATGCAGCATCCATTTACTTGCATTGTCGCTGGATGCACACAGAGTGGTAAAACAGTATGGGTGAAAACGCTTCTGGAAAACGCCAAAACTACGATTAATCCTCCTCCCGAACGTATCATTTGGTGTTATGGGCAATGGCAGCCCATGTATTTAGAAATGATCAAGACAATACCAGGCATCGAATTCTACGAGGGTATACCTTCCGACATTGACTCTGATAATTTTCTTGAAGTCTCTCAACGTAACCTGATCGTCCTCGATGATCTTATGGCTCAATCTGGGGGAGATAAACGTATTGCCAGTCTATTTACTAAAGGTAGTCATCACAGGAATCTCTCCGTGATCTATATTGTTCAGAATATATTTCATCAAGGCAAAGAAACCAGAAACATCAGCCTCAACGCACACTATATCGTACTATTCAAGTCTCCAAGGGATAAGCAACAAATTTCTGTCTTGGCACGGCAGGTGAACCCAGGTCATGTCCATGAATTTATGAAGAGTTACGAGGAGGCCACAAGTCGCCCTCATGGTTATTTAATGCTTGATCTAAAGCCGACTACGGACGACGATCACCGCCTCAAGACCAATGTTCTACCTGGCGAAAATAGCTCCAGCCTACAGCATCAGCTGGGTAGTTTCATACAAAAGCAATCCTATCAATTACCTCCGATCGTTAATGCCATGTACAATACAGAACAAAAAATGCAAGATATTGTACAAGCGTCACAGTTAACACCTGACGAAAAGAGCATACTTTACTCCAATCAGCTAGGACGTTTTCTGACGTTTCAAAACCAACTGCAAAATCAGTCTCAACCTCTGGCTAGTCTTCAAACTCGGAAAAATACACCAAATTTGACACCGGAGATAAAGCAAGAAACTGACGATCTTCCGTGGGGTTTCCCTGCTACACCTAAAACCTATTTTGTAACACCGCCTCCTACCGTTGAACAACCGACGCTTAAACATAATTTCTTTCATAACTGGGAAACTTTGGGCGACCCGACAGAGAAAGACTTGGCAAAGATGACTCCGGACGAAAGAGAAGAGTATGAACACCATGTAATGATGACTAGATCAAAATATTTACCCATGACAAAAGAAGATGTGTCTCAATTATCATCAGAAGACAAGAAAGATTATCATGCTACTTTTAAAATAAAAACACCTAAATATAATCTAAGAAGCAGACCTTACTAAAACTTTTTTATATGTAACCGTAATTTGTTTTGATATGTGTAAGTTTAAGCCAATGCCGAAATAAATATTTTAAACTGATTATTGTGAATTCTGTCTTATGCAAAATGCACGCTAATGACTTTCTCGCCTAGACCTGCCTAAGCGCTTAATCTCTTAATTGCCCCTAATGAGTTTTTCTTTTGTCTCCTGCACGTGCACTGAGGATAAATATTCAAATATCACTGCAGCTATGTGTGCACTGATCCATCCTGACGCCAAATAATATTTCGTTTATATACCGTCACTTAAAATGGCTCCTACGGCTTTTCGAATTGAATCCTCGTCTAAAATCTTAAGTTCTACTTACGATTTCTTCACTTATAAACAAAGGTATAGTTAGGAATGATTCTAGGGTGATTGAATATTTAGGTTCTAAACCTAATATAATATTCATTATATGCTATTAATCTAAGTCTATACGAGCTCTGCCAATTTAGACACTTAGACTGCTCAAAACTCTCTATACTCATCGAGACAAGGTTTCAGATAAAAAAATATAAAGTGCCTCTATCAATTTCTCTTTAGTTCCTTGTAAAGAACGTCTATTTTGTTAAAGTTTATCGTACGCATGCTCTGTACGTATACGTGTCCCACAAGTGTTGGCTATAAGTAGGGTTAAGGGTTTAAATGAAAAGGTGATTACTATTAGTTATAAAGAGATAAGTCCCGTGCCTTTTACGTAACTTCGGAAATCAGTCGGAGACCAATCGGGAATGACGTAGTGAATACCAGGGGGGTTAAGTAACAAGCTAGGGTTAGGGTGTTTCGGAAGAGCGCGAGTCAGTTATGACGTAATAAAAACCGGGGGTTCAGCAACAAGCCAGGGTAAGGGGGTTGGATAGGGTTAGAGTGTCCTATAGGAGCATGAGCCATAATGACGTATGCATAATGAGATTAGGGTTAGAGGGTCCCAAAGGAGCCTGAGGAGGATATTGACAGAGCTCATTAAAAATTCAATTTACCTAATTAATTATGAATCCGCCATATGGGGGGGTATCACTACTGAGGTCTATAGTGTTCCAGGGAATGCGTGAAATATCGGCCGAAAACTAAGCTGCATTATAATTCTTATAACTGCGAGTAGTAACATAGCATGTTCTAGATTTGGGCATTTTCAAGTCCAGTACAGCATAGACCAGGAAATAATCACTGATAGTCGTTTCCAGTACACCACTAGCTTTGACAAGAGTGGAGTCTGACGTTAAAACAATGTCAATTAATGTAGAAGACAATCGAGTGACTCTAGTTGGATCTTTAATTAGTTGCGTCGCATTCACCGCTGTACAAAAGGACCGTAATGCATTTCCTGGAGAATTGACCGACAATAGATCACAGTTCAAATCACCAGCTAGTATAATGGGTTTGTTTAGAGTAAGGCCCTGGATGTAATTAGGCATCAAGTCATCAGCCAAACAAGAAATAGCACAATCGGGGGGTCGGTAAACAACACAAACAATAAAAGTTTTAAGATGTAGATGCTGTATCTGAAGCCACAACTGCTGCAAGCCTGAGTTCGAAGATCCCGTTAAATCTTTAAGAACCTTCACTTTCAGACTGGCTTTAACATAAGCACAAACACCGCCTCCTTTTTTCCGTATGCGATCTAGTCGGAAAATATTATAGCCTTCAAGGCTCACACTAGCATTTGTAACAGTTGTATTAAACCACGTCTCAGAAAATGATAAAATATCATAGTCTTTTTCGAGAGATAGTTTCTTAATTTCAGTGAAGTGAATTCTATTTCTCAAGGATTCTGCATTAAGGTGAGCTATACTAATTTGTTTGCGTTGACCACTATGCTCCATTTGAATACGACTTTGATTATTGGAGGGGTATTTCAAATCTATATCAATTTTAATACAATTCTCAATATTCCGAGTACGTGTGTTAGGCTTTTTGTTTCGAGATCTTGTTATACGAGTATTAATTCTTTGACCAAAGTTTTGCCAATGGAGTGGACATTGCCGAAAAGGCACTGTAATGTAAGTTAATTTTCATGTATATTATTAATAACTAATAACATGGTTTCGAGTGCAATTTGGAAGAAACATATTTTTACATAAAACTTGAACGGAAAATTATAATCATGCATCAACAATATAATAACATGTAAGTGTATGAATATACATGTATTTCTTTCAATAAACTCTTACATAATGTAATATGAACAATTTTTCATTCCATATGGGAATCAAACATTCAGAAATCCAACATTTAAAATCGTTAATATTCATTAGATTAGAATATCAGCGCTCAACGTATGCCTAATGTATAATTTTAAGTTCGTTTATTTGCAGTACAGTATGTTGTTGTTCAGCTGCATAATTACGTTTTTTCTTGATAATACAATGTTTCAGACCTCAATAGTCATTACGACTATTTATATAATTTGTTTCGCTCCAGACAAACAATCTTTTCCTCTATATTTTCACTTTTAACCCTAAATATATTTTTAGTTTTATGACATGTCTTGTGTACTGGCTCATCACCTACCTATAGATTAAGAAGGCTTCGGATTGGTTTAGATAACCTAGTATGCGGACAAATTGGTAATGACAATGTGATTGGTTACTTATAGCCAATCAGAAAACTCATTCATATTAGGTAGGTCTTTACTGCTTGTAACTGGGCAGTTGGCAGAAAATGTAAATTAAATTAAATAAGATAATAAGATATGAAAGCATAAAATGCAAAAAAGTATAGTTTAACAGAGTATAGAGTACAGTGAATTGTAAGATTGCTTATAGCACTGAAGTACTTCAAAGATAAACAAAACAAGGAACATACTTGGTTTTGTTGTTGCTTTTACTATAGCATGAGGAATTTCTCCAAAGTGTGTCCTTCCAGACAATACAACAGTGTAACTAGTATCCGGTTGAAGGCCAGCAATAATTACATCAGTTCTAGCTGTGTAAGCCACTTTGACACTGTGGTTGTTTTGGAACACAGAAATTCTGAATGTTATTTTTTGTCCATCCCAGAATATTTTAGGAATTGGTTTCCAGGCTAACTTTATTCCTGTTGTGCTAGTTTCTGGCGTACTTTCCAAAATTACCGGTCCAGATGGAACTAAATACAAAAATATATAGAATGCTTTGTTAATTATATTCGTTCCTTATTCCATTATTAATGTTTCTCATATGTGCCAGGTCCACAATTAATTTAGTTTGGTGAATGGTGGATCGGTTGTCAATCATACTGTAAGTGTTGTAGTGTTCTTTGCCAAAAAAACCCAAAGAAGTTATAATAATTTATAAAAAATATAGAATAAAAAAATTAACAAGACGTGTGATATAACAAATTATGCTGTTAATGCTGTTAAAAACTAACCTTTACCAAATCGACCAAATCGGTTGAAAACGTTAGTTTTTAATAAATAATATTTTGTTGTACTAAATTTGTCTTGTCAGCAACATTTATGCTGGCCAAGAAATGTCAAAACGTTCATTAGCAAACGAGTTCGTAAAACTTCGAAAACTGGTTAAGTGCTTTTTAAAAGAGTACATAAGCTTATATATATTTTAATTATCCCACTTTAGTGTAAAAGTAACAAATTGGAGCATCAGCATTTGCTAAAAAAAGTCTTTTACAAACTTGTTATGAATTAATATAGGTTCAATTTAATCTTGCAAAGTTTGAACTACCTTGATTAATACAAAAATAAACAATTTAGATTAGCATCTGGCTAATTTGACACTAATTGTCAGCTTCTTAACAATAAGCTACTAATAGCATTTCACTGACTTTAATACAAATCAAAATCTGCATTAAATGACACCCCCCCCCCCCCCCCCCCGCCTGCATATGGTTAAACTAAAAAGTAAAATACAGTGCATGTAAACCTCTTTATTTCAATGTATTTTATTTAAAGCAAAACAATGCAAATCTTGATACACTTACGGAAAACCGTTACATCCACGAAAGACGACAGTTTCGAGACTTCTCCTAGAGTTCCTTTACATTGATATTTCCCAGAGTCTTTAACACTTGAATTTGCAACCAGTAGCTGATCAATTGAAATGACCTTGTATCGACTTGATGATGATATATCGAGAGGTTTGCCAGCTTTAATCCAATGTAAATTACTTATTTTTGCAAAACCGATTACATCTTCATAGGTACATCTTAAGCTAAAGTTCACCCCCTCTTTAACTTGCACTAAAGAAGACCAGACTTTAAGAGTAGGAAAATCTAATAAATAAGAAAAAAACTAATAGCATTGCATTGCATTGCATTGCATTGCATTGCATTGCATTGCATTGCATTGCATTGCATTGCATTGCATTGCATTGCATTGCATTGCATTGCATTGCATTGCATTGCATTGCATTGCATTGCATCGCATCGTTCCGCATTGCATTGCATTGCATTGCATTGTATCGTATCGTATCGTATCGTATCGTATCGTATATCGTATTGTATTGTATTGCATTACAGTGCATTACACTACAGTGCATTGTATTGCATCGCATCGAATTGCATTACAGTGCCTTGCATTGCATTGCATTGTATTGCAGTTTTACTTATATTACCAGGGTTAAGTCATGTTGGCCTGAAAAACAGAGAAAAATCTTCTCGACGTTTCGAGCGAAGGCCCTTCGTCAGGAGAAATTAGTAAGCAACTCACATATGGTCACGCGTATTTATAGCAGAGCTACAATGGGAATCACGTGAACACATGTAAGCCAATAAAAACAAAGTAAACAAATAAATTAATATGTAATTTTAGCCTGTGTGCAGGTGGTGACCCAATTTATGGGTCAGCTACCTGCAAATAGGTAAAGAAACAGGTTATAAATTACTATTTAAATCATCAGAAAAAGGTTAAGGAAAAGGTGTGGAATATGGTGGTGGAGTGAGCTAAATGAAAGAGAATCGCTCATTGAGGCCGTGAGGGTGAATGGTACCAAGTTTGTAAATGAGACGCATTTCTTGTTTACGACGAGTATCGTTACAACCTGTAATGGGCTGAATGGCACAGATTTTCATGTTAGAAAAGGAGTGGTTGGCACTGTTGAAGTGCCTGGCAACAGGTTTGTTTTGCACATTGTTTTTGACATCACGAAGGTGTTCAACAAACCTGTCACCTAAACGTCTTCCAGTTTCTCCGATGTAAAGCATGGGACATTTACTGCAAGAGATACAGTAAATGAGGTTGGAGGAAGTGCAAGTGAAACTATGGGTTATGTTGAACCTACATTTTGGATCCGAGAAAGATTTTTCTCTGTTTTTCAGGCCAACGTGACTTAACCCTGGTAATATTTGGATTTCAACCGTGGCCGACGCTGTCCTAGAAGCAGTTTTACTTAGCTTTGCATGAACAATGTAACTTTTCATAATATTTGCATACGCCGTGTTACAATACGTCACACTTACCTGCACTATGCATTTCATATATCCAATCGCATTTAGGTTAAATTAAAATTTACTGAAATAACATTTTCTACTTACTTTTTACCGATATGTAAGCAACAGGTCTATAAGCGCTCTTGACTTCATTACTAGCGTTGCAACTATATTGTCCGTTGTTTTTCATCGTCACGTTATGCAAGAATAGCATTCCATCATTTTGTACAATTGCCGTAATTGATGTTATCTTTTGTCCCAGTAAATACCATGTAAACGTTGGATCTGGTTTTCCATCGCCATTACATGATATTGTTATATTTTCACCTTCGTAGATAATATAGTGACCAAGCCATTTAGGATCATTTAAATCTATAACATCAATAACATCGGTAAAATAAAAAACATATATATCAAAACACAACTACAGCAATTATGTAGTTATTTAAAGGTTAGGCACGAAACCCGTTTACTTACACCATACTGTTAAGTTAACTTGTTTTGACTCTCTGCTTTTTCCACCTCTGCTGACTTTGCAACTGTACTGTCCATCATCATTTCTTAAAACAGGATTGATCTCAAGGCTTCCATTTGCCAAAAGGGTATATCTAGGCCTTCTAACGTTTACGATGCGATTTTCTTTCAGCCAGCTGTAGGTTAAGTTCTGTTTATCACCACCTCTGCATGATAGCACAACATAATTGTTTTCCACACCTACTGGTTGCGTTGGAGTTACAAAAATGCCAGGAAGTGCTATAAGAAAACATACAAGATGTTGATATACAGTACCTTCAAGTTTTCAGTTACTGTAGGTTAGAGCAAAATTGCGAGGGTGTGCCTAAGCGCAGTTTAAAAATTAAAGCTTAGCTAATAGATTTACAATTTCACAACATTGTTAAAATCTACTAAATATATACTATAGTAGTAAGAATTAAGAATTCATAGCTATTTTTCATTCAGTTATACTTTTTTCTAAAAAAACGTATAATTTTATTATTATTATTATTATTATTATTATTATTATTGTTGCTGTTGTTATTAATGAATTAATATTATTATTATTATAATTCGTTACAATAGCCCCCAAATACAAGGTGGGCCACAGTCTATAGCCCTTGCACACAAAAGGGATGCCTCATAAGCTACCAAAATGTGCTAGCCATCTACATAGTCAAGGCGCGAATATACTAATCTGTCTTATTATTATTATTATTATTATTATTATTATTATTATTATTATTATTATTATTATTATTATTATTATTATTATTATTATTATTATTATTATTATTATTATTATTATTATTATTATTATAGCTTTTAAGTGAATTTTGTTGAAATTTAGATGAGAAATGAATAAAATATATATATAGGGGTTTTATCCAAGCACTTGGGGTTAGGTCATTTTTTTTGAACAGATATGATTGAGTTATCTAAATTTCGTCAGTATCCCTCCAGCAGTAGCGGGGATGGGATGGGTGTGGTTAGGGGTGTGGGCTGTGGGCATGTCTCAAATTTGTTTGCCTTTGTCCTGAGCAGTAAAATGTTCGACTGTTCGTCTAAGTCGGTCGATTACTAACGGCAGTTTCTTTGTTCCTTAAATAATTGCGAAAATATTAAATAGAATTCAAAAACTCATTAACAATTCATGAGGAAAACACAAAGGAAATCAGTACCATGTCCGTGGTTTTATATCTGATAAAGAAACCTCCTGATTTACATAAACTTTAGCTTTGATTTTCTCGGCTTAGACAACGTTATTTTTCAAATTCCTACGTCAATGAACTTATTAATGGGTTGTTTGTGAAGCTATTTAATATTAATACAATACATCAGGTTTTGGATAGCCATAAACTACACAAATAAAGTTTACTGGTGATCCAAGTTTTACTTTTAAAGAGCGTTGTAGAATCGTACAAACTGGTTGAGCTAAACAATAATAACAACAAAAATAAAAAGATACAAAATTTGAATGAGAAAAATGCTACTGTCTTCGCTTCTCCTTCTAATTCTTTTCACAAGTTCTCCTTTTTAACTCTTTTTCATATTCTGTAATTTGAGCCAGGAAATATTTTTTAAACAAAATCCGATCATCCATTAATTTTTACCCCGTTCATTGGAAAACCGCAATTTTTAAATATTATATACTCGGAGACTTGTAGATTGTCTCTACAAACATGCACAGATGAGAACACCAACAGAGTCAAAACAATTTTGAACAATATTTAAAGTTGTTTAATTTTAAGAATCATGAGAATATACCCTTCGTGAATAGTGTGTTATATATTACGTAGCAATTTCTCATTACAAAAACAAATTAATAATTTTTAACAATTGTGCATAAATAGAAAACACACACAAAAGAGACAATCAAAGAGACTTACCATAAATGTCTAACACAATTCTGGCGATTGTAATGCCATGGCTATTTGTAGCTTGACATGAATAATTTCCGCTATCAGAAAAAGTTGTTGACAAGATAAGCATGGTAGACTTCACACCATATTCATTGATACTTTGATGATGTAACACATTGTATTTGGGAGTTTCGTTTGAACCCTTTATCCAGGTTATCTTTGGTCTTGGAATACCTTCTGCTACACAAACTAGAGCTGCGGGCTTGCCCACAAGAGCATTATTGCTGGGGTTGGAAGAAATTTGTGATATTCTTGGAGGTTCTACAATTAAAGAAAGATAAAACGGTTATGTTTCATAAATAAAAATTAAACAAAGTTAGAATACGCGAAAAATTAGAATCTGCGAGAAACGCCAAATCAACAGATTTTCGATTTTTCGGCGATTTTTCGCACGCTCAAGGGGGATTTATCTACCGAAATATTAGCCAAACTAATGGAAATTTAGACTCTAACGACTCCTAAAGTAAGTATAAGCACTTGTCTGTTGTAATTATTTCGTAGATTAGCAATAATTTGGTAAGATTTGACAAAAACCATCTCGGCCAATCTAATATTTATCAACCATTTATGGAACAATATTTACAAAATTTTGCCCAAACTTGGCAGTGTTGTAATAGCAAACAGGAGTAAATATAATGCGATATAACCTGAAATCTGAATAGCTGACATAAAAACGATCTTAATGATGTATTATGGTCTTACGTTGCGGTACAATTCTGTTTCAATTTGTAAATTTCCAAAGTAAGTGAAAACCACGAGCTGTGGCGCACGATGGGGGGTCGCCACAGTGGGCTGTCTTCAAATAGCAATATAACATTTGCGTTTTATTTTATTGCCTTGATTTTTTCAGTTTGAATTTGTGAAATGCTGCTTTTCATTTTATTCATACAATTTTTTTTGGTAAAATAATTTATTGTCTAAATAGTTATCTTTTTATCATAGATTATAATATTTTTGTAATAATTCGCATAAATTAGCATAATTTGAAAAATGAGTTGTCCGACAAGACCCGATGACCTAAAATTTGAATAGTAGAGGTAAAAACGATTCAAATTATATATTGTGGTATTATTTTTGTGTTATTGTGCCATATTAATTCACAATTTGCTGAGACCACCTGTTGTGCGTGGTTTTTGAGCTGGACAGGAAATCATATAATTGATTTAATGGCACTTGGGTTAAGAGTGTCCACATGAGATAAGTGTTTTTATTATATACCAAGTGTCAAAGTTCGTGTTTTCTTGCGTCTCGTTGGGCGAGAGGGTATCACGTGATAGTGATGAAATTCCACTGTCTCCCGGCAACAGCTCGGAAGCGGTGAATAATATGTTATGGACCGGTGAATAATAAAATCCTCAAGTTATGGAACAAAAACAAAGGTTCGCTAGCCGAAGCAGTGATGAAATAGATAATTTACTCAAAGATAAAGACTTAACATCGACGAAAAAGGTCACCAAGCAAGCAGTTAAAATCTTAAGGGACCTTTGTATCGAAAAAGGACTTGCCGTCGAGTTTGAAAATCTTACAAAAGTACAACTCAATGAGCTTCTTCGACAATTCTCTTATATTTACTTCAGTGATTTGATGTCTTTCTTTTTTTGTTTTCTTTGACACTTGGTATATAATAAAATACTTATTGACTGGGACCTTCGGCAAACAGTATGTTTTGTGGTCCCTCGACGGCTCGTTGTTACGGTCTTGGGGTCACAAAACATATTGTTATATACCAAAGACTTTCGTTTGCCAAAGATGAAATCCTATTGGTCAAATCATGGTCACGTGTTGTTCAACAAACTCAATGTTTCTTTCTGCCGAGGGAAACATTGCACTGTTTCCCTCTGACGTCACAACGAAGAGGGAAACAGTGTAATGTTTCCCTCTGACGTCAGCTTTAATCATGTGTTGTTCACGTGAATACACAATGATTATTGCATCAGATCAAGAACTTTGGACTTTTCGGAACATTTTGAAAACAAGAGCTGTTTCGAGCTTGTTTGGTACGAAATAGTCCATTTTCCAAAGGAAAGAATATCTATACATCTCTTCAAAGACGGTCTGAAGAAAACCTGGATAAATTTACAGCTGTTCTTTGTACTTGTTGAGTCTGGTGTATTTGTTTAGTTGAATTGAAATTACGGAGACAAAGTCACAGTATTTTGGTAAGTCTTTTTGCCTTTTGTAAGTTTCGAGTCAACTTGGTAAAATACAAAATGTGTTTTAAAAGTCTTTGGTATATGACAAAACGCTTGTTGACTTTTGCCTCGAGAAACATCGAGTTTTACGGTCCCTCAGGCTTCAATGTCACCCTCGGGCTAAAGCCCTCGGGTGACATTGAAGCCTTCGGGTCCGTAAAACTCGATGTTTCCCTCGGCGCCAGTCAACAAGTGTATACTGTTTCCCTCGGTCCCAGTCAATAAGTGTTAAGTACTAGAAATACATGAACGCAACAACCCCTCGCCCGCTTTATATGCATTCTTTAACCTCCCCTCTCCCTCCCCCCTGCCCTAATTTCTGTTTTTTGTTGTATTATGAACACAGATCAGAAAACATCCAGAAAATTAGTTAGCAAGGTTCATCACTTCATCTGTAGTCGTGTATTGACACACCGAAAGAACATGCAATGTCAATATTAAAAACAAAACAACGAGATGAACCAAATGACAAATTTTCATTCAAAAATATATATAAACAGTGGCCAAGAAAAGACACAAATCACAGTGTCAACGTCCCAGCGTTGAAAGACAATTCTAGACAATATATTATTTATTATATATATCATTTTCAAGATTTCTTCCGTTTTAACTCAGCTAAACTGTTAAATACGAATCTCCTACCATTAAATTTTCTTCTTCTTTTGTCACCACAAACACTGCCAATTCAGTCTGGTCTTTTCGGACTGTTTTTCTCGTTCGAGGCTTCTTACTTTTTTTCGTTGTTGACACATAAATATGACAAGGCATCATTCAGTTCTCTTCATGATCTAAAAAGCCGTTTGTTTCAAAATTTCTTCATCGTTTTCTCTCGATCGAGCTATGTAGAATACACCAGGGCAAAATTCTTTACCAGCTTTGAACAGTTTCAGGACACATCCTTCTTCTTTCAGTTACATTTCGGTCGGCATCGTTTTCGGTCTTTATCGTATTAATTTTTAGGCTTTTTCCAGTGGTTTTAAGTCGTATTTATTGTTGTCTTTTTCTCGCTGCCACATCTCTTGTTAGCCTTCTTTCTTTGGTCTTTTTTCATAGTAATATTAATGTGCATTTTAGCTGAAACCATTTTTTCTGGCAAAGATTTCTTTCGTCATGATCGTTGAAAAACTATTTCGTAATCCAACCGAACTTATACATTATAATTTGCTGACGTAAATATAAATAATTTGAATAATTTAACAGGTTAGTTACCAGTACCCTGCTATTCGAACTGCGCAAGTTGTGGATTTGATAACATATATATATATATATATATATATATATATATATATATATATAAACATCTCGCAGAATTTCTTTCCCACTTGCGTGTAATTTCGCGTGTACTCCACGCGTGTCGAGATTAGCACCCTCACTCGGGCTCCGGGCCTACAGCCCTACGCCCGGGCTCGGGGATTAAAGTAGACGTTTGACGCAGTAACATCTAAATATATTTTCTCGTACTTCTTTGCTTGACTTACCTCCAACACTAACTGTCGTATTTCTTTCGTCTTTTGAATATTTATTGCTAGCTTTACATACATACGTTCCAGAATCATTTAAAGAAGCATTTCGAATAAGCAGTGTACGGTTACCATTTTCCAAAATAAAGTTGGGTAAATTATTTAATGGATTAGTGTTGTCATTGACTTTTCTCCAGTTGACGTAAGGCATAGGTCTTCCCTCAACGTGACAAGTTAACGTGAGATTGCTGTTCAGTCTATAAATGCCACCGCTTGTTATCGAGACTACAAGAACAGGAGTAACTGAAAAATAATACAAACACTTTAGTCAGTAAAAGTCATCTTCCTTTCAGCTTTTAATTTCCCGTAGTGAAATTTAATATTAAACATTTGGCAAAATGTAAAATATTGCTTCTTACCCAAGATCACATCGTTCTGGCAAATAAACAGAATCTTTTTATTTATTTTTTTTTTTTTTGTATAAACAATATTTAATTATAGGCAATTGCCCCAAAAGCCAAAAGGCTTATCAAGGGAGCTTTTGCCTTCTTATTAACTTTACAAAAAATAAAGATAAACATAAACATAAAGAACGAGCAGACGGACAAAAATATAACAACAAAGAGCAAAGATGGTCAAATGCGGCCACATGTAAAACGACCTGAATCGACTATGAAATTTTGGACACTGAAGAACAAACGTTCATTAATTTGAAAGGAAACAAACGGAATTCCATTAAGGAACAAACAGAATTTTTGGGGAATGGTATATATTATAAGGCATTTTATGATTATATTTTTTTATAAACAATTCTTTTTGTAAACAATACATATATTTAACAATATTGTGTCTTTTATGGTATAACAAACTGAAGTGTTTCCCAGGAATCTATACTTAGATAATTTATGCTATATATTAAAACTTTTGTATCGTGTAACTTATCTTTTCCTTTTTTTTTGTAACATACTCAAAAAATATAAATAAGGATCCCTGATTCGTTTTTGTATAACTATAATCCCTCTGTTATATGCTGTTCTTGCTACAGATTCTGTCTTTTTAGTAAAGTTCTCTTTAGCAGAGACACAGAACTTCCCAAATAAGCGCCCCCATGCATTCTACATTAAACACCACCCAAAGAAAAGAACACTGACAAACACAAAGCAGGTATTACAGTTGGGCTTCTGGAAACATCCATCAACACATCGACAAACATCAATCACTTACGATTATATCGTCTGAAAATGTTTTGAAGCCTAGCGTTGCGACTAATTGCAATAATTTCGTAACATGAATCTAAATACTATCGATAGCGAGATATTTCTATACAAAATTAACAGAAAATGTAACCCAGCAAGTCATCAATAAGAAAAGTTGTCTCGAAAAATATTGACACTATCCTAGCAGGAACTACAAAGAAAATAACAACAATAAAGCAGTTGTCATTGCACTAATAATAATAATAATAATAATAATAATAATAATAATAATAATAATAATAATAATAATAATAATAATAATAATAATAATAATAAATATAATAATAATAATAATAATAATAATAATAATAATAATAATAATAATAATAATAATAATAATAATAATAATAATAATAACTGTTTAAATAACGGACAGGTACCAATATGGATGACAAAAGGAAGAGCTGTTTTGATACAGAAAGACAAGGCCAAAGGTAACGACTTTAGTAATTACAGTCTTGTCTACCCATTGCGTGGAGAATTCTAACTGGAATACTGGCTGAGGAAATTTATTCGTTCTATGATGAAAACAAGATTTTATTTTAGAAATTTATTATTAATAAATTTAGGTTAATGCGAGGGAGTAAGAGATAATGTATCTCCTGCCACAAAGCGATCATTAAGTGTAGTTCCTGTGACAGGTGAACAAGGTCAGATGCAAAAGCCAGATAAATAAAGTGCATAAAAACATGTGCCAAAATGGATAAAGCCGAACCCAAACCTTTATCTAAAGATTCCCCCTTATCAAAACAAAATTCCCCCTTGAGGCAATGATATAAATGAATGCAGCAAGGGTGACGGTGGTCATTCTATCACAGACTCACAGTCAGAGAGCTCACTCAAATCGTTCTGTAAAATAGCAGTTTAAGTTTTGGGGGATTTTTATAATTCATCATCTGACTTGCATGGTCCCGGCTTAATGAAATCCAATCGCCTGTCATTTTCAAGCAAACCATCACAACTGAAGGCTCTGGTATGCAACCACAAGACCCGCATCAGCGAAAAGTATTTGTGAGTATGTTCCTTGCTTTCCCGTCCCTAGCATATATATACTTGTGTCTTTACATCGCGAGAACTTTGGGATTTCTTCCTTAAATTTCTTCCTTTATAATACTAGACCTCGAGAATAACTTAACGCGGTCAAATGACTCGGCCGGCTTAATAATACTTGTCGACAGCCACTCCAGTCTCGGTCAGTCGACGATAAATATAAGGATACAAAAAGAAAGAAAAGAATAGTATATATTTAAATAATGAAGCAATCTCACAACTGTTCGAAACCTTCGATATCCTTCAATAGTTCTCATGATCATGAACGGCATAACTGCCCCATTCGAGGTCTTATTGTCATTTCATTACCCTCTGCTACAAGCCCAGATACAACAAACCAAACATCATCTGTTTCTCAAAGTATCCAGCAGTTCAAACCCAACTTTAACTTGTTATGCGGCGGCTACCGTGACCGACGAAGGAATATCACTAAGACCGTCGAAAGTCCTGCTAATGGAAATTATCGAAAAGCACGTCTGTTGTTTGACATAAGTCAAGATATGATACGGAACGGCACAGTGACAGTGCCGCTTCACAATTTTAAAGAAATGTCTCTGCGCGCGCCTTGATAATACTTATACCTTGGCGATCGGCGACGTCATTGCAGAGTCCCAGCCTATTAGTTTCTTTCTGTTTCACCCTCTTACGATCTGTTATTGCACAACCCTTTCCTTTGTTGTTGTTTTTTTTGCGTGTTTTTTCTGTGTTTTGCTCTGCTTTGCTTTGTCCCCTTTTTCTTGTTTATACCAATATTAGATGACAGTTAATATTGAAAGCCAAGACGGAAGGCCCGTTGCCACGGCGATACACAGAGATTAAAGCAAAGACTCTCCTGAGACACTCACGCAAGTTCAGAACATAACCGCAATTGACGCAAAACGCACGGCGTTATTTTTGTTCAGTTCCGCAATAGCCTATTCTATTTTATCCAACATCATTGATCGATCGTCACCCCTAGACAGTACTCAACAAACCATGTGTAAAAATTACAAATCCAATAATAATCAAGAACCAATTTCCTACGTGATGCCTACTAACTATAGCTTGGCGTTGTTTCGCAAGATATTGACACTCGGCACAAAATTTGTAACATAATTGCTTTGTGGAGAAGCTGCTGGTTTAGTCTTGGCTCCACCCAACTTTTTCCTGTCATTGGCTTTTCCCACAGGGTTTTTACCAGTGTCAGGTTTTTTCTGGCCTCCCTGACATTCCAGCACGTAAGCTTTGAGTGTCGGTATTTGCCTAACAGCACCCCGTTTCACACATCAGTAGTACAACTATAGCGTCAACTGCGGTCATTATAATCCAATATTCATAAATATTTCTACCTTCTAATTATTACTACATTAAAATAATATACTTTTACTACTATACAAATCCAAAACCTTCAGTGGGGGAATTATCACTGCGTTCAATTCGTGGCAGGAAGTGCTGTGCCTCACACACTTCACCCACGTGAAGGATTTGGATGTGGTAAGGCATTTTCTGACCTACAAGTGCTGAGCACCCCTCAGACTTCGTCAATGCCTCTCTCTAAAATGGGCGATCCCCATTTTAGGCCGCCGGACAGGACACCCTCCTCCCGGTTCAGTTACTTCCTTGCTATCTCCTTTTGCCACAATTCATTACAATCAATGCCTCTGTCTCAGTTTGTATAATTAAAATACGACCGTGTTCATTAACCGAAGAACAAAAGGGCAGCAGAAAGAAATCAAGGGGAACGGCTGATTTGCTGTATATAGGTAAGATGGTGTTAAAAGAAGCGAGAAGGAGAAATGAAAATGGCATACGACATGATACCTTATTCGTGGATTTTAGAGTGTTTACAGGATCTGGGAGTGAATAACGAAATAAGAAGATTGTTGGAAGAAACGATGAAATCCTGGAGGGTGGTGTTAACCTGTGCACAAGAACTAATTGGAGAAGTTAAAATCATGAGAGGGATATTTCAGGGAGATTCGCTATCACCTTTGCTTTTCGTGAGTGCAATGATCCCACTTACTCACATTTTAAGGAAGTCAAAACATGGGGATATTAATTTTCTGGTAGTGGAGAAAAGATGAATCATTTACTATATATGGATGATCTTAAGCTGTACAGCAAAAATGAGAAAGAATTAAAAGATAAAGGACTGGGTGGCTAATCATCCTTACTTGCAGCCAGCGGCTGAATTGCGAAGGACGCAGATCAACGTGGCCGTGTCGAAGCATATCAATGGCGCTCGAAGCAGCCGTCAACGACATAGTTCAGACCACGGATCACAGCTAAGATGTTAGGTGTTGATGTTACGGAGGGAGGAAAACCGGAGAACCCTGCGAAAAACCCTCGAAGCACAGGAGAGATCAACTACAACTCTACTCACATGAGTCGGTCGCCCATCCAAGTACTAACCCCGTCTAACCGGGCTTAACTTTTTGGTGAGAGGAGCGCGCTAACAGCACACGCCACCCGTGCTCCCTAGACACAATGATAGAGACCGTACGAGTATTTAGCCAGGATATACGAGTGGGATGTGGCATTGACAAATGTGCAACGATAGTATTGAAGAGGAAAGTTGGTGAAGTCGGATGGAATAAAGCTGCCCGATGGGGAAGAGATGAAATCATTGAATGAAGGCGAAGGGTATAAGTACTTAGGAGTAACAGAGGCAGATGAGAAAGAAGAGAGTTGGCAAGGAATACAAGCGTAACTATTAACGATGTATAAGGGATTACATCCGAAGAATAATGTTGACAGACTATACATATCTAGGAAAGAAGGAGGAAGAGGGTTATTAAATGTAGAAGATACAGTTCATCTTGCCATAATTGGATTATTGAAATATGTTTATAACAGTGAAGAAAGATTGCTTAATGCTGCAAGACAAACACTTGAGCATGTTGAAGAGACAGAGAAGGAATATAAGCTCCGGTGAAAGAATGAACGAAAGCAGATCTGGAGAGACAAGGCCTTGCATAGTCAATTCATGAGACAGACAGAAGAGGAAGGTGGAAAGGAAAGATGGCTATGGTTGAGTGGTACAGGGATTAAGTGGGAGACAGAATCGTTAATTATGTTATGCAGCATAAGAACAAGCAATAAGAACCAATGTGATTAAAGCAAGAATTTATAGAACACAGGAAGAAAGCAAGTGTAGAATGTGTGGCAGGGTAGATGAGACGATAAATCACCTGTTAAGTGAATGCAGTAAAATGGCGCAGAGGGAATACAAAAGGAGATATGATTGGGTAGGAAAAAGAATACATTGGTACGTGTGCAGAAAAAATAAGATTCAGGTTAAGGAGAAATGGTATGAGCACGAACCAGCGCCTGTAACAGAAAACCTGGAATGTAAGATACTGTGGGATTTTAATGTGCAAACGGATCATGTCATTGAAGCCAGACGTCCAGATATGATTGTCATCGATAAAGTGAAAAAAGTATGCCAAATTGTAGATTTCACAATTCCTTACGACACAAGGGTAAACACGAAGGATGTAGAAAAGATAGAAAAATACCAAGACCTTGCTAGAGAATTGAGAAAACTATGGGATACGAAAGTGACGATCATTCCAGTGATTATTGGGACACTGGGAACAACACCAAAAAATAGGTACGCAATGCGTACATGTGACTACCGCTATTAATTACAGAATGAGATGTAGACTTGAAATGCATGAAAATGTGTGAAAAGCACAGACACACACACAAAAAAAATGGTGGATAAATCCTAGCTAGAGAACCACTCTACTGGTCCTTTGAACAACCCAATTTAACTTTTATCCACTGAACAGCACTATCAGATACATAACTATTCAGTTGATAAAATTTTATATTAGGTTGTTCAAAGCATGATTAGTGCTGTTCTTTAGCTAGAACTTATCAACTAGATAAGCTATCTTGGCTTTGTACAACTCCCCCCAGATCATATACATGTAGATTATTTTTGTGGAAACTCCGTAAAATATTTATTTGGTAAGCTTTCAGCCTGTTGACTCAGGCCGAAATTGTTAGCAAATAAATAATTTTCATCGTGTTTCCACAAAAATAATCTATATACATTATCGCCTTGAAAACTTTCAAAGAATTAATCACTCCAGATAATCAACATGTGATGCCAAAACTAAAACAACACCAGCTCGTTCGTTTTCATCAAAGGTGGTAAAAGATATGAAGGAACCAAATGCCAGTGCATTGCATGGTAACAATATTGTGCCACAAAAGACAAGTGTTGTCCGATCCACATCACCTAGTGTGTTTCAAATGACTCAACGGAAGATTGTGCCTTCAAATCTTCAACAAGATCCTATTCCCCCAAGATGTCCATCTCCACAACAACTTGCTACTTCCCTACAGCAATCTATTCCACAAAGTCAGTCTACTCCTCAACAATCAGATGACCTTCCTCCAGTTGAATTTCAAGTTGATGCTATTGTTGATGACAGTGGCAAGGAAACCAGTGCAAGGGATCAGTTAATGGTAAGTGACAAGTAAACAGGGTTGTAGCTACAGTGGGTGGGCCCACCCTGCAGTTGTGTGCACACTACCACCCACCACTAATTTTTGTGCCGAACCTTATTTATATATTTAAAAATAATAAAGTGAAGCATTCTCTAACCAAAGATTTTAATGACGAGCTTTCGACTACCAGATCTGTAGTCTTCATACTTTATGTATTCTTAATACCTCATTAATATTTATTATTAGATTCACAATTACATCATCATGTATTATATAGATATCTAACCGACTAACCACGCAATTCAAATTTTTGTACCCATTGAAGACTACAGATCTGGTAGTCGAAAGCTCATCATTTATTCATTTATTTATTTATTTATTTATTTATATATTTAAATATTTACTTATTTATATATTTATTTATATATATATATATTTATTTATATATTTATATATTTATATATTTATATAATTATTTATTTATATAATTATTTATATATATATATATATGTGTATATATATATGTGTGTGTGTGTGTGTGTGTGTGTGTGTGTGTGTGTGTGTGTGTGTGTGTGTGTGTGTGTGTGTGTGTGTGTGTGTGTGTGGGTTTTGGTCTACGAAACGGAAAGAGTGCTCGATAACATATAGTTAGAGCAAATATAGATTTTCGCTTACCTCAAAAGTCTGCAACAGTTTGTTTCATCTAAAAAAGAATCTTCCGGATCTGCCTGAAGATTCTTTTTTAGATGAAACAGCCTGTTGCAGACTTTTGAGGTAAGCGAAAAAAAAATAAATATATATATATATATATATATATATATATATATATATATATATATATATATATATATATATATATATATATATATATTTATATTATATATATATTTATATATATATATATATATATATATATATATATATATATATATATATATATTTTGTGAAATTCATTACTAATTCATGAGTTTTGCAGCCAATCCAATTTCAGAAATTACGTCACATGTATACCCCTGTAAACCCCATACAAACTAAAACCAATGATGCTAATTAGTTACAACCACTAGTGGATGTATACTCTTCTGAGACAACCACTAGTGCTTGTAACTAATTAGCAAATTAGCATCTCAATATCCCAAAGGGATTTTTACTATTTATTCATTTCACAAGTTGTTTACAACACTCGCGTCCTTGTTGTATTGAATATACAGTCACTCGCCTTCGGCTCGTGATTGTATATTCAATACAACACGGCCGCTCGTGTTGTAAACATTACATATAATATATGTTTACAACACGAGCAGCCGTGTTGTATTGAAGGACTCGAGTGTTGTAAACAACTTGTGAAATGAATAAATAGTAAAAATCCCTTTGGGATATTGAGATTCTAATTAGTTACAAGCACTAGTGGTTGTATCAGAAGAGTATACATCCACTAGTGGTTGTAACTAATTAGCATCATTGGTTTTAGTTTGTATGGAGTTTACAAGGGTATACATGAGGGTATTAATACAAGGGTATTCACAAATATATATATATATATATATATATATATATATATA
This sequence comes from Corallium rubrum, assembly GCA_964035015.1. Taxonomy (NCBI): domain Eukaryota; kingdom Metazoa; phylum Cnidaria; class Anthozoa; order Scleralcyonacea; family Coralliidae; genus Corallium; species Corallium rubrum. The sequence goes on along the minus strand of OZ035998.1, from coordinate 17,505,762 downwards.
TATATATATATATATATATATATATATATATATATATATCTATATACATATATATCTATATATCTATATATATATATATATATATATATATATATATATATATATATATATATATATATATATATAGTTCAATCTACAGACACGTGTTTCGCTGTACTACAGCTCATCAGTGTAGCTTGGAACAATCTGAATGAATTTCATCAATTACTTATACACATGCGATTGTCGGTGACAACCGCATGTGGGACAGCATTGGTGAAGTACATAGGAGCATTGGTGAAGTACATATATATATATATATATATATATATATATATATATATATATATATATATATATATATATATTTATTACAGTCAATTTCACAGGTATGGATGTTCACATGTCAAGTTTGTTTGGATGTTTGCAAGTTTGTTTGAACTTGTACATTTGATTTGCTACAAGGAACTGAATGCCAATCAAATGCGTTAGTTCCAACAAACATCCAAATTAACTTGCGAACATCTGAACGAACATTGGAACATTCCTGTGAAAAGTTGACTGTATAGCAATAAGTTTTATGAACAACATATTCACTCATGTTTTAGGCATTTCTTTCTCCAAATGCACTGATGGAAGTAGATAGATCAAAAAGTTATTCGAAACTGACCAAAACCCTTTTGGCTGTTTTGTTTGATCGGGCAACACTACAAAGATCCTCACTTACAGGAAAAGGTTGTGGAGAGATGCTAAATTCTGGAAATATTAAGTTAATAACTGGTGAGTTCATATTATATTGTTTAAATGTTGGTTGTTTTTCACTTAAGAATTTTTATATTTATATAATATTATATTACATACATTGCAGTATGTATACTGTAGTGAAGGTTTTCAAATTTAGTAAACAATTGAGATGTAGATGAGAATGAGAACCAACAACTTGGTTACTAGACAGGCACTCTTACTATTAATTAATCTATTCTAATAGCATGACTCAGATGGCAGAGGAAGGTATACTAGGTTTACTGTAGACTACAAGTCTTATCAATTGTGAGTCAGATTAATTCAGTTTGGGTGTAACTTCAGGGTTCGAGATTTGTGGCATCCTGACGATACCAGTTTCTAATTTTGGATGCCAGATGTTGAAACATTAAATATCAATATTTAGCAGTAAATATCAATATTTAGAAAACAGTAAATATCAATATTTAGCACAATAAGTACAGTATAAACTAAATCAGAAAGAACCCCAAATTTAGATGTATTCCGTTTTCAATTCGGCAAGATTTTGAAACTCTTAAAAACTTCGAGCGCCACCAAGCTCATGACTCAGTATCTGAGTTTTGAAAGTTCGTCGATTAAAGTTTCTACGTAGAAATCAGAAGCTAGTTTGTTGGTGTCCCATTCTAGAACTCAGTTGTTTTTCCTATTGGTCAATGTAAGAATTATATTTTCAATTTATCTTACTGTTTATTTCACAGATTATGTTGTCTTGGCTTATCCGGGAGTGACCACTACTGCAATCCGGAATGCAATCACACAAAAAATTAAAGATGAGAAGGAGGCATGTAAAAGAAAAAGGCGTGCAGAGGAAGGACAAAAATAGTTTGTTTTTAAAAAAACCTTTTAGTGTACATAATATATTTTTAATGTTTGAACATGCAGTATATATTTGTAGTCATGAAATCTAGAATTTAGATGTCATAATATAGTGTAAAAAATATTTCTTAAATTAAATTAATCCAAAAACCATCAATAATATTGGTCATGTTAATTTGTTCCAATTCCATATGTGAATGTTTCATATGTGGTAAGTTTCATATGTGGTAAGTTTCATATGTGGCAAGTTTCATATGTGGAAGTTTCATATGTGAAAAGGTTCCAATTCCATATGTGGATGTTTCATATGTGGTAAGTTTAATATGTGAAAGTTTCATATGTGGTAGTTTCATATGTGAAAAGGTTCCAATTCCATATGTGTAAATTTCATATGTGAAAGTTTCATATGTGGTGGTTTCATATGTGGTAGTTTCATATGTGAAAAGGTTCCAATTCCATATGTGTAAATTTCATATGTGAAAAACTTACATATGAAATTTTCGTAAGGGTATACATACATACATACATACATACATACATACATACATACATACATACATACATACATACATACATACATACATACATACATACATACATACATACATACATACATACATACATACATACATACATACATACATACATACATACATACATACATACATACATACATACATACATACATACATACATACATACATACATACATACATACATACATACATACATACATACATACATACATACATACATACATACATACATACATACATACATACATACATACATACATACATACATACATACATACATACATACATACATACATACATACATACATACATACATACATACATACATACATACATACATACATACATACATACATACATACATACATACATACATACATACATACATACATACATACATACATACATATTATATATATATATATATATATATATATATATATATATATATATATTCCAGCACAACTTACTATCTTCCGACGTTTTTGCAGAGATGGATTTAATTGCACTGGTACCAATATTATTATTTGCTGCTATGGAAAAATTATACCATGTCCAAGGCTTTAAAAACTTTGCGGTAAAGGTTGTTACATTCGAACGGAAGTGCATAGATCGTAAAGTATCCTCCTTTCCATTCATAGCATAACTCAGGTTAAACGACCGTATTTCACTGTTCCCATTGAAGATTACCTGCCATTTTAAGGCTATTGACCTGGGTGTAATGTGTGTGATTGAGACATTCAAAGGATCCGGGCGTTCTAAAAACAAATAAACACACAATTATCCTACACAATTCAAAATTTATCATAAATATTTTTTTAGATAGATAGATAAAAATCGAAAATCTATATTTCAGTAGGGTAAAAGCAATCATTATTTACTGAAATGAAAGCACTGTTATCAACTGGTGCCCCATATCATAATTACAAAAAATAACAAAAATATATATGAACTGTTACTTCCAAGTAGAGCGGTCAAAAACTACACATTCATAATAAAAAAAAGTGATTTCGCCAATTCAGTTCTTTGCCTACGAAGGCGCAGCAAATCACTTTGCCAAATGGTAGTTCTAGACACAATGTCGCGATAAAAAGTAAAATAACTAATTAGGAACTGGCGGAAAGAATCAAGTTTCTTTAAAACTGTGACAACCAATCTGAAAAAGTGAATATCTCGCCTCCGTTGAGTCCTGTTGTAACTCCTATCTTAACTGCTAACAATAATTATAGACCAATATCTGTTTTATCTGTGTTCAGTAAAATATTTGAGAAACTTAATGTACAATCGATTATACAACAATCTTGAGGTCGACAGTATTTTCAAAGAACTTCAACTTAGTTTCAGGAATAACCATTCCATGCACGCACATCCCATGCCCCGATAAGTATGATTGAAAATTTGAAACAAAAAACAATCGAAGAGGGATCTTGGGGTAATGTTTTGTTTATTGATTTAAAAAAAGCCTTTGATATAGAGTTGGTAGAGCATTGGACTAGTAAACCGAAGGTCGCGGGTTCGAATCTCAGCCGGGCCAAGTAGAGTTTTCACTACTTGTCCAGTATGGTTCGTCACGCGGAGTAGTACCTTATTAATTATTTAACAATTATTCGCCGAAGGCGAGGTGAATAACGGTGAATAGTATCCGAGACGAAGTCGAGCTTAGGCCTAATAACCTCGACTTATTATTATTCACCAATATTCACTGAGCCTGAGGCGAATCATTGTTTTAGTATAAATACACATTTTCGTATTTTAGGAAGAACATTTTCTTTAAAATTATTAATTTCCTCGTCTGTTGCATTGACAAATTGACTGATGGCCATTTTGAATAAACGCTGAAGGCGATTATCGGGAATTAATCCGAAGTAGCTCGACCAATCAGCGCGCGAGATTTTCTATAATCACCTGTGTATTTATACTAATATTCTTTGACACAGTTTTCTTTGAGCCCGGAGGATTTGATGCATGTAATGTGTTAAACCATGAATTTAGTGGCTACATGTTTACCAAGTCAGTAAGTTGAAAAAGTTGAAAAAAATGCATTGGGTGTAATTTTTTCTTCCACAGAAAATATATTTTGTTGTGTGGAATTTTATTATGTCAGAAAATTTATGTAAATTTAATGAGTTGCAAAAACTGACCGGCACATTACCAGAAAAAAGCTACATTCAGCAGTTGTCAGCGGCGCACCATTATTTGACAATACGCATGCGCAATCTTAGAATCTAACATGGCGACTAGAAAAGAAGATGCAGTCACGATCTGGATGCATCAGATTTAGTTTCAAAAAGAAGATCAATTATATGCACTTAAACGAGAGAGTTCAAGGAATGACATATGTGGCAGTCGCTTCTTTATCTCCCTGCACGCAGTAAAGTTTTGTGCGGTACACTGAACGTTAGTAAAGGAGCCCCGTTCCTCTGCGTAAGAACATATCCAAGGGAAAATGAGAAGATAACTTTTCCAATTCTTTCCGAACTTGAATAATGCAGTTATTAATTGCAGACATGCCTGTCAGCCTGTAATTCTTCGCGAAAAGCTTCAAGTTTGGTGCTTTTTTATGGCAAGCCGCTGACCGCATTACTATCGCAAACTCAGTTAAAAGCCCCATTTCAATTGAGCATAATTTGTTTAAAATACTGTTGACCATTACAAGGAAGTTTCTAGCTTCTAGTTTTACAAAGGAAGAAACTAGCTATCCAAAGGTATGATTTTTTGGGGAAATGGAGCATTGTAGCAAAACTTATGTTGCTTCGAACACGGGCAAATTTATGGGGTTTGGCGTGTATTGATGGACGGTTATGATAGTTCACTCAGAGATATAAATTTCAAAGGAAATATATATATAGACCAAACTACTTTACAGTTGCTCAAAACAGGTCTTAATGTTAACACTGTCTCTTCATTCGAGAAGTGAGCAGGCATTTCATTAGAAGCCGTCAACCGGCGAACTCTGGCAGCTACTTTCAAGATCACGGCCGCCTACTTTTAAAATTTCATATATGAATTTATGTTCACTTGATGAGTTCAGCCGTCTACTTCTTCAAGTGAGTCTGCTACTTTCAAAATTAATGAAACCTCTGAGTGAGTGGTAGTCATTTTGGGAAAACCGTGTAAATTTGTCCTAATTATCCAAAATACAAACTGGTAGTACAGTGTTTTTCGTTTATTTACAATGTAGTATCTCAGATTGATTGAAACGCGTTATTTTCGTAAAAAATATTTATGAAATTCATGGTCAGGTTGTCAACTCCTAGCTAACTTAGTGCATGTAACATATATTGGGGAATCATCCCAGACCTAGACATTTTCAATTATATATTTAGGGAAGTAATAAATTATGATTTCGTGATTTTGTTACTAGGAATACGTTATAGTAATGTATTCCTTCACATCTGAGCCGAATAAAGTCTTGCGTAATCGCGAATGTCACATTTTTCTGGCGATGAAATATTGCCTGCATGTGGGCCTTTAGACCTTGCGTATTACTGTAAGCAATAATGTCCATTCAAAGACGCACTTCGTGCATTTTGCATCTGTTAAGTCCACATGCTTCAATTCATTAACTCCATAATATATCGCATATTCTATCTGCCATTCTATCATTTATACATGTAACAGACATTTGGTAGACGTTCTTACCATGTTTGATGTTTACAGTTTTCTTATATCTAATTTTGTTTTTGGGTTATAACGTTATCGCATTCGTATATTTATAGACGGCGTTGGACGGCGCCATTTTGACGGCTCAACGTACGTTGGTGTACAGCGAGCATTTTCTCTGGAATTTTGACGTCATTGACTGCTTGTTTCTAGCACTCAATAACGACCAAATTGAAAAGAAATCATCGCTGGGCACCATGCAATTTCGAGCCGTCAAACCAAATCGTAAAGGCGGCGTCCAGAAGGACAAAATTCAAAAATAAAAACGTTATTTCTCGAAAACAAAAGCAGATATCGTAAAACTACCTACACTTTTAAAACTAATATTTTAGGCCTTTTATTTAAAATGATTTAGATAGACCGACTAGAGAGTAATGACAGAATATATATACCAAACTTCTACTCAATGTCTGCTAAATCGCCCCAAGTTCGCAAACGAACCACATGCGCATCGTGTACATTACATACGTACAAATCATGATATATATATATATATATATATATATATATATATATATATATATATATATATATATATATATATATATATAATTTATAAATACTTTACCTAAAACAACAAGTGGCACGACGGTATCATTGGTCCCCGCTGCATTTATCAGATGACAGCTGTAATTGGCAGTATCGTTCCTCCAAACTTGGTCAATCCGCAGATTACTGTTCCATGTTATTTCATGCTGGTTTTCATTCAGGGAAATATGATAGTGTCCATTTCCAGTGATTTCACTTCCATTTTTCTTCCACGATACATTTGGTTGAGGAAAGCCATAAACCACACAAGTAAAATTTACAGATTCTCCAATTTTCACCATTTTTTTAGGCACAGTAATACTTGTTTTTGGTCGAACTAATATACAAATAATACAAAAAAAGAGACTTAAGTCACTTAAATGCCATATTAATTCAACATTTCTGTTCGGATTTACCAACCCCCCCTACATAATGTTAAGGTGCGGCAATACGGGAAAAGTTTTTCTTTAACTTGCAACGCAACTTTGTTGTGTTGCAAGTTGAAAAGCGTTGTTGCACGTATTGCCACCCACCTTAACCCTTTCACGCATGGCTCTCCGAGACTTCTCCCCTCGACGAGTAAAATCGTCTGGCTTTAGAGTAAAAAGTTGTTCGACAACAACGATACGCACGAAAGGGTTAAACATTGCCATGCAACAATGATTTTGCTGTAAGTTGAAAAAAAAAAGTTGAGAAAAGTAGACTCCAGTTCTACGTGCTTAGTAGACTCCAGTTCTACTTGCTCGCAACAAAATCATTTTTGCGTGACAATGTTTAAGGTGGGTGGTAATACGTGCAACAACGCTTTTAAACTTGCAACTTGGTTATTATTATAAGTAATAACATGACTTGAGGGAATTAGCGAATAAATTTCCTCCCCGCTGAGGGAAGATTTGTTCCCAAGGCAAAGGGGATATTGTAATATTATGATCACCAAGGAAAACTTTGGAATCTTGCCGACAGGAAATTTACACAGTTACTCAATTTTCCCGTGCATGTTGATGATGGAAAATATATGCGAGCGGGAAATTTAGAAGAAGGCAAAGGATTTCCTTGTCTTCTAATTTTCCCTCATCAACATGCATGCACGGGAAAATTAGAATAATTTCTTTGCTTTCTAATTTTCCCTCATCAGCATGCACGGCCGGGAAAATTAGGAGACAAAGGATAAATTTCCCTCTTGTATGAGCGATGAGAGAAATACGAGGTTTACAATACAAACCTCACCCTGCGAGCTCGGTCTGATATTTTCCCGTAATGAACGCACTCTCGGTTAATAAGAATTTATTATTCCAATAAAGGGCTGCAATCGAAGCGTCAATGTCTCGTTCCTAAACATCTCGGCAGTTTACTAACCTTTAGCTTCGGTATATCCAAAACACTGCCTGCCATCCTACATAGCACTTTATGCATGCTTGCATAATTATTACAAGTAATAGCATAAAAAGAGGTGTATTATAATACACCTCTTTTTATGCTATTATGTCCCGCTTGACGAGGGTCATTTAGTAAAATTCCCGAGGGCAGAAAAATTCTTTTGTAATATCATGTTTGAGGGAATTTCTTTTGTTGTCACGCCCGTTGACGTCAAACCGGGTATGATTAGTTCTAATCAAACCTGCTTAATCAGTGGCGTAGCCAGGGTCTATACATTGGAGGGGCCGAGCGCCGAAGGCGCGAGGTACCTAGGGGGGTCCGGGGGCATGCTCCCTCGGAAAAATTTTGAATTCTGGGGCCTCTGCGATGTGATTTCCTGCGTTTTGTGGGCTCGAGTTAAAAGAATTTAGACATAATAAGTAGAAAGTTTAGCTAATATATCTTTGCCGTATAAAGACAAGTTACATTTGTAAAAACACATGTTGAGGAGCTTCCTCATTACCATAAAACATAATAGTATTCACAGTACTTCATGTTATACAAATATTTCAGATTGCACTCGTCATTGATACTTTCGAACAACCTCGGCAATTCTCGGCCAAAAAAAAAATGGTGGGCTTGACTTTCGACTGATTGAAATAATACGCTTGTAATGTAAATTATTACTTGCAGTTAGTAAGACCCCAATTATATATATTGTCATCTATTAAAGCACTCACAGGAATGCTGGGAGGATCCAGCGATCATTTCGTACCTCCCCCCCAAATATTTTCTCCTAGGATTTGGGCTTTTCACAGGGGCTGTCTTGAATATGATTGGGGGGGGGGGGGGGGGCAGAGCCCCCTTGCCCCCCCTTGGCTACGCCACTGCCTGCTTTGACGTCAACGGAGGTAGGATTAGTAAAAATGAATTTTAATGAGATATATTGGTTGTTAATGGACCTGTGAGAACAAAAGAAATTCCCGCAAACATGATATTACAGTATTAGCTAGTTGAACTCCGATATGATAAGCAGCAATTTGAGTACAACTGTCTTTCAAAAATTAGAATTCGTGGAAAAAATACAATTTACAAGTCTGGTTAAAGAATGTGTTAATGCGTTCTATTGTTCGAATCCCAAGTATAGACGACGAAATAAAGTTAAAAATGCATGTATTTAGATAGTGCAAATGCATCGAGTTTTGAATGCATCTGTTCCAGGCCCTGAAAGGGCAAGTAATGCGTAGAAGGCAAATCTTTATTTGGAAACATTTCTTTAAATATCTACGACCCCAAGGATTGTTTACAAAAGTGGCGTGGTTGCTGACTTTTGTTAGTGGGTTATTGAAGTAATTTCATGCATGACCAAATTTTCGCATAAACGGCTATAACAAGTCAAGTGTTTAAGTTTGCCTCTGAATATAAGAATGGGCATGATATAAGAAGAAATGGGTGTAATCAACCATTTCTTCATTCATTTCTTATAATTTAATAAAACCTTTATTCATATTCCCTCTAAATGTAATCGAAAAGTTAAAATACCTGCACAAATTCTACTGACGGACCGACCGACCGGCAGGCAGGCATGCAGGCATGCAGGCATGCAGGCATGCAGGCATGCAGGCATGCAGGCATGCAGGCATGCAGGCATGCAGGCATGCAGGCATGCAGGCATGCAGGCATGCAGGCATGCAGGCATGCAGGCATGCAGGCATGCAGGCATGCAGGCATGCAGGCATGCAGCCATGCAGGCATGCAGGCATGCAGGCATGCAGGCATGCAGGCATGCAGGCATGCAGGCATGCAGGCATGCTGGCATGCTGGCATGCTGGCATGCAGGCATGCAGGCATGCAGGCATGCAGGCATGCAGGCATGTAGGCAGGCAAGCGGGCGGGCGGGCGGGCGGGCGGGCGGGCGGGCGGGCGGGCGGACGGACGGAAAGAAAGAAAGAAAGAAAGAAAGAAAGAAAGAAAGAAAGAAAGAAAGAAAGAAAGAAAGAAAGAAAGAAAGAAAGAAAGAAAGAAAGAAAGAAAGAAAGAAAGAAAGAAAGAAAGAAAGAAAGAAAGAAAGAAAGAAAGAAAGAAAGAAAGAAAGAAAGAAAGAAAGAAAGAAAGAAAGGAAGGAAGGAAGGAAGGAAGAAAGGAAGGAGGGAAGGAAGGAAGGAAGGAAGGAAGGAAGGAAGGAAGGAAGGAAGGAAGGAAGGAAGGAAGAAAGGAAGAAAGAAAGAAAGAAAGAAAGAAAGAAAGAAAGAAAGAAAGAAAGAAAGAAAGAAAGAAAGAAAGAAAGAAAGAAAGAAAGAAAGAAAGAAAGAAAGAAAGAAAGAAAGAAAGAAAGAAAGAAAGAAAGAAAGAAAGAAAGAAAGAAAGAAAGAAAGAAAGAAAGAAAGAAAGAAAGAAAGAAAGAAAGAAAGAAAGAAAGAAAGAAAGAAAGAAAGAAAGAAAGAAAGAAAGAAAGAAAGAAAGAAAGAAAGAAAGAAAGAAAGAAAGAAAGAAAGAAAGAAAGAAAGAAAGAAAGAAAGAATTGGGGGATTTAGCAAAATTCTAATCAAAATTTTTAAGAAATATATAACTTAAAAACAACACAAAAATAGGAATACATTAATAGTTAAAACGTTTAGATGTTAATCACACAAAATAAAAAGACTTGAGTAAAACTCTTCAACAAATGTATTCACTCACCATAAACCGTCAGCACTGCCAGTGCTGTTTTGTGATCCTTCCTATTCCTCAAGGTGCACGAATAGTTGCCTCTGTTGGAATATTTCAAGTCAGTAATAACCAAGGTGGATTTCTTGCTGTTCATAGTTCCAGTCTGGGACGAAATGTTATATTGTGTATTGGCTGGAACTATGTTTCCATTTTTTCTCCAGATAATATCTGGTGTTGGAATTCCATTACCCCTACAGTAGAATGACGCAGTTTGCGTTTCGTTCAACGTAGCGTCTTTTGGGGAATCCAGGATGTTAGGACGTGCTAGTGTGAAATTGTAGAGAATAAATACGAGTTGTTAGGTTTCTGGCACTAGCATAGATTAAAAGAGAAAAAACTAAAAACGGAGAGAGCATAACAAAATCAAATGTCTGTAATTTATAATGTGACGATGTATTGACATTAGTTCGTAAAAATGCGGTCATTTAAAAAAAATATATTAAAACCGCACAAATGATTTGCTTGGTGATCTAGAGCAGGAATTCGTTTTCCTACAGAAGTAATTTGCTATAATATTTTAAAGTGGCTCCCACTGTTTCTTGAAACGTGGAAAAAGTGTAAGTTTCAACTTCAGAAAGCGCTTATGAAAATTTTCGAAAAGACTACAACAGGTTTAAGTATAGGTTAGTTACCGAGGTTGAGGTAACTAACTTACTTAGTTCAAGATCACCGAGGTTGCCTAAGAAAACTGAGATACTGAGTTCGTTATCACAGAGGTTGTCTAAAAAACACTTCAGTCGCGATGATAAATCGTTTATCACATTTGTGACCATTGATTAAAGCTTATTTTCCCAACCACGCATAAATCAAGTTAATTTCCCGGGACCAATATATATTAGCCCCGGGCAATTAACTTGACTTATGCGTGGTTGGGAGTAACTATTATAAATAAACAATCGCGGTACATCAAAGAAAATCGAGGTGATCGTGAACTAATAACAGGTTAATAACAGGTCTACTGAATATAGAATATAGGTTTATACTGTTTATGGAGTAATTCACAGAATTCTAATGACATAAATCAAAACAAGGAACTATAAATAATATATATTATACAAGTCATAAGCGCATAGGAAGTACTAGAACAATATAAATTCCGAACGCATCAACCAAATGAATCAGACATAGTTTGACACTACTTTGGCTTAAATATTTTCAAGCTAACTCTAAAAAGAAACAACAAACAAACAAACAAACAAACAAACAAACAAACAAACAAACAAACAAACAAACAAACAAACAAACAAACAAACAAACAAACAAACAAACAAACAAACAAACAAACAAACAAACAAACAAACAAACAAACAAACAAACAAACAAACAAACAAACAAACAAACAAACAAACAAACAAACAAACAAACAAACAAACAAACAAACAAACAAACAAACAAACAAACAAACAAACAAACAAACAAACAAACGTTCAGGCCAGAGCACCGTTAAACTGTCAGATAAAGCCGTGCTAAATCTTTATTGACGTCGAGACTATAGATTTTAGCTTTTAACTAAGTTTTCATGTAAGTCAATTAAAATATATAGAGTGTCCTGGATGGGAATAATGGAAATAATAAGCTAGATTATCTGAGTCCATTTCGTGAGTTATTTTTTCCGAAAAGATACATTCAGCACTTCTTTTAGTTTACTTTTCGTTTTTACCTTCTATCCTCGTTCACTTTTGTCGTGCTACATTTTGCACTAATAATCTGTAATATACATTTCAAGTTCTTTGTCTTTGATTCGACATAAATTATGCATGTAATTAGAATTCTGTTCATCACTAAATATGTTGTGCATCTTTTATTAAATTATCTCCGAATATTCTGTACCCTTGTCCTAGGAGTTTTCTTTCCCGTAATTTAATTATAGCGGTAAGACGAGAGAGAAGAGAAAATCTCTGGTAGGAAGCTGTACGATGATTGTAAAACCTCTCCAATAGAATTCTAGCTGAACAGAACGTGTTCACCATCTCCGATTGGATAACCCTCAAACAGAGTTTTGATTCGTTGAACGTCTTATTAATAGTAAGGGTGATATGATTGGTTAAACATGTATTATATTAGCCTATGAGATTTGTAGCCAAATATAGCCTTACAATTACATAAAAGTGAGGTTCGTACCGCTTCCTATCAGAAGTTTTCTCTCGCTTCCTGTCTTACCACAATAAAATTACGGGAGAAAACCCCTGGAACCAGGGTAAATATTCTGTGATGCAAAGAACAAGACGATTGATTAAATATTATGTTTTGCGTTGCAATTAAAGCTTACTGAATATGCTTTGTTATATTTTAGAATTTAGACAATACGAAAAGTGCTTACAAATCGATGGTGCATGGTAGACCATGGGATAAATGTGTTTTCATTATTCTTGTATGAGTATATAAGCAAAGCAATAGGTATATTTATTAACCAATGCCAAGTTTACCAAGACACCTTGCAACTAGGATATAAAGTACTCAATACACCCATTGAAATAACAAGATTAACGTATAATAAAATACTTTGCATTTTTAATAACTTACCAAAAACTGTAATGCTTGCTCTCGTTGAATCATTGCCTTCAATGTTCGCGACCGTGCACACGTACGTTCCTTCATTATCAATATTAACTGGAGAAATCACTAATGTTTTGTTTCCATTAATTTTTGTAGAGTTAGGAATGAATGGACGATCATCCTTAGTCCACGTGTAGGTCAAACTAGGATCACCAGAAGCCAAGCAGTTGAGCATGTACGACGTACCGTTTTGAACATCTTTATCCTCCAAATGGGTTGTTATTCGCGGTTTTACTAAGAAATTGAGGAAAGATAATTTAGAAATGCGTTCTTTACCATAAATACCATACAAATTTTAAGTCCACGTTCACGCGATGCCGGTACGAAAGTTATATCGGCAGAATATCGTTACGTTCATACGAAGCCGTTTGAATTTCAGAACGTTTTCGAAAGTGTTCAGACGACTCCGGAACCTTCTTCATGGTGTGCATGCATCCACTATTACCGAGTTGTGCGCTGTTTAACTTAAAAGCCATGTTTCGTCAAAACTAAATGGAAACGAGAAGCAATTCAAAGAATATCTTATCCGACTAAAGCGTAGTGCATTCCAGGTTTGCAATTTTAGTCTTTCTATTTAGAACTTGCCTTATCGACTCAATACTCACCGATTTCCACCACCAGCTTGCAGGGGCGGATCTAGCGTTAGTCAAATAAGTCAAACGATTAAGGTAAAAAAAATAGCGATTGCAAAAAAAAATCCGGTTAAAAACGACGTAATAGCAGGGAGAACAATCGCGGAAAATCTAATTCGTCACCAGGACCATTTGCGGGAAGGCGCGCGGACATTTTATACCTCCTGGTGGCACTGATTAGGTTTGCCGAATTTGGCAGCCATTTTGACTTATTTACCCCATTTTAGCCACTCTGATTGGTCAAAACAAGGTAAATTTTGACCACTGATTGGTTTGCCGTATCTGGCAGCCATTGTGACTTATTTGAGCCGATTTAGCCATTCTCATTGGTTGAACACGGCTTGCTCCAAATCTTGCCTGATTTACCTCAAATTGAGCAATCTGATTGGCTATGCAGAACCTTGACTAACTTGCCAGTCACCAAGTGTGCGATCTGCTTGCCTCGATCATGGCTTCTACAAGCATATTTGATCGCGCGCGATCAGCTTTAAAAAGCAACAACATGGTGTTCATTGCGACAAACATATGCATCGATTTCATCTGAAAGGCGTCATGGTTTGTCGAGTTCTCGGTAACTAAAGAAGAATATTTTCTCAAGACTGCTTTACCTAATATAAATACCTCAACACGTGAAGCCGTGAAGGGCATTCTATCGCTCAAAAAGTCCAAGGCAAGTTTAATTTAAAATGTTTTCATATATTCATTATGATTGGCATTTATGAAGCTGTCCGACGCAATAGTGCTGTATTGCTTTCAATTCTTGAGGTCATAACTGGTCTCGGAGCGCGAAAGTGTTTATGAATTTATCAGCCTATAAAGGTTTATCGAAATTACAAGCTGACAGCTATTTTGTTGCGCTTTCGAAAGGAAGCTTGAGATACGTGAAGTATCTGACAACACGATTCATTATTCCCGTGTTTATGGTCGTTCGACGATATAAAAGATTGCTAGAATTGTTAAATTTATTCAGGGTTTTGGTTTCAGTCTCAAAATACGTCTGGCTGTGGGCATGCAAGTTAGGGTTTTCCCTGTATTTGCGTAAAATCTGTGTGCTCATTTGAACTCGGTAAACAGTCATAATTTATAAGTTTTAGAGTATGTAATGAGAACCACACTGGTGTTAAAGTAGCGTGATAGCAGATATAAGGGAGTAAATCGTCGATGGAGATATTTGATTTTATACTAACAAAGCGCAAATGAATATTAGGCTATTAGCTCATTAGTCTGTGGCTATGTTGCGTATCAAATGACGCGAATCAAGGCTGTTAGACATGCAGTATAAAATTACATAAAGAATTATAGATGAGGTTTCAGAAACAAGAATGATGCCTATACGTAACGTAACAATGTGCATCATACTTTGGGATACAAGACGCCATTAAAAACATGTTTTAAGACTTTTAAATTGTGCTCAAAATTGCTGTCAGAGTGCGGGAAACGCCGTTTCAGAGACCCAAATTTTAAAAATTTCCCAGGGGGGCGCACGCCCTAAAAATGTGGACTTCAACAAATTTGACTAAGGTATAAAAATTCCTAGATCCGCCCCTGGCTTGTCATTGGCATAATTGTCAAAATATGAGTGGAAGTTCTTAACAGAAGTTTTTTAAAGTCGAGAACATAAAGGAAGTTTTCCACCTCTGAAACAAAACCCACCCTTTCTAACCGGTGCATTTATAAGTCTTATAATCCTTACTGAAAGTAAATGCTATGTAAAATAAGTTTCAAACTAGTTTGGTAACCAGTATATTATAAAGCTAAATTGCAACATATGTAACTCACCTAGCAATATACATGCTTGCTGAAAGGACTGCATGCATGTAAAAATGTACTTCATGCGTGCATGCAGGACTGCATGAATACAATTGCATGCACGCATGCATGCAAATCTACTTGCATGCATGAACAAACTATACTGCATGGTGCATGGGATGGTAAAACAATACTCGTCAATGTTTGAATAAGAATAGAGATAAATTCTCATAAGCTAAAAATAGGACACCAATATGGTCGCCATTTTATTGTTTTGGTACACCAATATTTTCGCCGTGACGTCAGATGAAAACAATCTATACAAATTTGTGGCACACTCTAATAATACGATTCCTATATCAATATCATTGAATAAACATATTCGAGTACTTACCATGAACAGTTAGGGTGGCGTTAACCATCACAGGATTCCCTTTGTTTTTTGCAGTACATGTGTATATCCCTTCATCGCGGTTCGTAACGTTCCGTAAAACTAACAAGCTGCTTTTCAGGGTTATATTCTGTGCGGGGATGCTACCATTATGTCTGCTCCACGATACATACGGTTCAGGGGAGCCATCTGCGATACATTTAAATGTGACATCTGTTTTTTCTAAAACTGTTGTTGTTTTGGGGTCCACTGTTACGTTAGGAATGACTAGATTAAGAAGAACAGAATTAATAGTCTTAGAATACAAAATCCAACGAGTTAACAGATTGGAGAATGATGGGCATATATTTGCATATAAAAAAGGATTAGTCGAATACTGATAATCTCAGTACTTTTAAATATTCAATTTAAGCTCGTGTAACCCAGTGAGCTCTAAATATAACTGGAGTGATATCTTTGTCGCGAACAACGCGCCAGGCATTCTAGTCTTCAGTCGTCCGGTCAAGTCTGATTTGGCCAAAAGACCGCGTAGGAGACTGGAACTATACGTACTTCTGGCCTACATGCCCGCCATGTTTGGTTTTAATCTTTGCCCGGTTAATGACCAGCAGATATCACTACAGTTATAGAGCTCACTGGTGTAACCTGGTTTGTACAAGCGTTATACCTGTATACGACTAAACAAGATTATCTTGACTTCTTGTCCCGGCAATTGTTACAAAGTAATAATTAACAATATGACGAAATAGATTATATTGCTAAATACCTGGTGTCTCCTTTTTAGCTACTTTATATGATAGCAACTTTCGAGTTTTAGAAGTTGTTGAATTTCGTCTTGAAAATCTCTTTCCAAAACTCATAGTCAATTGAGATATACATGGTTTGGAAACTCGGCAAACTTCAAAGCGCCTATAATGAGCTGTGATTTTTACGGTCCTCGCCGTGCCGTGCCGTTCAATAAACTCGCATCACGTGTTTTATCAGGTCAACAAACGGTAAAACACTGGCACTCGTTATTAAACATTACATAAACAACTAGTCTAGGGTTATTATATCTTGTGTCCTATGATAAGTAATAAAATACACGTTACTTACGAACAATTTCAACATGCTTAAGATCCAGTTCATTGTCCTTGGTTTTTGTAGCCTTGCAAGTGTAGTTTCCAAACTGTTGGTAGGTTTGATCAGGGTTAACGTAAAGAATGCTTGTAATCGGTTCCAAGAATCCACTTGGTTCACTGTTTACAATTATTTGGTAAACATCTAAACTGGAGTTGGCATTTCCTAAACTAACCACTGTTCCATTCCTGAACCACCTCACGACAGGATTTGGATAGCCTTTACCATTGCAACTGATAATCACTCTCTCTCTTATACTTTTAAGGTAAATTATAGATGTTGAATTCACTTCGGCTATTGGACGAACTAAAAATAAAACATTACAATAAGTGTAATCAATCTATACGCAATTCCGTCTACATATATCAGTGGTAAACGCCAAGAAAATATTGGATGAGTAGATTAAATCCTACGAACAACTTAAAAAAAATTGCCATGATAGACAAAAGTATGTTTTAGTCTGGCTGATCTTATTTAATTAATATAAAGTGCTTGTGAAGTAATATTTTCGCTAATTTCTTTATTTCATAATATAAAAATATTAGAAATCACTGACATTACTAAATATGCTCACTTTGTTTTACGTGTTCAGAAAGTGCTTTATTTTTATATTTAAACTTGCCAAACCGTAGCATTTCTTAAGTCGAAATGTCAGCAAGGACTGAGACAAGTAACAATACCTGTGATGTCACAAGGTGAATTAGTGGACAAGCAAAGTTTATGATAATGATCCACCGTGTGACGTCAAATAGTCGTTGTGGTCGCGTTATTGTGTTGACATTTCACGGCCCTAGCTATCAACTTTGAACTGAAAAGTGAAGTGTTTTCAAATACGTAAATATTAAAGAACATATGTACGAATATTAGAATTTTCTATATTTTTATATTATCATATAATATAAAAAGTAAAAATTTAATTTCATAAGCACTTTAATAGATAAATCAATTAAATAATTTTAAAAAAGTGTTGAAATCTCTTTACAGTTGGTTTCGGTTAATTGTGGTGATAGCGCTGAGATTTGTACAATAGATTTTAATATTCAGATATGACATTATTTCTAATAGGTGGTTTTCACTGTGACGTCACAAAATTCCAGTCGATCGAGAATCGGTCCAGTAGACGCAAAGATACACGAGTTTTTTTGAAAGTGTTTTGATCGGGAATATACATAGCGAAAGTTTAGGTCTGGCAAGATATCAGATTTCTTATTTCGAACATCTACC
Source organism: Corallium rubrum (assembly GCA_964035015.1). Taxonomy (NCBI): domain Eukaryota; kingdom Metazoa; phylum Cnidaria; class Anthozoa; order Scleralcyonacea; family Coralliidae; genus Corallium; species Corallium rubrum. The sequence goes on along the minus strand of OZ035998.1, from coordinate 17,487,721 downwards.
TTAATTTTGACATTATGATAACACTTCAGTCTTCAAATCATGAGCAGATGCAGAGATGCTTTTAGTAATTAATACTTTTAGAGGTTTAAAGACCTCTAAGGCAAGTTATTATTTATTATTATTATAAACATATTTTACGAGGGTGCCACAGTCACCCGAAAGTGTTTTTCATGCAGGCCCTCAAATTAAAATACATTCATTAAAGTCAACATTAAACATAACTAAACAAAAAGGCATATTACACTGAACTATAAAATTACGAGTAAAAGTTCCAAACACTTAAATTTAAAAACTACGAATACAAGTTCCAATACTTAGATTTGAAATTTGTTTTAGTCTCAGCCTTAGTTACTGATTCAGGTAAAATGTTCCAATCCTTAATAAAATGATAGTTTGTTCTTAGTTGTCCCCAGTGAGTGTTTATGGCAGGTAATCTAAGATGATTTTTATTTCTTGTGTTATATGAATGGACCTCACTACCACAGCAATTATCGAATCTAAAGTCAACTGAATTATTCTCGATTGATTTGTACACAAACTGGCATCGATGGAATTGTCGTCTGAGTTTTAGTGGTTTCCAGTTCAGCAATTGCAGGGCCATCGTACTCGAGTCGTCCTTCCGCATATTTAGTATCTCCTTAGCAGCTTTGTTTTGTAGTACTTGAACAGAATTTATCAAGGTATCATTCGCTTTATCGCCCCAGACAAGATCTCCATAATCCAATAGCGGTAGAATAAGAGTATTGACAACAGCTTCACGAGTGCTTTGAGGTAGTAGGTACTTGATTCTTCTTAACACGCCAAGCCTTTGAAGTACTTTCTTTTGAATCATTCCGATGTGTTCGGACCAATTAACGGTTTCACTAATTACAACACCAAGATACCTGTATGAGGTGACTTTCTCAAGCTCGTCTTCGTCGATATACAACTTCATAGATTCGAAGGCTTTGATCCGTTGTGAAGAACCAATGATCATAAATTGGGACTTCTTGGTGTTTATGGTAAGCCTGTGATTGTTCAACCAGCCCTTTATACGAGAGAGATCATCGTTTAGCTTTTCCTGTAATTCAAATCGCGTTGATTCCGTGCAATACACCACTGTGTCATCGGCAAATAGAGATGCCTTAGTATGTTTCAAGCACTCAGGCATATCGTTTATATATACAAGGAAAAGCAACGGTCCCAACACAGTGCCCTGTGGAACCCCGACAGTAACCGATCGTTGAGCGGAAGAGACCTCTCCAATAGTAGTGCATTGTGTACGATGAGTGAGATAAGATCGAAACCACTTGACACACTTAGAATCCACACCATAGGCGCTGAGCTTTCGTAAAAGCAACGAATGGTTCACAGTATCAAACGCCTTTTTAAAGTCAAGGTACACCACCCCAGTGACTTGGACTTTGTCCATATTATGTAATAGTGTATCTGTCAGTTGCAAGAGAGCGGTAGATGTTGATCTCTTCGATCTGAAGCCAGATTGCTGCATGTATAGAAGGCTATTTTCGTCGAGGTAACTATAGAGCTGTGACTTCACAGCTCGTTCCAGAATTTTACTCACTGTAGGCAAGATGGAAATTGGTCTGTAATTATCGCAATTTGTTGCATCACCACTTTTGAAAAGTGCCGTGACTTTAGCTGATTTCCATAAATTAGGAAAACGGCATTGAGTAATTGACATATTGATCAGTTTTTGAATAACTGGAGCAATAACTTCAGAGGCATCTTTCAGGAGTTTAGCGCTGATCTTATCCAGACCAATAGCCTTATTTGTTTTCAGTCTACGAAGCTGAGTCATAACAAATCTTTCAGAGACACTATATAGCCTAAATTGCGCATCAGTTTTGGATTCAAACGTTAGTTGACATTCGTTTTTTCCAAAAACTTGAGCTAATTTCTGGCCGATAGTTACAAAATGTTTGTTAAGGATTTCGACTACATCAATGGTTTTAGTGAAGAGCGTTTTATTGGACTGTATACTGTTAATAGTTTTTGACTTTGCCGATGGTAGTACTTGCTTTAAAGCTTTCCACATTCGAGATCCATCAGATTTCGAGTGTTCGATCAACTGACAAAAATAGGCCGACTTCAACTTACGCTCTTCCCGATTCGCACAATTTCGTAACTTCTTATACATGCCCCAGTGATATTGAGAGTTAGTTTTACTAGCTTACGGTGATGAAAGTCACGATCGCGGCGTATTTCTAATAGTTTACTATTCACCCATGGAGTTTTTAAGCCTTTCATGCGTTGTTTCTTTATTGGCGCATGCAAATCAGCTACCTCAGAGAATAGACGATTCCATAGGGACAGCGCATCATCAATTGATCCGTTGCATCAAGAACATTCCAAGGTACATTTCTTAAATCATTAACAAAGGCTTCTTTTCTATAGTTCTTATACGAACGTGTTTCATGCATGCAGGGAGGTCATTTGGGCACACCACTCTTGAGAACACAAAGGACAATACTGTGGTCGCTAATTGACATATTAACGACCTCCCACTGGACAACTCTATGTTCATTGTTAACACATATTAAATCTATTGTTGTTTCTGAAGACTCGCATACCCTGGTTGATTTTGTTACTAATTGTTTTAAATCATTAGCAGCAAGAAAGAAATGTTCGCAAAGTTTTTTGTAAGCGCTTAATTATCCCTCCGGGGGCCAAAGTCAATGTTGAAATCACCCAAAATAACAAGCTCGGTTTTTGAGATATCTATAACATTTAACATACTATCCATTGCAGTAATAAATTGATCAGCATCTTTATCAGGAGGTCTATAGATGGAACCTATAACCATAGACTTGCATTTCGGTCGTTTCAGTTCAATTCAAACAGCTTCAATGCCATCTATTGACAAATCGCTTCTTAGTGAAACATTCAAATTATCACGCACAAAAACAACAATCCCACCGCCTTGCTTACCACTATTCCTGTCTTTCCTTAAGATAGAATACCCTTGAATTGATATTTCACTGTCCAGAATGTCCGATGTTAGCCAGGTTTCTGATAGTCCTAGGATATCCAACGAAGTATGGGCCAGCAACTCTCTGATTGAATCCATTTTGTTATAAAGTCGGTTTACGTTCAGGTGGGCGACACTAAGTCCACGATGAAGTTTCGGCCAAAAAGAAGTATTTGCTGCCAAATCGTCATTTAATTGTTGGCCATCTGATTCAGTAGAGAAGTTTTTATCGGATGATATCGGGCCAGGAAATAAACACGTAGTACAAGACCAATTTGTAGAAGGTTTACAAAGGTCAGCATACTCGTTGTTTGCAATACCAAGACATTTAGCGTGAAACCAAAAGTCACACTTGTCGCATTGAACTGCTTTTTGATTTTTACGGCATCCTTTAAAACACAACTTACACGGATCTGTAACAGGCCCAGGATTTAAGCTTACGTCTCCAGCTAATAAGACCAAATACGAAGCGACAAGAGTAGAGTTCAACAGTTGTATTCCAGCCTTTAACTTGCAAGATGGCGGAGTACTCGGGTTTCGTGGGTGTCGAGATAATCCAGATGAATTTCTTCCTGGATACTGCTTCACCTCCAATTTAAGGTCAAGCAGAATTGACGATGCACCATTAGAGATATTTGGATGAGGTTTTTGGGACTCAAGTATCAAAACGAAGAATAAAATTTGTACTAAAAGTGCAGAGCAGAAAAATGCTCTACCCGCCATGTTGACTATGCAAGTAAATAGTAAATCATATATGTACGGTGAGACTTGAGCGCGACAACGCTGAGTTTACGGATTGAATGATTGGAACATAGCATTCATGCTTTCCTTCGTAAAGTTGTTTATGAACGCGAAGTCTAAATGGGAAGATTCTAGTATACGGAATTTTTTATTGATCTGACGTGAAAAAGTGCACGAACAGTCGAACACCACTCGTGTGAAATATAATGGACACGAAACAGAAAAAGCCTGCAAACAGAATTTACCTCACAACATGCCAGACCACGAGCTCACTACCGCTGAATGAATAGCTTCAAACCTTTATTCGCTCCTACCGCAAGACAGACAACAAATCTTTTCGTCCAGATCATATTTAAATAAGTATAGTCATCCAGTTAAGCCTATATAGTCATTGTTTCGAAAAGAAAATTGATTGCTCCTTTACGACTTTCGCTTCACCGCCATATTCTGCCATTCTCCCCCTTCGTAAACAAAGACGCGCGTGCGCAATGCTAAACCTCCTCCCCGGAAGTTTTTTTCGCCATCACAATACTGTTTTACACTAAAAAGGGAAACAGGGTATTTCTAAACAATTGAGCAATTACTAAATCAGTAATTCAGTTGCAGTTTAAAAGAAGTAAAATACAATTAAAATTTCATCACAATAGTAACAATAATGGTTACGCTAAAGAGAAAATAAAACATTGTTGATAGAGACTTTTTAATTCTTTTTCAAATTTCAACATTTCTTAAAATTCAATATTTTTACCATTAAAGACGTTATATAACAACGCGAGAATTTGTTGCTGTGACGACAAAAGCGCAAAAAAACATTGGGATCACATTGCCAGAAATTTGGGACAAGATGGCGTCGCGCGTGCGCATTAACGACCATAATAATGGCGATTCTCAACAGTAAATAATAAGGAGAGCACACAATAATTTAAATTTTGCTTAAACGGCAATATATTTCTTCTTTGCGCAGCTCCATCTGACTTCAGCAAGGGCTAAGCAACAATTACAACTAAAAAACATTTGCTTATACCTCGACGGCAAAGTACTTCCCTAGCTCGTCTTACTTTTGCACTAAAAGCGCTACTATCCATCCATAGTGTTAGCCATAGTAATCTTTGCAAACAGGTGCTAGAAAACGGCTAAATTGACCAAGAATGTTACGGGCCATGCGAAGTGCGTAGCTCGCGATGCATTCGGCATGAGTCAGTCTACTTCCTGAGCACATACATACAGATTCGGATTTGTCTCTAGCATAGTCTTCACAGTTCTTATAGTCGTTTACAGGTTGTTTACATATACATACATGCATGATTTAGGCAATTCTAAAGAACTCAATGATCTGAATAATGAGAATACACTAGAAAACAATAGAATCAAACGCACTATAATACATAATTATATTATTAGACTACCGAAAGCGGCGGCACAAATGAACCAAATTTCTGGTGATGTTTAGTATTCTATCAACCTCCAAAAAATTTATTACCATACGTCTACAGTTCCGGGGGTAGTTCATGCCTTTAACCCCAGAAGAACACCAAAAAAGGCCTGTTTATAGTTACGGTTAAATAGGTGGGCCTTCTGACTCTGACTATCAATTTTATACTGTAGTCACATGACATTAGCTAAATTCAAATGTGAATAATATAAAAATCATGTCGAAAGACAACATTTTAGGATTTGTAAAAGAATAAATTTACCTTCAACGTTAATCGGGACATTTTTTTGCTCTTCATGATATTTGTTTTTTGCTGTACATATATACAACCCTTGTTCGTGAAATGAGACATTTTTTATTGTCAGCGTTTGGTTCTTGTCTGCGAGGACAACTTTTGGCATCAGAAGGATACTCGAGTAATTGAACTTCGTCCATGTAACGGAAGGAAATGGGTCTCCCGCGACACTGCAGTTCAAAGTGACGTTTTCTTTAAGTTGATGGATATCAGTCTCTGATATGAACACGATTTTGGCAGGAACTACAAGAAGAACATAAACCAATAATAAAAACGAAGTAATCGTTATGGATAAAGGCGCAGTAAGAATTGGAAAATTCTCCAGTTTGAACTTATTATATAATTATATAAACTATATATCATGCGTGAATTTACGTTGCACATTGTGGTAATAATACTTAGAAAATGAAAGAATATGTGAGCCATGCCAAATAAAAATTACTAATTTAAAAAAAAAACGTTATGCAAATGTAACGCACTTACAAGTAATAATAAACAATGAATAATAACAATAACAATAACAATAAAATAATAATATAAAAAGTTAAAAGTTACATTAGGGATTGCACAGTCACAGTAGTCTGTAGCGTCTTGCAATTGACTATGTAAAACGCTAGCAAATTTTGGTAGCTTCTGAGCCACTCCACCTTGTATTGAGGGGCTATTAATATAACGACAACAACAACAACAACAACAACAACAACAACAACAACAACAACAACAACAACAACAACAACAACAACAACAACAACAACAACAACAACAACAACAACAACAACAACAACAACAACAACAACAACAACAACAACAACAACAACAACAACAACAACAACAATAAAAATAAAAAAGTAGTATAACCACAAGGTAGACAGTTTTATTGATAATGTCTCAATGCAGAAGTGAAGATAATTTGGAATAAAAAAATACAAACTGATGAAAAAATAGAACATTCAAGGCCAAACAATTGCAGGATGCGACCAAAGCAAGTGTTTCCAGATATTTTCAAATAATAAGCTGAGATAAAGCAAAATAATAACAATAACAATAACAACAACAACAACAACAACAACAACAACAACAACAACAACAACAACAACAACAACAACAACAACAACAACAACAACAACGACAACGACAACGACGACGACGACGACGACGACGACAACGACAACAACAACAACAACAATAACAATAACAATAACAATAACAATAACCAAAGTCGAAAATTTCGTTCCCTTAGGCGATATGGTTATACTAATTATATAAATGAATATATAAATAAATATCTATATAGCTATATCTATATATCAATATATGGAAAATTACGATTACCTTACCCCCATACAAAGGAACCATGAACCCTAACCCTAACCCTAATCACAAACCGGGATAGTTTGCGGCATGGAAAATTACGATTACCATCATTACCTAACCACCATACAATGGAACCATGAACCCTAACCACAAAACCGTGCCATAAACGTCCTCGATTTGTGATTAGGGTTAGGGTTCATGGTTCCATTGTATGGGGGTCAGGTAATCGTAATTTTCCATACCACAAACTTCCCCGGTTTGTGATTAGGGTCAGGGTTCAGGGTTCAGGGTTCCATTGTAGGGGGGTCAGGTAATCGTAATTTTCCATACCACGACCCCACAGGTATGATTCACAGTAGAAGTTTTAAGCAGCGATTTTTTGAGGGAGTTCAGATGATAATATGATCATTTTTTAAACGATAACACGTTTACACATTCGTATTCAAAGTCTAAATTGATATAAATAGTAGTTAGTCCTATTTCCAATGAAGACGTTTATATATTCTGACTCACCGGCTACCTCAGCTCCGTAGCCGGTCGTTTACATATGGTAGTCAGTCGTTTCCATATGGTAGTCGGTCGGTAGCCGTCCAATTTAACAAGGTTTTAACTGGTAGCCGGGTAGACGGTGGTTATGAATATTAATTAATTGAAGTTAAATCTAATTTACATGAGTTTCTAATTATTATTCTGACCCACCGGCTACCTTAGCTCGGTAGCTGGTCGTTTCCATATGGTAGCCGGTCGGTAGCCGTTCAATTTAACAATGTTTTAACTGGCAGCCGGGTAGACGGTGGTTATGAATACTAATTAATTTAAGTTAAATCCAATTTACATAAGTTTCTAATTACTATTCTGACCCACCGGCTACCTTAGCTCGGTAGCCGGTCGTTTCCATGTGGTAGCCGGTCGGTAGCCGTTCAATTTAACAAGGTTTCAACTGGTAGGCGGGTAGACGATGGTTATGAATACTAATTAAGTTACATATCTAATTTACATATATATTCTCCCGAATTAAATATAACGTCTTTTCTCAAAGAAAAACAACAATTTTGACAGTGGGAACACTTTGTTCAGATTCAGTAATCTCAAGTAAGAGTTAGGCAGTAAATGCTTTCCCGTAAGGCCCACTCTCTTCAAGATGTGTACATTTGTGGTATAGAAAATTACGATTACTTGACCCCCATACAATGCAACCATGAACCCTAACCCTAATCACAAACCGGGAAGTTTGTGGTATGGAAAATTACGATTACCTGACCCCCATACAATGGAACCATGAAGCCTAACCCTAATCGCAAAACCGTGCGATAAACGTTCTCGATTTGTGATTAGGGTTTGGGTTCATGGTTCCATTGTATGGTGGTGAGGTAATCGTCATTTTCCAAACCACAAACTTCCCCGGTTTCTGATTAGGGTTAGGGTTCATGGTTCCATTGTATGGGGGTCAGGTAATCGTAATTTTCCATACCAAAAACTTCCCGGTTTGTGATTAGGGTTAGGGTTCATTGTTCCATTGTATGGGGTCAGGTAATCGTAATGTCCATACCACAAACTTCCTCTGTTTGTGATTATGGTCAGGGTTCGTGGTTGCATTGTATGGGGGTCGAGTAATCGTAATTTTCTATACCACAAATGTACACATCTTGAAGAGAGTGGGCCTTACGGGAAAGCATTTACTGCATAACTTTTACTTGAGATTACTGAATCTGAACAAAGTGTTCCCACTGTCAAAATTGTTGTTTTTCTTTGAGAAAAGACGTTATATTTAATTAGGGAGAATATGTATGTAAATTAGATATGTAACTTAATTAGTATTCATAACGACCGTCTACCCAGCTACCAGTTAAAACCTTGTTAAATTGAACGGCTACCGACCGGCTACCATATGGAAACGACCGGCTACCGAGCTAAAGTAGCCGGTGGTTTGGAATATATTCCCGTCTATACTTGTTGCTATGGGATCAAACAAACGGAACGAAATAACCTTTAAAATACTGAACAAAGAGGACAAATTTAAAGCAGTCTAGCTCATGCGGAACTACTTGTTCCTATGAGAACGAATAAAGGGAACGAAATGACCTTTAAAATAAGGAACAAAGAGGTCCTATTCAAAGCGGTCTAGCTCATGCGGAACAATTTGTTCTTAATTTAAGCCCGTTCCTATTTTTGAATATCGGAACAAAATATTCCCCAATTCAATTGAGAACGAAATGTTCCGCTTGAATATGTTCCTTTTCAAAAGGTACAAACGCAGCGAGTACCGAAATCTAAGCGGTACAAAAAGCTCCTCTAGATGCCGTTCCTAAAATCAAAACAAAGTACTTGCAACCTTAAGCCGGAATTTAAATTTTAGCCATAACCACACCCAATATTCTGTTTAACCGATTGTTATAACCCCAGTGGACCCATATACACCTTTCCTATCGACGGTTTATCGTAAAAACAAAGCACTGGCGAATAGTACAACACAAAACAACACAACAAATACGAACAAATATAAGGACATGACACTAACAATAATAATAATAATAATAATAATAATAATAATAATAATAATAATAATAATAATAATAACTGACATTTGGCAGGACAGTGTTTCTGCCAAAGATTGATGTATTGTCGTTTAAAAAAAGAGTACAGATCAATAACGTATCTCAATACGTCATATCAGCCGTTCACAGGCTTGTTGGGAAGATACATGAAAGATCATGCAATACAAAATGGCATGTGGGACGAAAGACAGTTAGGAGCCACAGAAAGCGTGCTTGGTACTATTGACCAACTACTCAATTGTTGACAAATGCATAATGGACGAAGTGAGGAAGCACAAATGGGATTTAGCAGTGGCCTTCTATGATTACCAAATAGCTTATGATAAAGTACATCACAATTGGATGCTCATGGTGAATGTGTTGCGGAAACTGATGAGCAATTACTAAACACCATTGGAGATGAATATTGGGGCCCCAGAAAATACAAAGCAGATGGATCAGAATAAGGTGTGGTTTTTACAAGGAGAAATAACAAAGTTGTTGGAAGAGACAAGAGGAAAAAGGATGGGGCTTCGAGCGACATATGAAGAGAATACACAGCCCATTCATTGACGACCTGAAGTCTTACCAAGAAAGCCATGAGCAAATGGAAGCTTTCAACGAAATAATAGTAAGAGCTAGAGGTGATACAGGAGCAGTGTATGGTGTAAAGAAATGTGTAGAGATTATGCGCAGGCGAGAAAAGTTGATCCAAAGAGAGGGACTGACGATATAGGATGAAAGAGCAGAAGCTTTGGATCCGAAGAAAGATGATTTTTACAAGTTCCTGGGGATAGAACAGGGAAAGCAGATTGACCAGAAAAGAAATGCAGAAAACACTGGAGAGTTTGGTGGACCTAGAACTGCATGACAAGAACCTAATGAAAGCAATCAACTGCAGAGTCATCACAGTTGCAGGATACGCTATGAATGTGCGTCAGTTTACAAAAAAAGAACTGTACGATCTTGACATGTTGATAAAGGATATTTTACGCGAAAAAGGTATGCTGGGCAGACAGGGGAGCGACGAACGGCTCTACATGAAACGAAAGGATGGGGAACGAGGCTTGAAGAGCTTGAGATGTGTACAAGGAAACGAAGGTACGTGTGGCACAACATATCCTCTCACTTGAGTATCATGATAATCATCCACACAGACGAATACGATGATGTCCCACATGCGGGATTTTAAACTAAAAAGCATATAACAAAAAAACCAGTATAGGGTTGTTGTGATCGGGGACTGAAAGGTGGGACTCTCCTCCGGGACAGTTGTGGTTAGGTTTAGTGCTAGCGGAGAGTTATTGTTAGGTTTAGGGTTGCCGGGGGATTGTGGTTAAGTGTAGGGTCAGGTTTAGGTGGGGGTCGGGATTGGGGATTAGTTCTTTAAAATTGGCGATCATTGTTAATTATAGGCCATTTCAAAATTAACGATAATCATGAATTCTAGATGAGAGGATATGCTGTGTGGCAACATACACGGTGTTATAAACCAAAGTCGCCGGATAAAGGTTGTATGGATAGAGAATAGCACAATGAGTACAAAAGCTTGAAAATAGAAGCCGAACAAGCACTTCAAGAAATAGGAATGAAGGTGGAATTTAGAGAGTAAGAGATCTGGAAAGATGGCGAGAAAATGAAAAAGGATTGGTCAAGGTGCTGGAAGGAGTTGAAGAAAGGAATGAAGAAGGGGTACAAGGAAAAGTTGGGCGAGTATCAGGAAAATATAATGCAGAGTCAAACATATGCAGCGCAAGAAGAGGAAAGTCATACGTGGTTAAGTGCGAATACCACACCACAGTCCACAGAAGACACCAGGAATTATGAATATCATGGAACAAATGGTAGAGACCCAGAAATGGAAAGCAATGAGAGAAATCGCAAACACAGATGGAAAATGTGTAGACTATGTGGACAACACGGTGAAACTGTCCATCACTACTTGCAGGGTGTAAAATCCTGGCAGGCGCTGAATACCTCTACAGGCATAACAAGGCACTGATGGCATTGGCAGTCAGTGGAAGTGGTACGAGTGATCATTTATTATTATACAAATTAGTATTTATTAAATATTTTCAAATATTTTCAACATTTTGCAAAAAGTGTTAACAGCTTAAAATTATAATCCCCGAGCCCGGGCGTTAGGGCCGAAGGTCCGGAGCCCGGTGAGGGTGCTAATCTCGACACGCACAGACAATATAGTTCTTGATAAAAAAGATTTCCACATAATATATTCTTGACAAAAAGACTTGAGAAAGGCGTTTTGGGGACACCTACATCCCTTTCAAACGAACAGAAACAAATCAACGTTTACGTTAAAGTACAACAGCATCTTCGCTAGAAGGAAACTCATGAAACCGAAACTCGAAGGGAGGAAAAAGCAATAGTCAAACTAGATAACTGAAAACCAACGAAGACAAAGACGGAAAAGTTAATAAGCTTTAAGATAAAAATATACAGCAGCCGTTCTCGCAAAACTGTTCGAGTTTTCCTGTTTAGATTCTGTCACTGTTATTTTTTTTTCTATTTTGTGTGTCCTTGAAGTATTTTAAACGTATCATATCCATTGCATGTTTTTCTTGCCAATGTTCGTTGTATTTTCTACCTGTGGCTGCCGCCTTACCTTTTCTTTAGATAGTTTTCTTATTGTAAAACCACTTGTGATTTAGCGTAGCTTGTTTAAAATTTGGCGTAAAAATTGAAAAAGGAACAATTTTTCTTCTGAAAACAGTTTCAGCACTTCAGATTTTGGAATGAAAAATTGTTTTTGTTATATTAGTTTAAAGGAATTTGAAATGCCATAAATTAATAGTGTAGCCATGGCAGCCAGTCCGGCAGTTGTTTGCGTACTTTTCAATCCGACTTCAATACCTGTTGGAAAATGCAAATATTTTTAGATGCTCTAGCTAAACATTTTTGATAAAAATGTGACGCCTGTTTCAGTAGGCGAACCAACACAGCTCGAAGCCTCACAAATCCACCATCGTGTTGCTTTTAGTAGATATCGTAGTAAATTCAATGTATTTAATGTATGTTGTATATCGTTATGTATTTTTAAAGTAACTGTTAAATCGTACTTGTTTTGGGGCCGCAGTAATTGGCACTAGCTGTTGCGGTTACCCAGCCTATTGTCTTAATGTCTGTATCTATCTTTGTAATGTGTATGGCACAGTTATTAAAATAAAATAAAGTAGCCTGATCAAGTTCAAACCTTGGATGCGACATGCAATTTTGTCAATAATTTTTACGAAATATCATCCTTAAATGTTTCTTTGTTCTTCGTTACCTTTTTCTTTAAAAAATTAGAATTTCAAATATTCTACTGCCTATTTCCAGGCCCCAGTAAAAAAGAGCGCAGGGGTAGGGGTTTCATTAACATTTTCTGATCAGGGACTATTTACAAAAATTCATGTATATAGAAGCAGGTGAGGGGTCGTTGCGTGTGTATATTTTGCCTAAATTAAACTTACCATGTACATTAAGCACAGCACTTGACATTTGACTCTGACCAGCCTTATTTCTTGCAAAACACGAGTAAGTTCCTTCAAATTCTTTTGTATTTCGGACAGAGTACAGCACCAGACTACCGTTGGGTAACACGGTGTGGTTGGTTGAAATCGATTTATTTTGAAAACGCCAGTATGTTGAAGGGACTGGCCGACCATCAACCTCGCAGTTAAATATTGTCCCATTTCCCTCCAATGTAGTAACATCGCTTGGACCAGCATTAACAACTGGGTAAACTAAAAAAAAAAAAATATAGTACTCCAGGACGACAGTGTCTTATTTAAACAATGAAATAAAAATAGTGTGCTGCGTAGGCAGTGTTGACATACAAATAGAAATATAGTAAGGTTTGAGTACTGCCGAAAATATTGAACGTAGTTTCTAATGTTTCGAGCGGAGGCCCTTCGTCAGAGAGAAACGGACAGCCTTCGCTCGAAACGTTAGAAACACGGGTATTCGGGCTAGCCCACTTTGCCGAAATCGTGCTTACGCTATTATTTCTTGTCGTTTTCATCTTGTGTTTATATGAGAGCCTTGCCAGCCTACCTAGCCGAGATCTCGCTTTGTGAGACCGAGATCTTGGTTACCCGGGCTGTTTTTTCCCCATGTAAACACGATTGACCGGGCTTGCTCGCCTACACGAGCTGGCATTAAAAGCTTCGTACACGCGACAAAATTTGTTTTCATCAGTTTTTTTCCGACATATTAACAATTCGCAAGTTCTGCTTGTCCATGTACAGTTCATATTTAAAACAATGAGGCTTCATGTCTTACCAGAAATGATAAATTTATTACGCAATTAGCACAACAAGGACGCCAGCCCGACTACACGCGTAAAAACGCACAACTTGTTCACGGTTGTTGACAGACGTGAACAAGTTGTTCTCGACAGCCGTGAACAATGTTGTGCTGCTCGCCGTGAACATGTTGTCAACAAGTTGTTCACCATATGTTCCAACATGCTTGTTCACGCCTGATGAACCAACAGACGTGAACAAGTTGTTCCAACATGATGTTACATGCATGATACAACAGCATTGTTCCAGCATGATAAATTAACATTTGTGAACAAGTTGTTAAAACAACATGTTACAATATGATATCTATCCGTTAAATTCTCGTTTTTTTGTGCACCCCCCGGTTGTCTCGCTTATTAATTTTCTTATAAAATCACAAAAAATATTAATATCACTATTATTGAAGACGAAGATATCACGCAAACACATCCATGAATTTTTAAAAACGTTTATTGAAGTTATAATTTGAATACAAAGTCTCACGTATCCTCCAGTTTTCCCTGGTTCTCTGGCAGCGCTTTCAGTTCTTCTCCATTTCCATTTTCATTGATATTATTTAACTCCCACAACTATAGTTTATACATAAAAAATTTAAGAAGAAAAACAAAGGTTTAGGTTAATAACTTTCTGCTTTGAAATAGTGTAAACAAAAATTCTTTCACCTTTGCCCTCAACAAAGCCAAGAGATCAGCATTCCGACTAATTTCGCGGATGGAAGAAAACAAAACGTAAACATATTTTTAGTAAACATTTTTAAGGCTTTTTAACATATCTTACCTTTTTGTAAATAACCTAATATACTCCAGTTCACATGTACTTTCTAAAAAAAAAAACGAGGAACGATAAACTATATTTGACAGAAGATCATTAATATTCCAAAGTATAAAGTGTCTTTTCTCGTTTTGACAGTTAAATTTGCAGTTGTGTATTGTATAAAAATTTACTGTTTCTACTGACAGTATTGAACAGTGCGAACAAATAAACTTACCTAAAATTCTTTGTTTTCTCTTGGGTTTTAAGCTGGAAACAAAATGAGAGAAGGGACATGTATTAATTAATGATAGCATTTATAGCAATGCCAACGAGCTAAAATAACATTCAAGTTATTTAATAATGTATTTATATTCTTACCTCTTTGAGATGGATAAACTTAGTGTATGCCAGTCTAATCTTGACAAAGTTTTACCAAGTGATTTGTTCATACAGAAGACTATTCCTCAGTCCATTGGCAGTGCAGAAAAGGGAAAATAAAACGAGGGAAAAACCAGTGGGAAAACCCGTTTCAACACATCGTTTCAACGATGCCCGCTGTTGTTCCGTCAAGGAGCAAAGTTCAAATGAACTACGCTCACGTGAGATTACGCGTGATCTTCACGTGACCGTGGTCCATAGTCTCCTCGCGTGTTTGTTCACGAACAGTGACAATGCTGTAACAAGTTGTTGAAGGAACAACTTGTTCACGCCTGTTGGAACAACGAAAAAACAACTTGTTGATTCGACAACGTTGTTCATGCATGATGGAACATGTTGTTACGACATGATGAAATAACAATGATGAACAACATTGTTACAACAATGGTGAACATGGTTGACATATCAACACGTTCTTCGGTTGTTGCAACATGCGTGAACAACGGTTGTTGTTTCATCAAGCTGTAACAACTTGTTGAAACAATGATGAACAATGTTGTTCATTTATCAGTGTTGTTCACATATGATAACAAGTTGTTACAGCATTGTTCAGGCAACAATGCTGTAACAACTTGTGAGATTTTTACGCGTGTAGGCGAGTTACCCTTCTTATGTAAACACAATAAAAATCATTTCTGCAAAGCGAGCTAGCTCGGGTACACGGGCTGGCTCGCCTCCATATAAACACCCCCCTAAGTATAGAGCGAGCCTGGAGTAGTAGCGTACGTAACTCGTCCCCGCGACAACAGATATACGTTCATCTCGTTGTGCCCTTCGTTAACGCAAAAGACTAAAGCAAATGAGGTTCGATGACCCACTATCACGTTTCTAATTCAGGAATGAATTTTCATTTAATTTTTTTTTTTTGGTTTCATTTACATGCATAAGTATTTTCGATTAGCGCAACGAAACTTCATTTTATCAAGAGACTATATCATCCAAGGCTTTGAACACGCATGCATGTTTCCATTGTCACGATAGTGTCTTAGTGGTCACAGAAGTAAAGCGTTGCAACGTCTTTTTTCGTTAAGACAAATAAAATGAGGCCCGTTTATGAATTTGTTAAGAAATAGTAAAAAAAAAATGTTTTCCTCCGTTTGGCACTTAAAGCCTAGCAAAACAATATTCTGTGTCTAAACCCAGCAGCCCAAATCCAAGATGAATCCGTACACTAACATTAATCATAACCCCAACTCTAATCTTGAAACCACTATATCCCATAAGATGACGTACCAACGTGAATAGATCGAATGCTATAACTGCTGGTTGTACAGGCTCGAACAATGGATTACTGACTGATCAATGATGCTGTGTGTATTTATGTGTGTTCAAATAGCACAATAGTATTGCATCTTACGACAATTAATCTACTGCTCTTCAGAATTTCAAAGTAGAAATATAGGAGAACCTAAAGATTCTAAAAGAACTATATATTTACTCAAAGTACACTGAAATGTGCTGGTTTTTTTGTGCATTTTATGTGGCGCGATTTAATCTTCAGAATTCTGTAAAATCAACGCCCAAAATGCAGGAAATGGTATTTCAGGGATTCAAGATTTACCCTTAATATTCCTTGCGCCTTCGGCACTCGATCCGCCCTCCCCCCGGGCCCCCACACACTAGACCGCTCGCTACGTCCCTGTGCTTCGTTTCCGCAACTGTTACGACACCGTCGCGACCAAATTGTAACCAGGCATTATGAAACTCTTACTTACATATGACTTCCAAGATTTTTGTGTCAGGTATATCTTTGCCAGTGGACTCGATGGAAACTTCACAAGAGTAATTCCCGAAGTCTTTAAACTGCGCACCACTTTGATTGAAGTATAGTACGCTGCTAACATTTTTCAGAGCAGTCACGTTGGTAAATATTTCCTGACGTACATCGTTTCTCCCTGAATACTTTTCTGTAATTTGGCTGCCATTCAATTTCCATGTGGCTTTCGGTTTGGGATAACCGTAACCGCGACAGATCATACTGACATTTTGCTGTCCTTTCATCAATTTTCTTGGGACAGTTCCCTCGATGTAAGCTATTGGAAGAGCTGTAACGATCAAAATTTGGGAAAGTAATAAGATTACTCATTTAGTAACCTAAATGGTTGGAATAAATTAATAGAGTGTGAGCAATGGCGAACTATATATGATAAATTATAAATTCGCAAATATAATGACTTCTCAACCTCGTACCCAGGGCATTGGAATGCGTGTCCAACAATCAGATGGTGAGATGCTCGTTAAGGTGCATACTCGCCCTGTTTGCCTTACCTTTCGGTATATCAGTACTAGAGTTTTTCCCCGTGGTTTCTATTCTAAAGGCTCGTTTGCATGCGCGATTTTTGAGGCGAGAAATATCGCTAATTTCTAATTTAGATGCATTAAGTAGAAATACAATCCGCGGTTGTGAAGTGGTTTCATTTTCCTTACTTTTCTGCTCGTTTGTATAAATTACTGATTACCATGCATCTCAATCTCGTATCCGGAGCCTGGGATCCTTTTGGTCATTACCAAAGAACGGAGGCTCTGGGAAACTCCGATGAAAAAACCTCCTAAAATTGGCTTTTTGTTCCCGGTACTCTGGTTCCCATTTCCCTATAATTTGTTACTGTCATCGACGATCTATAGCTTGTTCGAAGACCAAGGGAAATATTTGTTTACCGATAAAGAATGGCCCAGTATGTTTTACAAAGCACTTGATAAAGCGTTCCAATACAAAGGGTCTTTCTTAGGTTTTCTCTAAATCGTCAACCGGACGATTTGACGAGAATGTCGGCACTCGGCAGTGATCGGCTCAGTCGCTCAGCTAAGGAATTGTTCTGTTACGAATTTTGGCTAAACTACATCGACCTTGTATTCTCAAACATAATTTTAATGTTCTGAGACGAAACTGCAAAGAATTACGAGTTGAGTCACACGATAGATGTTCGTTTGGCGACGAAGCGACGATAATAATATAGTTTTAACTTGTAAATTGTCGGGATTTTTGCTGTTTTTAATTATTTCATTTGCTCAATTGTATTTTGGGTCTGTCGTGCATGTATAATTGTGTTACATAACGTCGAGAAATCGATTAAACAAGCTGGCAAAGTGAGATTATTTGAAATTTTACCGTTTTAAAACTAACCAATCAAATGACAAGTTTCATCGGAGTTTCCCAGAGCCTCCGTTCCTAGGTAATGACCAAAAGGATCGCAGGCTCTGGGTAGGAGATTGCTTGCATCTGGACCAGAAGTTCGCGATATTTATCGCATCAAAAACCGAACGTGTAAACCAGCCTTAAAAGCAACGATATACTCGGTAGCTCGTCATTAACAGGTGTTTCTGAGAGCTCCGCTTATTTTGTATTTTCATTTTTTATCCATTGGTTTTTATATACTGTATCTTATCCACATTCTAATATGTTGACATATGATGGTGAAACCTATCGCTGGAGCGGTTCCTTGGCTGACTTAAAGTGCTTTGTTGATGAAACTTTAAATCTTAAAGGGAAATGGAGCTCTCCAGGCGGCGATGCGAAGCTATTCTGTGCTACAGAATCTGGTTTTGTTATTAAATGGTCTGGCTTGCGGTCCCAGAGACTTGTGATTCAAGTAGACAATGCTGAAAACTATTTAACGCAGAAGTTCGAGAGTTTGGTGAATAAGTGTGAAGGAAACAAGGCTGATAGCAAGCATGGAATCGATGCAGCGATTGTTGACGACGACGATACGGCACACCCTAATGCACCAGAGGTATGTAAATGTTCCTGCTCTGTTGATTTAGAGGGGGTGAAGCTGGAAATAACAATTTTGGAATCCCCGGTTACTAGCTGTAATTTCCCAAAATGAGCTTGAGTCGGATATTAATCTCCTCAGAGTTAAACAGAAGGAATCGGAAGCCGCTATAAGACATCAAGACGATGTGATTTGTGTTCTTAATGAGGAGAATCAATTCCTTAAGGCAAGGTTGTTGGCCCTTGAAAAATCATTTCTTAAGATAACCTATAATGTCAGTGGAGACAATGAACCTGGCTCATCAGTTTACAAGGCTAGAGGTATTAACAAAGCGGCTGCTTCTCGTGCCAGTGAACAAATTAATAAAAGTAATCTCAGCTCAATTAACACTGAATTACCTTATACCTCTTATGACAATAACCTTAACCGGCATAATGACAACGGACAATGCAATGCCGATGATTTGAACAAAAATCACATTGACCTTACAGACGATGATGCCGTATTTTCTCCAAAACAACCATTAGTTCCTCGTAAGTTACCATCTGTACTACAGCCTAATGACAATTCACTTATCAAACAGAATGAAAATAATATGCACAAAGGCAAAAATTCGAACATGCAATCGGAATCGCAGCAGTCAACCAACAAAGAAGGGGAAAAAAACGGATATGATCCGTCCCTAAAAAACCCCTCTATCCCCTGCCCATTTCTTACACGCCGTGGTCGATGTCTTAAAAGTAACCGATGCGATTTTAAACATCCAAAACCATCTCAAACACGGAAATGCAATATACCATATCCTTTTTTGCAAAAAAGAGGTTATTGTCTGAAGAAGAATATGTGTGACTTTTCCCACGACAAATTGATGCAAAATAACTCATTTCCCAGGCCCTATCTAGGCAATTATGCACATCCCGATTCTTTTCTATCTCACCGCTTCACCAACCCGTTTCCGCCGCCTCAGAATTATTATTACCGGAAACCATGGAGAAATTTACCCGGAAAGGGAAGCACGGGTGCAGGCGTGTGCTGTTAGGGCGCTGCCTCTCACCGCTGTAGTTAAGCCCACTTGGACGGGGTTAGTACTTGGATGGGTGACCGTCTGGGAATAACCCCATTCTCGAACTTGAATTTCATGTGAGTAGAGTTTAGTTGGTCTCTCCTCTGCTTCGAGGGTTTTTCACAGGGTTCTGCGGTTTTCCTCCCTCCGTAAAATCAACACTTAGGTCTTAGCTTATGTCGTGCACTTTAACATGAGCCTCTGGCTCGGATGATTGGGCGACCACATCCTGTGTTTACGACATTAAATAAATCATTACTCATTACTCATTACCCGTATTGAATCCTTTAATGGAAATCCCAGCCCCTGTATGGTCACAACATCCTACCTACCACCCTTTACCACGACCACTAATGGAAATCCCGATCTATCCTTCCAGAAAATAACTGATGACCCTTATGATCCTACGGTAAAACAAGTTACCTCTGGTAACAGTATGCCCGTCAGAATCACCTCTAATTTTAAGTTTAAAACGGCCTTATCTACCAGTCTGGTCACTAGAGGTCATACTAAATCGAACTGTATTCAGATTAATACTAACAATGAAATCTCAGAGAAATTCAGCCTCCCGACATTCATGTTAACAAACGCATGCCATATAACTAACAAAATCGATGAATTATACGGAGTTGTCACAAATAACAATCCTGAAGTGGTAATGATTACAGAATCCTGGCTATCTCCAAGCATCCCTGATTCGGCAATGACGATCGGTAATGAATATACTATGTTTCGCCGGGATAGATCTACACCGGGTGATGGAGTACTTGCTTATGTGCACTAAAGCATACCTGTCAGCCGCCGGGTCAGCGTGCGCGAAAATGCCGCCAACGCGACCGCACTATGCACGCTGATGCACAGCGGATGTTCAACGAAATACAACATTTTGCAATATGATAATATTTTGTTTTGGTCACTAAATCTGACCCTTATTTTCAAAATACTAGACAGATGATGATCATATTGAACTTGTTTGAAAACCCTTGAAATTTTCTACTAGTATCCCAAGTATCAGCTCTGTAGGCTTAATAAAATTGTTTTAAAAAGCAGTTATGTTTGAGTATTTGACCAAGATGGCCTTCCGTCGAAATTTGTTGGTGTTAATTGTGATTGTTTTCGCTTCTAGCGCTTGACGCATTAAATTAGAATTGCTATAATTCGCACCATTAGACGACGCTTTCCAAGGGCTTTCATTTGCTGTGTCTTAGACATTTGTAGCGTTTATAAAACTATTTTCGCATCCCTATTTCTGACATTTAGCCGCTGTAATTGAATATTTTTGAGACAAGGATCAGAAATCTGTAGTCGAAAATAGTTTATAAGCGATACCAATGTATACTGCACATAACATGAAAGCCTTTGGAAGGACAATTCGAATGATGTAAATTATATTATTTCTGATTGAACATGTCAAACGCTATACGCGAATACGTGTTGAAATCAACACCCACAACTGTCGAGAGGCGGTCATCTTGGTCAAATAATGAAACAAAACTGCTTTTCAAAAAACATATATTAAACCTATAGAGTTAATACTTAGGATACCAGTAGAACATATCAAGGGCTTTAACCAAGCTCTGTATGAGCTTCGTCTGTGTAGTATTTTGCGAATACGCGTCGACTCTGTATGACATCAACAAAATATTATGTATTGGCTTTATTACTATAGTCCTAGTGTTCTAAATCAGCGTCACTGTCACTGGTTATTGCCCGCTCGCATTTCGCTTTCATTCAAAAGGTTGACTTCGTATAAAGCCTTTACAGACGCACAACACTTTCGACAGCAGCCTTCAACTTCAATCAACTTTCATTTTATGTATCAGACAGATCAGAGTAGACCAACTCACTTTAAGCGTTGGTCAAAGAAAGTAGCGACATCTAACAACAAAATGGAGGAACATCCCTGAGAACCACGCCAGAAATGTTTGATTTATGCTTGATTAAAGGAACTTAAGCAAAAACAAAAAACATACGATTGTTGCCATAATGTTCATAGAGCAGAAATACATTCTCGTGTCTTCTTAAATCATTTTACAAACAACTTTATTGGAGCTGAACTTCATCGATTTTAGCAGATCTGTCCAAGTATGTCCAAAGACGTTGAAGCATCGGGGAAATTAACAATTAAAACTACTCGCCAACATAGTAAGTTTGGTATCATACGAAAGCTAAAGGCCTTATCTGTTTGGATTCCCTTCCAATTTTCATGCCCGACGTATCTAATTACCATAAATCACGCTGTATTTATAGGAAAATTAGCTAGTGCCCAGGCTCTCAATAGAGAACCCGGTATTGAGAAGGAATTTTGGCTTCAACCTGATGGCTATTGCTCAGACCACCCAGAACTCCGCGCCCGTTTAGTTCAATCATAGTTGCTATTGTATACTACCCTCCTGGCCAAAGTGCCGAATGTGGAATTGACATGATAGAATACCTTACAAGAAATTTAGATAGACTACTCTGTGACCGACCATCGTCCGCAATTGTAATTGCCGGAGATTTTAACAAACTAAACCTCACCCGTTTATGTAACCGTTTCAATCTTAAGAAATCTATCCTTGCCCCAACTAGAGGAAACAACACCTTGGATCAAGTCCTGACGAATATGCGAGACATGTATAATCCGACGCTCCATCTGCCACCACTTGGGCATTCTGATCACCAATGCCTTCTCCTTGTACCAAAACAGAAAGAGAAACTACCAGCCTACCCCAAACGAGTAAGACTTTTGACGCCTGGAAACTTAGCTGTTCTAAGTAGAAAAGTTATACTTGAAGATTGGTCTGATGTATACGCCGCAGAAGAGATAGATGAGAAAGTAAAAGTTTTTACTTCAACTATGCTCACAATTATGGACGAAACTATTCCTGAAAGAACAGTCAGAACGCACCCGTCCGATAAACCTTGGATGACAAGCTTCATTAAAACAAAGATTAAAGCTAGACAGCGTGCCTTCTCTCGTTCGTAATGATCAAGTGCGATATGAACAATTATGCGTTACCGTTTCAAGACTCATATCCAAGGCTAAAACGTCCTATTACAGATCAAAAGCAAAAGATCTTCGCACGACAAACTCAGCTAAATGGTTTAAGTCCATCTTCTCACTTCTAGGAATTAACAACGGAAATAACTCATTGGGAAAAACATCAGATGATAATGTACTAGAACTGGCTGAAAAATTACAACAGGCTTTCATAAAACCCTGGGAAAATCTACCACCCGATAACGAATTAGATATTAACCAGATTGATCAATTACTCAGGAACACTACACCTCCGCTGCCATCTATTGGACAAGTTAAGAACTGTCTAAGACACCTAAACCCCAGGAAAGCGACCGGAGTAGACAAAATTCCTGCGTGGATACTTAAGCGTTATTGCGATGATCTCGCTCCAGTAGTCCACAATATTGTTACTGCCAGTATAAAACAATGCAAGTACCCAAGCCAATACAAACATGCGTTGCTATCCCCAGTTGTCAAAGTCCGGAACTCAAGCGATGTTGAAAAGGACTTTAGACAAATATCAGTCCTTCCACAACTGGCTAAGGTTATTGAAAAACTCCAACTCCAATTAAATATATCGGATCTTAATATAAAGAATAATCAACATGCTTTCACTCGCGGCCGATCTACTGTTTCTGCTTTAATATCTGCGACACAGAACTGGTATAATGCCACAGACAATTCTCAGTCGGGTAGAAAAGGTGTCCATGCCATATTTATAGACTTTCGAAAGGCCTTCGATCTGGTGAATCACAACATCCTATTAGAAAAACTAGCCTCTATGAATGTCAGCAAACCTTTTTGGCTATGGATCAGAAGCTTTTTAACCGGAAGAACACAACAAGTTAACTTACATGCATGGTATCCTATCGTCAATACAACCTTGCTCTTTGGCCGTACCACAGGGCTCAGTTATATCGCCCACCTTGTTTAATGTACATATCAACGATTTAGAGGATACTGTGCCTAATCTTGTAAACATTAATACGTGCAAATATGCTGACGACTGCACCCAGTATCAGATTGTTGAAAGGGGTATGTGCAGCTCCATGCAAGAAGCTGTTGATGGGTTAAGTGAATGGGCAGATACAAATAAAATGGCTTTGAACCCGAAAAAACCCCAAAGGATATGTGGATTTGTTTCACAAACTCAATCCCAGAACCACCTCGCATCCAAATCAATGATGAAGAAGTAGAAAGGGTAAACAGTTTCAAGCTCCTGGGTGTATCATGCCAAAATGATCTTAAATGGAATGAACATGTAGACCAAATTACAAGTAAGGCAAACAAGAGATTATACCATCTTAGACAGTGTAGGAAATCCCAACTACCAACAGAGGTCGGATTGACAACTTATATATCTAAAATTCGACCAGTATTAGAGTATGCATCGCCTGTATGGGCAGGACTTCCAGATTATTTACAACAAGAAATTGAACGTGTACAGACAAGAAGTCTGAGACTGCTTGCCATCTTTAAGAAGCAGGCGTGAATTAGCAACCATCCGAGAGATCAGAAGGATTCAAGCGGAACCAAACCATCCTTGCCATACCCTACTGCCTGATCCTAGAGAATACCCATATGAACTTAGACAAAATAATTCTTATACAGTTCTATCTAGAACCGAGAGACACAAACAATCTTTCATTGCAAGATCTAGTAAATATATATATAAATCTGATAACATTCAACTTTGTCTTTTTAACTTAGTCTTTTTAATCTTAGTCTTTTTAACTACAATTATTGATCTTATTCTTTTATGACTTAATGTAAATCCATTGTATTTTTAATCCCAAAGATGGATAATAAATTCAAATTCAATTCAAATTGCTCCATTATAATATGTTAAGACGCTAAATGAGGCTGTGAAATAGGAAATAATGGCATCGTCTTCTCGTTTTAAATCCAAAAGTTAGACTAATGACAGTCGGAGAACCCGAAGCCGTTGTCGAGACAAGTGATCGATTCAGAAACATCTTCGCTCGCTAAATTGTGCGAGTGTTTAAAGATGGAAATGTTTGGCAACGCTTGGTGTGATACACTGGTCCTCAAGACGCGTCGTACATCTACAGCGTTATTGTTCAGAAAACATCAAAAGAAGCGAACACTGAACAGTGGTGATCAAACGTCCTGCTAGGGCTTGATATTTCAGAAGTGGAAAAACACGAGGGATCGTAATATGATGAATGTGAAACCAAATGGCGTTAACGGGTTTTAACCCTATCTAGACTGGGGGGGGGGGGGGGGGCGGAAAGTGCCCGCGCTGAATTTAAAGGTTAATATCTCCTAAACCATTACAGGTATGGTTCTGAAATTTTATGACTTTTCCTAAATATGTATGGGCTTTATATGTGGAAAATTTGGTGAAAAATATTACTTCAAAAAAAAGTTACAGCGGAGTCGTGAACACCTACCAACACTAAATTTCAGCCGACAATTTTTATTATGCTTGCTTTATAATAATTACAATAAAAGTAAGCACTTTTTAATAAAGAGAAACTATTTTTTTGATATACTACCTTTTTTATGTTAACAAAACAATAAGAAAATTTTTTTTGGAAATTCTAAAAATCCTGGGTGTTTGCAATTAATGACGTCATAATGACGTCATAATTTGTCGCCATGACAACATAAGTGTAACACATACTTGAACAAGGCATACCATCCACCTGTAAAAGTTTCGTCGGAATTCACCAAATGGTTCAGGAGATATTGACCGCGGGCACTCCCCCCCCCCCCCCCCCCCCCAGTCCCAGAAGTAAAAAAAAGCCCAGTGTGGATAGGGTTAAGCAGGGAGCCGCTAAACAAATTGCGCAGCCTCAGTCTTCGCAATTTCGGTCCACAGCGGAAGGTGGGAAAAAATGACCCTGACATCAGCTGGTCACATGAAATCCAGAATTTTTGGGTGTTTTGACAAGATAATTTATGCGGTCGTTATTTCTTTGCCTTTCTTTAATTTGTTTACGTAAATAATAAATGACACATATTCAACGCTCTGTGGGATTTGTCATGTGAGCGTTTTTCATGAAGATGGGTGACTAGCAATATTCCAATCATGAAAATTTTATAAGTATCCAACTATCCTATATACATTTGTGTAAATACAATAAACAAGCATATTTATCTAACGTGATAAACTCCGAGAAGACGCGATTATCGATATTTTAATGAAGAAATTTTACTCTTGCTGAAGTAATCGACTTAAAAACCGGCCAATCAGATTATAAAATCGACGCGCTGATGCCAGAGCGATTGTAGGAAAAATGGCCTGGAAACGAGGTTGTCTGACCACGAACTTCCTTCACGAAATTTACGGCACATATATACCAATTACATAAATGCCACAGTACAGCATTACACACGCATAGCCTCAACTGCATTCTTTTGAATTCTATTCAGATTAATACTCATTGTTCAGAGCCTCTATCTAGCCTAGAATTCAAAATTCGATGCTATGCGTGTATAATGTTGCATTCTCGTGTTCACGCAATTGGTCTATAGAATTTAGAAATGACGTATAACAAACTGACTTGAAGTTAAATATTACTCCAAACCCTGTAGAACTATGTATGTCTTACCTTTTAAACTCAAATGTAGGCTTTTGTTAGTGGATGACAAATTGTTTCTTGCAAAACACGAATAGTCTCCAATATTGTTAAGTTCAGCACGCGTGATAATAAGAGTCTTGTTCCCATTTTTAAAGCCAATGTTGTGCTTGTGTAAAACATTGCCATCTTTGGTCCACCACACTTGAGGAGAAGGATTCGCCAATATCTCGCACTTCAAAGTTACCTTACGATACAAAATTTCAGTAAAGCTCTTTCTCAAATTGATAATCCTTGGCTTTACTGAGAAAAAAAATATATGAGAAACCAAGTATTAACTGTCGACGCGCAAAGTTATGCAAAAGTAGTAATTTCTATAGTGGTAATATCTAATGCCTAATACGCATACTCAGAAACGTTTTCTAAAGAATACAAATCCTGATGAACACTATATAAAAATGTCATTAAGTCAACTAAACCTTTTGAAGTTATATTTTCTTCTGAAAGGGTTATCTATCTAACTATCATCTAGCAAAATCGTCGCAATAGATGAACCAGGCGGAAATCTAATTCTAGTGAGGGATATTATTGCCTAGCATACTGCTTTAAACAAAACCATAACACAAAATAATTTATTTTTTGTTATGGTTTTGTTTAAAGCAGTAGGCTGGGCAATAATATTTCTCACTAGAATTAACTTAGTAAAAGTAAAGAAAAATATGAATTTCGAGGTCAAGCACAGGATTTGTCAGCGAAGACTTCTTGGATCCTCTTGAACCATGACCGCGCGTTTCTAGGAGAATGGGTATTCCTTTATCTTTGACGTTATTCCGATCACCAATCACCTTGTTGTTTGTTACCGGTCATAAGTTATTAGTACCAATATTTATTTCAACGCGGTCATCGTTCACATGCACGAGTTCAGCAAAAGGAGCAAAAACTCAAACGTAGTCGGCTGACGGTCTGGATGAGTTATAAACAAAACACGCTACAGAAAAAAAAAAGATCGGTCGAAGAAATTCAGTTCTAAAATTGTAATATACCGAAACCTACGAATGACAATCCTACGAAATTATAACAATGGAAGTAGGCTAAATCGTTTAAAAATATAATAAACTGGAAAGGGCTCATTGACTTCTAATATATTATTTTGGCCATTACTCCTTTAGTACGCCTTTCAAAAACATTGTATCGTAATTTCTCTGTCACTATTTACTCGTTTCTATTAACTTTTTTGTATAAAAACGTTAGCATGAAACTTTAACGTGGTCCAAATTTTTTTTTCTCGGAAAAATTTGCATGTGAAGATATACGATAACCTTAAGGTCTTCGTTAAGGTTTGCAGTGTCATTTCGATAAAGCTGTATTTCAATTCGTCATAATTTATGCAAATTTTAATTTTTACAAAAATAAAATAGATATCGTTAGAAAGGTACTAATTTCTAGAATACAATGTTGTATTTGATTTTGCGATAAACACAAACCAATAATAGTTGCATATTTTTCAAGTAAAACCAGAGGGCTTCACTCGGGGCGACTTAAGAACAAAGCGTTTCATTTTGTTCGAAAAAAGTTTTCGCAGTTCGATTCGAGATAAATTTCCAACAAAACGGTGTTAGCCTAGTGTTTGGTTTTATTTATTTATTTATTGTCTGGTTTCGGTTTATATGACTTATTTTGTCCGAATGTTGGTCAAAAAACATTATTTTCAACACTGGTAGTCAATAAAATCAGCAAAACATATCAAAAAACGCTTTGGTTTGTGTTTCGTGACAGACAAGCATGGCAAAGTAAACAATATGCCATGCTCGTGAACGCAACCCTTGATATACTACTGTTGGCACACCGACAAACAGAAATCCTGAATCTAGATGGAGACACGATTAGTATGGCTGCCTCCTACGTCGGCAGCAAAAATGGCACTGCACAACCATTGTTAAAGTAGAAAAAAGGGTCGTATTAAAAAATATATTGTTATCATTAATGTACTCTACTCAGTATCATGCATATAATATGAGTATAAAATAATGAACTCAACAACAGTCTTGTGGGGTTATGGAAGTGTGGGACAACTGCTCCAGCAGACAATACTATTGAATGTTGAGAGCTGGGCCCTGAATTCAGGGCAAACACTCTCATGCAATCATTGGAGCTGGGCCCTGAGTAGAATTTAGTCAGGGCATATACTCCTATTGGAGCTGGGCCCTGAGAAAATATGTTCAGGACAAATACTCTAATGCAGTCACTGGAGCTGGGTCCTGAAAACTGGTCAGAACATATACTCCTATGCAGTCATGGAGCTGGGTCCTGATCTACTCAGGGCAAACACTCCTATGCAGCATTTGTAAATAGGCATCAGAGCGATTTTCAATGATAACAGTGGGCTCTGAGGCGAGTTTCTTATATTCTACATACGAATTAGAAGTGTATGGGTCAATTGTGACCTCAATCCTGGAGCAATTGCCGCTAGCACTTCGTTACTTTATTTAAAGTAATGAAAATATTTTTAACAGATAACAAAATGTTCACTTAATCTAAACTACATATAACTATAATGTTTTCATTCTAGAACGTGAACTTAAAGTCACGTGGTTTAGTTAAATTGTCGATTGGACAGAGTTCTTATTTTGATAGGCGTTACGGATTTTTCATTAATTAGTTACAGCTATAGATTCATAATAGAGTTGTGTTTATTATATATACATGTATTACGATATGATTACCTTCATGCCTGATATTAATCCTTTTTAGTAATATAGAACGACATAGGATAAACGTTTTTTATGGGAAGGTGGGTGGATAATTTAAGCAACCCTTACAGCTTGAAAATCTCGATAAGAATGACGATGTATCATGTGTGGAAGGCTAGCGTTAGAATCAAGGCTATAGCTTCACAATCCCTGTCCCAGTGGGCAAAATTTAAAGCTTTAAGATCTCGCATCAAAAAGCTTATCGCGCAGAGTCGGAAAGATTATTATAATTCTTTGGCAGAATCTCTACAGGCGAGTCCGAAACGGTTCTGGTCAGTTTTCAGCCTTAAAACAAAAAAACGCAGTGTTCCAGAAAAAGTTTGTCGCAGTGATGGGTTAGGTGGTGAAGTATACGCCGAGGGACCACGTCCGGTCGCTGACATGCTCAATCGGTTTTTCTTCTCTACCTTTTTGAACCCCAGTGACGTTGATTCCTCATCCTTTGGCGTTGATCAATTTCACAATACATGCACGACTCCAACGTTATCTGAGATTACTTTGAATCCCGAGGACGTTCTGTCAGCAATAAAATCGATTGACAGTAATAAAGCACAGGGCCCAGATAAGATCCCAGCGAGAATCTTAGTGGAATGTGCTGAGGAAATATCCCCGTCCTTAACGGACCTGTTCAATTTATCTCTAGACTCCTGCTCATTACCAACCGAATGGAAGTTGGCGAACATCGTGCCATTGCTAAAGAAATCTCCAGCTGAAAGAGTAGAAAATTATAGACCTATTTCTCTGCTTTCTCTGGTATCAAAACTGCTCGAAAGATGTATCTTCAACAAGATTATCGATCATATATCAGTCAATCTTTCCAATCTACAATACGGTTTCTTAAAGAATCGTTCAGCGGTAACTCAGCTCCTTACAGTATATCATAAAATTTCAGAAAATATGGACGCAGGCTTACAAACGGACGCAATTTTTCTAGACTTCTCTAAAGCCTTTGATTCCGTGAATCACCATAAACTCCTGATCAAGCTTACTTCATTTGGTATTACTGGCAAATTGAACGCGTCGTTTAAGGATTACCTCACCAATCGTTCTCAACAGGTTACAGTTTTAGGCGTAACTTCCGACTCTTTACCTGTCTTATCTGGGGTACCTCAGGGGTCTATACTGGGTCCGTTGCTTTTTTTGATTTATATCAACGACATTGTCGAAGTAGTTAACGAAGGGTCTGAAATAGCCTTGTACGCGGATGACAGTAAATGTTTTAGAGTGATCAAATCGTTGAATGACGCTCTTGTGTTGCAGTCCGATCTAGACAATCTGTCATCTTGGTCAAAGGTATGGGACATGAATTTTAACGAGGAAAAATGCAGCATTGTATCATTCACCAGAAAACATCATCCCATCTCTCAGTGTTATACAGTCAACGGCGAGGTACTAGCAACCGTTACGGAACAGAAAGATCTCGGAATCCTGGTATCCAGTAACATATCATGGTCAAGTCACGTGAATGCACTCTGCTCCAAGGCAAATCGTCTACTGGGTTACATCCGTCGTTGCTCAGCCGAAATATTCAATTTAAGCGTACGACGTACACTATACTTGACACTTGTGCGTTCCGTGTTTTCGTATGGTTCGCAGTTATGGGCACCTCAGCAGGTTAAATACGTGAAACTTATGGAAAGAGTACAGAAACGAGCTACAAAGTTTTTGTTGAATCTGCCTTTTCGTACAAATGTTCCTTACCGGGAGCGGCTGCAGAGGTTAGATGTATTGCCAATAACATACTGGCACGAAATCCAGGACTTAGTCTTGTTCTTTCGAATCCTTTTGGGGAAAGTTCACATTATAACCGAAGGTCTGGTTCAGATTAAGCAGCAGTTACGAACAACACGTCAACACAATTCCCAGTCAGGAACATTGATAAACATTCCTCGATGTAAATCATTGTCATTTCAAAACAGCTACTTTGTACGCACTGGTCGTGTATGGAACTGCTTGTCAGCAGAGGAAAGAGATCTCTCACAAAGCGTAATGACTTTTAAACGCAAACTTATAATAAAATACAAAAAATGCCTTATGAGCATTTACGATCCGGACAATCCAATAACATATAAATCTGTATGTGTAAAATGTCATTCCGCCAGAAACCTTGATCAGCTTAACATAAAAGTGTGTTGTTTTTAAGTTTTTAATCTCTCTTTTACATGTTTGTATCTAATGTATTTGTGTAAGGGCTCATCGTAATTGGCTCCTGTGGATACGTCCTACGGAGCTGTGATGATAACCCAGCCAGGTCCTTTCGTCTCTCTCTTGTGACACTGTGTAATCATATTGTGTAATTTTGCAAAGTTTAATAAATAAATAAACAGTGAACACTACTAGATAATGGACGATAGAGAGTAGGGGGTTTAGCTAATTGTAAATGGTTGTCTATGTTAAAAAGAGTATATTGTTAAGACAATAACCGGTTTTAAAGGTACTAGACAATGAATCGGTTTTGTCGTCATCATTGAAGCTACTGGTTGCAAACTAGTACTTCGTATCGTCCATTAACTCCAATTTTCATTTGTAAAAATTGTCATTTTATAGATCCGAAGCGAGTTCGATGGAATTCGATGAAATATTACCCTAAGGAAGAGGAATATATTCCTCTTGGGGTGGCAATAGAATTTCCCGAACGCAGGATCGATCTATAAATAATGTATTATACCGAAATATAATCTTTACGGAAAAACTTAAAACCTTTTAAAAAATGTAGGTTAAGGTCTTCGTTTAGGTTTGCAGGGTCATTTGGGTAAAGCGCTCTCAATTCGTCAGAATTTGGTACAGAATGTCACAAAAATAAAATAGATTTCGTTAGAAAGCTATTAATTTCTGGTGGTTGCATGTACATGTTCATTGAGGTCAGTGGTTCATTCAGAAAACGGTAGTTATATTTATTTTCAGTTTCGATTGTCATGTCCCATAAAACTTTATTCGCTTGTGGAAGTATTTATTCGTGTCACGAACGTTTGGTATGTCAAAAGGAGCAGAAGTACTTATAATTAATTTATAATATAGTTATAAAAATTCTTACCATAAAGTTCGACAACCGCACTTGCGTTGGTCTCTCCTCCTTTACTTATCGCCCTACAAGTTACAGTAAAGTTGTATCGGCCAGTACTTTTTACATTTGTAAGAAACACTTTTGAAAGGGTTCCATTTTCGTCAGTTGTATTCTTCATTGTAACGCCTTCTCCTACAATATACCACGTAATGGCTGGTGGAGGTGGGCCTTCGGCACGACAAGTCAGAGAAATATTCTCACCCTCCAATTTTGTTCGACTTTCTGGCTTTTTCAATAGTCGAGGAGGGACTATTTAAAAAAAAAGGGAAAATGTATACAAAAAACATTACTCTTAAGTTCTTATTGGCCTGAAGCATTTATACATCTATTGCAGCCAGCGTTCAAACTGTGTACCACATCTGCGTGTTGTGTAACCTCATTTCCGATATCAACCTTTGATTAAATCGAATAAAAAAAAGAATCATAATTGACAAGAAGCTTTATTCAATAAAAATTAGAGTACTTAGAAGTAGTTTGAGAATCTTTTCCAATAGCTATACATATCCATAAATTATGCAAATATTTCCGCAGTTTTCGACTATTATAAAGAGCACAACCCCTCATCTTATATTATCGTTTGTCATCCTTATCGTGACTTTATTATTATATTATCGTTGTCGGATTACACTTATCATTCCTTTATCTAAAACTGGCGCCGAACGTCTCAAAAATCTGAGCATTCTCAACTAATTGGTGGAAACAAAACTGTAGTGTTTTCTTTGTGGTTGATTCCTCATTCTCATCACTGCCACAAACAAAAATAAATTTGATATTTAAAGTAATCGCCTATTTACACAACCGTATTAAAACCATGCAAACGTAGCAAACAATATAATACAGATTTCTACTTTGTGTGTTCCACCTGCGTCAGGTTAAATATAGCTATAATAACACTCCAAGGCTAACGTAACTGGTCATTCACCTGCATATCATAAAAATCTTTCTTCTGGGAGAACACAAGCAGCTGATGCGCATGCTCCTTCGCACTCTCTAATAATAGTATTACAAAGTTACACCAAGCCATTATGGGAAATTAGTGATTAAATCTCGCTTCAAGCCTCGCACGAATTTTTGAACAAAAAATTCAAATTTGTCAAAAAGAAAAGTTTTACAAATAATTTTGCAAAACGACGCTTTATTTTATCACCATTGAAATAATTTAAACACTGAAGTCCACTAATCAATTTCTATTGCTCAATATATTACTAGTGTCCAACAATCTTCGCCGCGTCAATGTACATTCACCATAAATATATATATACAAATAAATAAACTCAATGCCAGATTTGCCTCGTCATATCAGTTAGCATCTAAGGAACTTTACGCCGTGCTTGGAAATAAGAAAAAAAAATAATGGTTGCATGTTTCTTCGGTCCATGACCGCTCTTTTTTGAAAACAATAAACTTGACAAGCATTTTGTCAGTACAGTTTTTTTGTGATTTGGATTTGCATAAAATAAGGATAACAAGCGTAATAAAATGTCCATCCAATTTTCAACTAAATTCAACAAACATTAATGAATTGGCATTGGTGTATGGTAAACCTGTCCAAAATGTTTCATAAAAACGCGTGAGATATCACGTATACAGTCAACGACAGACAGACAGACAGACAGACAGACAGACAGACAGACAGACAGACAGACAGACAGACAGACAGACAGACAGACAGGCAGGCAGGCAGGCAGGCAGGCAGGCAGGCAGGCAGGCAGGCAGGCAGGCAGGCAGGCAGGCAGGCAGGCAGGCAGGCAGGCAGGCAGGCAGGCAGGCAGGCAGGCAGGCAGGCAGCAGACAGACAGACAGACAGACAGACAGACAGACAGACAGACAGACAGACAGACAGACAGACAGACAGACAGACAGACAGACAGACAGACGGACGGACGGACAGAGAGAGATTGAGAGAGAGAGAGAGAGATTGAGAGAGAGAGATATATTTTTATTTAAAGTCGGAATTTCTTCAGTTGATAAACTGCTTTACAAGAAAGCCGAACTAAACTTACAAAAGTTAAAAATTAATTAGAAGCATGATGTGAGGCCTCTTTTGAACTCATTGATGTTTCCACTGCATTTTACATTTTCCGGCAAGTTGTTCCAAATTTTACATCCAGAATATGCAAAACTTTTTTTAAGAATTCAGTACGTGCTTAAGGTAAAACAAGACACAACTTTCTGTTTCGCAGGGAAGATGTATCATTAATGGTAGACATTTTAAAATGGTCTCGTAGATACGGAGGGGCCATGTTGTTTAACACTTTATACATCATTATTAACTTGTGCATATCTCGTGTTTCCGTAAGATTTTTCCATTTTAATTGTTGTCTTATTTCATTGGATCTGACTTCATAACCTTGACAAGTAATCACTCTTGCCGCACGGTTTTGCAGCTTTTGCAGTCTGTGGGTCGTTGTCAAAGGCATATTGTCCCACACAACATCACAATAATCAGACAGACAGACAGACAGACAGACAGACAGACAGACAGACAGACAGACAGACAGACAGACAGACAGACAGACAGACAGACAGACAGACAGACAGACAGACAGACAGACAGACAGACAGACAGACAGACAGACAGACAGACAGACAGACAGACAGACAGACAGACAGACAGACAGACAGACAGACAGACAGACAGACAGACAGACAGACAGAGGTAAACGTACAACCTCCTGGTAAAAATGAAAAGAACACCGGATAGTAAAAATAAAGGTACACACTTACAAAGAATTTCAACTCCTTTTCTAAGAGGAACGTTACTTTCGTTGATGTTTAAAACTTCACATGTATAGTTTCCATAATCTTGGAATTTTATTCCATCTGGCCTTAGAAACAATGTACTTGTAACTTCTAACGTTGATCGAGTCTTGTTGTCTTCTTTAGATTCCACGACTAACTGATAAATGATAGAACGAGTCGCAGTTTCTGTTGAATTGATTCTAGTCAATTCAGTTCCATTTTTCTTCCATGTAACGTAAGGCGTTGGGTAACTCCTTCCAGTACAGGCAATGCTTATGTTCTTTTGATTTTCCTTCACTTGTAAAATTTTTGATTGGCTTACTGACATTGTAGCTCGGACTGGTAAAAACAAACAAAGAAATAGCAGATTAAGACAACTCGGGTGCTTTGGGAATTTCACGGTTTGCATAGGAAATGTTTTTTTATAGGGTTTTGGCATTGTTTGACTTGTGACTGGCAGCCTTATAATACTTCATACCATAACTTTCGCCTGACATTTTATACAGTAGAATTTAACAATTAAAGTAAAGTAACTTGATAAAAAAAAGTGAAGTAATTTTAAACACTATTTATCATATTACAATATCAGTGATTTTCTTTTGATTTTTTTTTTATAAATGCCCTCTTTCGGTTTTGATAAATGCCCTCTTCGCTTTTAACACAACTGAATTTATCACCCGCTTGCTGTGGCAACTATTTTGGGAAGACTTTACTTAACCCTGCAGAAACTTTTTGGAAATTAACACACAGCGCATGGGTTGGCTGTCAGAACCTTGTTATGAATTAATTATTCTTGTTCACACTAGACTAGGTTAAATTAAAATAATTTACTTTTTGAAATTATATTATTACTATTAAATTATTATTAATGTTATATAAAACAAGTAATTTACACCCGAATTCAAGCTTTCAATAAATTATAATATCATCAATTCTTTTCAATCGCCATTTACAACTCCCAGCGGAAGAGCGGCTACGAATTGAGCGCATGCGAAAACACCGATCTTGTAGAGTCCGGATTTTGAGGCGTGTTAATTCAGCTAAAAAGAAATTGCAGGAAACTAATCCAGAGACCTAAATATGATTTTCCTTCGAAAAAACATCCCAAGAACAGAAACGTACTTTTTCGGAATGTATTAAATTTAAAGAAAAAACCCCAAAGAAGTCGTATTTTTCTTTTTTTTTTGGAAAACGTCAGATAAAACAAATAAGATTTTGTAATTTTTGTTGTTTACACGCTGTGACGTGATTCTGCATGTACATCTACGACAGTACGAGAAAATAAAATATATTAGCTAGCATACACTTTATACTTACGCAAAGTCAGAAATGGTACATGTTCCGTAAAGTTACTCTTTTTTATAGCATTCACCGCTGCAACCTTGGCATGGTACGTTGTAAATTCTGATAAATTCGCAAAGGAAACAGTAAGAGTTTTATTATTTAAACCAGACGTAATATTATGTTCCCTCGTAACATTCCCAGATTCATCTGACAGATAGATTACATAAGCTTCCAGACGGCTCTCACGATAATCTTTCGATGCATTCCAAGAAATTCTTGCTGACTGTGATTTTATATTGTACACCCACGGCCTTCCAGGAACGTCGGGTAAAACTAAAAAATATTTTAGATTTCAAAATCTTAGTTTTCAGGTTACCGTCAATCTTTTGAAAAAGAGTAAGTTAACTGTGTGGAATTAAATTATATTTTCTTATTAAAAAAAGTTACAGAGTGAGAAGAGAACAAGAACATTTAAAACAAAGTCGAAATAAGACCATTTATTAAAAATAATAAGATCTGGAAAAAAGAATAATTTTGATACACTCATCACAGCATGTCAAAAACAACGAAAATTTAGCAGGAAAAGTTTTTGTTATGAATATACCGCAAATGTTTTTAGAGCAATTTTGTTGCTTAATCTTTCTGCTTTCCTTCTTCCGCATGTAAATCAGTATAGGAAATAACACGGTTCGGGAAGGATTAATGAAAAATCGCACGCGTGTTTGGCGAAATCTTCATAATACCACGAGTGCAAAGCACGAGTGGTATTCTTCATAATACCACGAGTGCAAAGCATGAGTGGTATTATGAATATTTCGCCAAACACAAGTATGATTTTTAATTAATTCTCCGAGAACAAGTGTTCTTTCCTTTTAATAAAATTTCAATCAATTTTACCCGTTCTCAAACTGATAATGCAAAGCTTGACAAAACGGCGAAACTATAAACATCAAACTCAGCATATCAAAAGGACGTTGAGTTCTTTCACAGCATGACATTGATATAAACAGCATCTTTGAGTAATGTCTTCATCTAATTTTCAACTGTTTTAAGTAACCTTTACTTAACTTTCTTCGTGACTAACTTCTTGAGCGCGCGGCAAAAGCAAATAATCCAGGACTCGTATTGAACTGACTTGTTTAGTGTCAGTAATTGTTTCCATCTGCCAAACTTACATCACGTCATTTTATGTCGCGTATCAAACGTTCCCGTATCAAGTCAGTTTGGCAGATGGAAACAAGTATTTATTGCAAATACCTGGATGTATGGTATTTAAAAAAATACCACATGTGGTATTTTTTTAAAATAACCCTAGTAAAACAATTCAAAATTAATACAGATATCATTAGCCAATCAGGAATGAGGCAACTTGATTGAAATGTAAAAAGTATAAAAATTGAAAATATAAAACACTTGCACAAAAAAAGTTTCTTAAAAACAACGGAAATCATTTTTAAAATTTTCGTGATTGAGCTAATATATATATATATATATATATATATTGCTAGTTTGCTTATGTTCACTATGCAACATACAAAATATCTTAGAAGATAGATGGCAGAATACAATTTATCTGGTAATTTATGGTTAGTAGAGCTACATTTTGTGCATAATATATACATTTTAAGACCAAACCGGGAGCAGTTGCGAAAAATGCAACTACACAGGCCCTCCGGCAGGAATTGAACCCACGACCTTGCGATTCTAGTGCAATGTTCTGACCACTGAGCCACGGAGGCCGTTGCCGAGAGCTTGATCGCGAGTTCTGTATATATAATAAGGTGGTAATGCCAGGAGAGAATTGGGTATATTATAAATGATATTGGGCATTTCACTCGATTACATAGCATGTTCTAAGGATTCAGGGTGAAGGAAAATTCGAGTGCAGAATATATACATTTTAAGACATACAGAATATATACATTTTTTTTCCTTCACCCTGAATCCTTAGAACATGCTATGTAATCGGTGAAATGCCCAATATCATTTACATTTTGTGCAGCCGTATAACAAACCAATCCGATAGATCATTTTTACTCACGTAATAGGCGGCCGTATTAAAGTCCATACACAAAAAGAAATAACTGAATACAAATAGAGCTTCATTTGGGACAGCCGGTCACGACAATTGCATGGACACGAGTCTGCAACGTGGGAATAAATATGATAATATGATACTGTTTTTCATTTAATTATTTGTCTTGAAATTTTAAAGTTTGCTTTGCTAACATCGTAGTAACGTCGTCCGCAATTTGAAATGTGTAATCTTCCAGTCGTTATTTCCCCCCTCCCCTTCCCAAATTCCTTTGTGAGTTTAGCCTAGCAGCGCAATATATAAATAACAACTGGGGACAAGTCTGGGGAGAAAGTTATATAGTCAAGGCTCAATATTCATGCAAGTATTAGTTCATCGTATATTATTAGTTCAATCGCCTGAAAACGAAGCACACAACCTAACGTACGCATTACGTGCCTAATTTAATAATGTATTTTGTAGGATCTATTTTAAAACTTACCTATATTTGGAGTAACAGTGACGGTAACAGTTCGTGACATTATCGTCGCACCAGGATATTTCGCGTAGCATAAGTAAACGGAACTGCAGAGTAGTATTCTGGAAGAATGGTTACTTTTAACGCAGTTGAAGTTGTTATATATTTCTTTATCAGAGTGGTAAGAGATCGTCAAGTTACTTCGTACAACTCCAGAGGTTTTGTTTAGCGATGGATAGATAGTAACATACTTTTCAAAGGACGAGCTCTGTAACATTTGACTGTTTCGATCCCATGTTACTACCATTCCTGGCTGTCCTAGAATAACACAGGTCAGAGTGGTGTTGCTATTTTCAGTTCTGTTAAGTGTCTCCGATGTGGCATATGTTGTAATTGATGGAGTCCCAACAGCTAAAATTACGAAAATATTTAAGATTTAGGAAAACTCGTTATAAATGCAACAGGCGAGCAAATAACTTAACAGAACCGGGGCAACCAACTAAAGAGCGATACGAAACTCGATATTCTCGTTATTCTCGAAATCCCTAACCTGCGCACAATCGCACCTTTCAAAAAAGAGAGACCATGAACAGAGAGCGTAACCGTGAACAATTACGTTTTACGTACTCTTCTATGTTTTAGATAAAGAAATGTCAGCTCCAGCAAACGCCGATGTAGCCCTACTTTTTCCAACCACAACAAGTTACCGCGTGAAATTAAATTCAAACGTACAACCATCGGTTGTTGACAATTTCTTTCATATGACAAATATCCAGGCAAAATTGCATTGGCATTGAGAAAGAAATCGTGAAACGTATCACAATTCAGACTCGTTATGAAATGAATAATTTAACTGCCCCCGACCGCTCCCCCCGGGAGGGTGTTTCCTCTGCCGCTTCGGGGGACGGGGGGGGGGGCAGTTGGGGGCAGTCTGCTTCGCAGACGATCATACATTATGAATATCTACATTCGAGTCTCGTCTGGAGCTCAGAGATTTTCTCTGAGTTTAATTTACAACAGCATGTACAGCAAAAACAAACGAAAAAACTTTACTAACTTCAAGCTGATAACACTAATAACATAGAATATCTACATTGTTTTCCTGACAGGCTGGAAAAGCTGTAGCAAGCGTTACAGCTCATAGTTGGGCAGCTTGATTCTTATCTAAAAGTGTAATTTTGCTTAATTTTGTAAACACAATTAAATCTGTTCTAATATATCATACACGAAGAGGAGTGCTTCATCAGTATTTCCAAATCCCTCGAGTTTATTCCAAAACCTCAGGGATACGGTACAGATTTCCTTTCTGTTTTCCTCATAAGTTATTAATGTTCCAGATGCATAAACAGTATGCAGCTTCAACCATATTCTCAGTTTAAACCAAAACGCGTTTTAAAAAAAGAGTAGAGTAACGGGGGGAAAGCAAACGAACAAATAAAACCAAAATAAAACGAAAACTGAACCAATTACGGAAGCGAACGAACTAAACTGAATCGCACTGAACTGAACTAAAATTGAACAACATAAACAACAACAACAACAAAAAATAGGGGAAATAAAAACAGAATAACAAAATAGGACAAACAAAAAAGAAAGGAGGGAAGAGGAAATTAGGAGGAGAAAGGAAAAAAAGAAAGGAAAAGGAAAGAAAAGAAAAAAAAAGGAAAAAGAAAAAAGGAAAGGAAAAACCTGCTTGCTTGTGTTATAATCAGGAGGAAATTATTTTTAAAATGCATGTAAAGTTTCTAGGACAATTATCAGCCTTACCTTCTGTACAACCGTATAACTCAAGACGCAGACATGGCAGGGTTATGTAGTTTACAACTTTTATCCGAATGTATTTAGTAATAACGAAAGTATTCAACCAGTTTGCAAATATATCGTCGTCCGTTGCAGAATTACCTTGAAAAGTCTAAAAATACAAAAATTATACGATAAGAAAGTACATTTTACATCAAGCACGAACAATTGGGATTTTTATATTGTTTCGAAACTAACTGTTCCTTGTTCAATTGTCTACGTTGGCAAGAGATGTCTAAGTCAGCATAAGTTGAGATCTTTTAAATACAAAATTTATAATTCTAAATTGACACCCTTTATTCAGAGATTTCATTTCTTTGTAAGTTACGTGGTGGAGCGAAAGAGGGTAGAAACGATCATCACACCACGTCCAGGGTTTCTCTCCTTAAAGGGTTAAAGGTTTTCTCTCCTTTACAGCAGCAACACGTAACTTATAAAAGAGATAACCTCTGGGACCAGGGCACTTAATTTTGCATACGTATTAACTGCTTTTGTTCAGCATTGGCTAAAGCTTTATGTCTGTCGAAAATTCGATCAAGGAAAGTTTAAAATGCCTTGGTCCTGGTAAATATTTTCTTTTAAACATGAAATATATTCACAAATAAATTCCCAACGCAGCCAGGCAATATAATAAGTTGTACGTATACATGTAGCGCATGTGGTACGTTTGCGAGCTTGGTGTAATGTAACAGACGTTTGGTGAACGTAGTGTACTCACGGAAATCTTTTCTAAGTAATACACTATTTGCACGTTGACGTACGATGGCGTTGGGTGACTATAACTACCAGAGTGCTTTGCTAATATTAGGCTAAAAGGTTTTCGGCTAAAAAGGATGACTCAAAAGGAACTGTCCAGCCCTTTCGCTGCTTTTCCAAAATATGACGTCAAATTTGTTTTTTCCAAATTTGTCGTCAAGTTTCAGTGAGTCTCAAGATTTTAGCAATCCGGCTTTTCGATACCCAACCACAACATAAACCCTTACGGAATTGTATACTTTCCTTGTCAATACTTGGAGCAAAGATAGTTTTGATGACAAATGTTGAGTTCTTCCTCCAAATTTTAATTCATGTACTGTAAGTTTTGTAAATATTTATTGCAAATGAAATACACGCCGCCACGACGGCGGCGCTGTTCAAGATACTGTTTACTGTACTGTCTTTGATTTTCTTCTAAATGCCTTCTGAAATTATTATAATAATAGTACAGTATGTTCTTGGGCATAAAAATGCTTTTGGCCTGTCTCAGAGCTAATTTTAACCCTCGCTGCGGCTCAATCGGGCTAAAATGGGCCTGAGTCGGGCCAAAAACCTATTTATGCCCGCAAACATCAACTCTATTGTTATATTAACTACGAAATAGTTGAACATTAAGACTTGAACAGAACTTGTTAATAAGAACAACAGAAAATAGGTACGCAATGCGTACATGCGGATACTGGTATTTATTTGGCCTAGAGATGATTGAACAACGAAAATTGTTCACTAAAACATGCTGAAAATACTTGATAACCTTGTGACACTTGTGGCATATCAGCAGATGGTCTCACGTATCATCTAGAATCGACAATAATTATTAATTTTTAAATGCCCTTACTAACTTAACAATAATGTGCTTAATTCTAGCCCTTAACTAAACTCCAACCCAATCCCTAACCCAAGCCGGCCTCAACCCTAATCTTAAGTCTAATCTTAAAATGACAATTTTAGGTAAATTGGGAAAAACAGGAAACCCGGTTGCTAATCGCATTGTTAAAAGAATGTAATAATATATCGCTTTCGTTCTAATCCGGCTCTGGTAACACGTGAATTGATTTGTCTCAACAATGATCAACGCGCTTTTTGAATAAGTATTTTATACGCCTACATGTAACTCAAGCAGTGCCATGTATACAGTTGATTTCTGCGGATATACAGACAATCAGACTGGCTAAGACATCTTGGCCGAGGGCCTAACATGTCAACAGTACACTTGAAACATTACTCATTAGTTAAAAGGCTATTCATATTTCAGAAAGATCCTGATGCGAACCCAAACAAGCACTCGCTCTGTCTCTTCGTCCATGAAAAGCTTGTCGTTTGAGCGAGAAAGTTGAAGTGCGTTACGAAATAATTATAACACTTTGCATGTATGATTTTATTACGCGATGCTGAATTACTGAACACGAAAAAGTATTGCATGTAAACGAGCATTGACCGCGCGCTTAATATAAGATAACAGTGAATACATATATCATAACCTAAAAGCTATGGAATACATACTATCTGGTATATAGGTATGTGGTTTAGAAAGCAGTCACTGATTTGCAAAAATTGACAGAATCGTTTAAACTTTACTGTATATCGACAGACCAGTAGACCACTATCAGCTATCAACTCGTCGTGGATATTTTCTTGGCGTCACAATTGCGTGCAATTATCCATAACCTGAAGCGAAACTCGACTTCCAATCTTCCAGTGGTTGTTCTGGTACACTCTCGCATACCCTTCGGACATACGAATAAGACTTCTGAAGTATGCCTATTAGCTTTTCATCTTGATCACGTGATTGACGAAAACATTCGTACACACAACCGTGCTACAGCGGTTGGCAGGTCATTCACTGATATTGGAATATAGCTATTACAGGAATACATATGGAATACAAGGGGAGGACAGGAAAGCCATTTAGGACTACATATAGAATACATAAAAAATCATTTATGACCATTGCTTTAATAGAAATGAAAGTTTGAATAGATAAAAGAGCTTGGTAGGGAATATACGGATACATCACTGACCTATATATATATATATAACTGTGTGACCATTTTCAGTTTCAAAATGGCGGCATTATAGGTCCTTCTGCTAATGGTGGCGATAACTGACTTGTATTTATCGCAAGCCTAGGAATTTTGGCGACACATTATAGGCCCTTTTAATAGCTTAAACTTCGTTAACAACAATCGAAATATAGTAAGGTTTGATATACTGCCGAAACAGAACGTAGGAATCAAACGTTTCGAACGAAGGCCCTTCGTCAGAGAGAAACTTTAGACTCCTAATTATATTTCGATTGTTGTTTCAACACTCCCTAATATACGCAGCACAGTATTGTTTTCGATATTTATGTAAATATCGGCAATTAATTATGTCACTTTATCCATGCACGGTTGGTCATTGTTAATTGTGGAATGAAATTATTTACCTGACCAAATAGGAATATCAGTAGAACATGATTTCGAGTTTGTATAAACAAAATATCAGTTTACGTTTGTTGTTGAGCGGTCCGGGAAATTTTCAAACACCATTATTAGAAAATTATTGCTGTAGGCTTGTAGCTCTGAAATAGCAAAGCGCACAGATGACGTCGAATTCATGTTTGTCTGAGTTTATAATTTCGTGCATTTCCAAGAAAAGAAAATGGTCATGGGAAATCCCTCGAGATTCAATTTTGGTTTGTTTGTCAGAGTTTTGGTCTATAAATAGTCGTCCCGGGTGTACGGCACGAATAATAAGCAATAAAATAAACAATATACTGAATATATGGAAGTTCTACAAACATTCTATTTTATGAAGTCGCCATCTCTAAAAAGACGAGCAAGCGATGAAGATCTCTTCGTTTACCGGATATAAAACACCTAACGACAAGTTTCTTGTCTAAAATTTTGCTCAGCAGTTTTGCAATTTTAAATACCTGTGTCAGCAGTCCGGTCCTTAGCTATCGGTCAGCGACCATTAGCAGAAGGACCTATAAATGCCGCCATGCATTTTGAAACTAGAAATGGTCACACTTTTTACTCAAAAGTAATAGGAGCACGCAATCCAGTTA
Organism: Corallium rubrum; assembly: GCA_964035015.1. Classification (NCBI taxonomy): domain Eukaryota; kingdom Metazoa; phylum Cnidaria; class Anthozoa; order Scleralcyonacea; family Coralliidae; genus Corallium; species Corallium rubrum. The sequence goes on along the minus strand of OZ035998.1, from coordinate 17,443,677 downwards.
TATATATATATATATATATATATATATATATATACCTTCTATATATATATATATATATATATACCTAAAAGTAATAGGAGCACGCAATCCAGTTATATATATATATATATATATATATATATATATATATATATATATATATATATGCTATGTAATCGAGTGAAATGCCCAATATTACTTATAATATACCCAATTCTCTCCTGGCTTTACCACCTTATTATATACAGAACTCGCGATCAAGCTCTCGGCAACGCCCTACGTGGCTCAGTGGTCAGAGCATTGCACTAGAATCGCAAGGTCGTGGGTTCAATTCCTGCCGGAAGGCCTGTGTAGTTGCATTTTTCGCATCTGGTCCCGATTTGGTCTTAAAATGTATATATTCTACACTCGAATTTTCCTTCACCCAAAATCCTTAGAACATGCTATGTAATCGAGTGAAATGCCAATATTACTTAATAATATACCCTGTTATATATAGGTCAGTGGAGTGCTTTGAGATGACGTATTTTATGTGATACGCTTTAGTAAAGGCTAAATGAAGTACCGTCCGATATCCCATGCGCAAGAACCACTGACCTATAACTGAACTACGTGCTCCTACTACATTTGAGTTGGGAAAAGTGTGACCAAAAATGTTTTCAAACTAGAGGCATTTACAGGCACTGACCTATATATAATTGGGCTGCGTGCTATTACCTTTGGGTTAGGAAACGTGTCCCCAAAACTATTTCAAAATGACTGCATTTCTGGGTCCTTTTGGTAATGGTCGCTGACCCACACCTAAGAACCGGACTGATGACACATGTTTTTAAAGGAAATATTTGCAAGCGAATAGGATTTTTATGTCTTCCATCTGTCCGGTTTATATTGTAATTGAGAATGTAAATAACGCAAACCTTATTAATGAGAACTAACATGACCTAAGGCAAAGAGGTGGTATGTCCTTACGAATGGTAAAGATCCAATTACAGCTACCTCCTATGGGGCTTAAGCTGTTATATAGGTATCACATTCAAGAGTGCAGTCTCAGTAATCGCTGCTCGTCGCAAAGACAGGTATAGACGAACGATTTCATTTTGATTTTTAAACCTTCAAGTTGGTTTTGGTGTTCTTCGTCTTCAAGGTAAGAGTTGTTTTGAATCTTACGTTACTATGTTGTTCAGCGTTTCTTTATTGTTTTACCAAGGCAAATGTGTCTAGTTATGCGCTTATCCTTATCTTTAGCTTTATGCTAAATTACATTCAGGCAAAAAACGTTTATAACTTGCCTACTGAACATGCTTTCTAGTATATTTGTGCGCATCTCTCCGTTTTACTTAAGCCCTTTGCCAACTATTCAGTACTGACTTTTTGCCCGTCACAAGCTAAATAGAGACGTTCGAAGCTGGGCTATATTATTATATTGCCTGTATGGTTATGCATAAATTATGATAACATATTTTTGTGCCCGTGATTCCGATTTTTGTTTACTTCGCATGCGTATTGGACGTTTTTGGCGCGATCTAGCGGGATTTTCCTTGCTCGTCACTGAATTAAATTCGTCGCATGAAACGAATTCGAGTTTACGTCGACTAGTCGACGAAGCTAACTATGAATTAAATTCGTCTGAATGAAATGCGACGTATGAACCAGGCCTAATCCTTGGCTTAATACAGTTTACACTGATATGAAACTAAGAGTCAAATATCTACATTTGGTCTGTGCTCATCACGCGTTTCGGTTATAATTGTTCGCACCTCTCCGCTTCTGAAAATAATTGCTATTTTCACCAAGTAAATAGTTATCTGCTCTCTATATATGAAGTCACAAGTTACTGGAGTAAGTTCGTATGAGGCTATTATAGTGTCGTCAAACTAAAGATCGCGACGATCAAGTTAGGATACAAATGACCGCCAATATCTGGTCGTCTGATATCCCAGTTACAGTATGTAATTTTGGTGTTTGATTGCACACTTATGGGGCTACGAGATTGAAGGCTTAAACGCCACAAAATATTCCTTATCGTATAATACCACGCGGTGGCGCATTAGGTTTGAATGTTTCACCCGAAGTGCATGTTGTTATAATAAACACATCCTTCGACTTTTTGGGAAATCACCTTTTGATAATTATCTCTGTTATATAGTTCCCACAATTCTGCTTCTAGTGTTATGAACTATGAGCGTTTTTATCTTACGTCGCAGCGGCCATATTGGTGTGCCGGAGCAATGGGATGGCGGCCATGTTGGTGTACGGTGTGGGAATTGGCTCTTTCTTGTTCAAATATTTCGTATTGTTTCACCACCCCGGTGGGCCGCCGATCGCGTGAGAGAAGGCGCTCTATACTATCCGTCCGGCGTTGCTCAGCCATGTGGTGTTGCAGGCGTATGGCAATTTGCAAGCGATGTAGTTTTAAAGCTTATACCGTCTTGTTAAACCTTGCGATCTAATCTGTATTTTGCACGCAATGTTTTACACTTTTTGGTATGTCCGGTTACTGATAGGATTACTCGCCTGTGGGTCAGGGCGGCTTTTCTGTACTGCCACACAGTTGATTGGTGTGCAGGATATTTGAGATAAATTAGATTATGTGGTCCTCTGTGGACCTCCAAGCTATGTCCAGTTCAATCACGCTTCGGAGTACCCGCCATTTTGAAATTTCCAACCGCCGACGAAGTCAGAAAGGGGGAGGGACCTCCCCTTTTATAGCGTCGCTCCGTGTTTAAGATTCAAGAGACTACAACAGCGGCGACGTGACGCCATAAAACAATTTTAAAGTAAGCCATTTTGCCGCAGTTGTCTTATTACAATACAGGTTGCCATTTCTGTAGATCATTGCCAGGCAGAAACTGGTAAGAATACGAGAGCGGCCCTCAAAACACTTTTCGATTTCAATTAGCACTCTAGGACTGACTAGCCTGCCAAGACGGTTGCACGATATCACTATTAATTTTATGCTTATTAAAGGAAAAAAGCGGCCATATGCTATTCTATACTACGGAAGTTTGAAGGTGTTTGTTTTCTCTCAATGCGGTAGGGCAAGCAATCTATATGATCCAACTGTTTTATTATAACCGCTCTATCTGTTTTTCGCGTCATTTGAACTAATTTAGTTCTTAGTAAATTCAATCTAGATTTTACAGGAAATTTTACTATCATATAATTTTACTATCTTAGTATGTAATCGAGTGAAATGCCCAATATTACTTATAATATACCCAGTGGAGTGCTTTGAGATGACGTATTTTATGTGATACGCTTTAGTAAAGGCTAAATGAAGTACCGTCCGATATCCCATGCGCTATATAATGCGCTATATAACTGAACTACGTGCTCCTACTACATTTGAGTTGGGAAAAGTGTGACCAAAAATGTTTTCAAACTAGAAGCATTTACAGGCACTGACCTATATATAATTGGGCAGCGTGCTATTACCTTTGGGTTAAGAAACGTGTCCCCAAAACTATTTCAAAATTACGGCATTTCTGGGTCCTTTTGGTAATGATCGCTGACCGATACCTAAGAACCGGACTGATGACACATGTTTTTAAAATTGCACTTTGCTAACAGGTCGGCAATTTGCCTGCGCTGACCAAAAAATCGCGGGGGTGTTTGTTCTTTATTGACATTTTCTTCAATGGAAAGTCAAAATACGATCTTAATAGCGAGTTCTCTGATTTCTGATTTGCTGTTCGACTTGGTGTTTTCGTTGAAGCTGAAAAGCTTCGTAACCGGAGTAGCGGAAGTACGGCATTTTAGGAAGATGATCTTAAAGAAAATTGATTTCAACTCCTCGAGCCCTTTCTGTTCGAACTCACAGGATCGATTAAACGTTTTCTTTTACTTCAAGATAAGTTCAGATATTTAATTCATACTTTTATGTTCCCGAAATGTGCTTTACATATTCATTTCAAAGCTTTTCTTACGAACACGATTTTCAACGAAAACAGCAATTAGCCAGTCCTCTTTGACGAACGATAGTATTCCATTTCATACTGCAACAATATCGCATCGCTATTAAGGTATGGGGAGAGAATTGGGTGCTTGGTTGGGTGGGAAGTCATTTTCGCGCTAAAGGGGCATCACTATAGCAGGAATCACGATAAACCTTCCAATAATACTGGGCTGCATCGCACACTGACAATTTATTCATAGTTTGGTGACCTTTATATGCGACGCTCTCATTTATGCAGTGTGTATAGCAAAAAATCTAGCCGTTCACATTACTTTCAAAATAGCTTCAAGGCAGTTTATTTCTATTCATCTGTTTTCCTGAATCAAAACAATAGGTAACACGTTCAAAAATCCTAGAAAAACAACTGGAAATACTAGAAGCTCGTCAAAACTGCTAAAACTGTTACTTTCCAGACATCTTTTTTCACAAGAGCTTCTAAGGCTTGGAACATTTTAACTGAAAAACTTCGTCATGGTAACATTATAGAGCTGGCGACTTCATAAAACAAAATGTTTATAGATTTACATGACCATGTGTATTGACAGTCTTCTTCATTTTATTGCCAAGTGTTCGTGCCGTACGCCGGCCGGAACGTCTTAATTAATTCAGACTGCAAGAAAGCTACAACATTAATTGTCTAGGAATTATTGTAGTTCAGAACTACAATAAGTCTCTTATCATGAAAACGTCTCGGGCCGCTCAGCAACAAACATAAATAATATACTTGGAAAAACCACCGAAATATTTTGTTTACACAAACTCGAGATCATGTTCTACTGACAAATAATTCAATAGGCCTCTTGAGTAGTTCCACAATGAATTAACAATGACCAACCGTTGCATGCATTAACTCTTTCCTGTCCGAATTTGTCTTTAGTATTTTATTCTGGCTAACGCAAGACGATATTATTCACCTCTGGGGAAGCCCTTGCACAGGAACGAGTTAAAGTAAGAAAATTGCTTTGTATTTACATAATTTATTTTTTTTCTGCAATAAGTATACATGTCAGTGGTCTTCTACCATTAGCACAAGGACCATAAATTCCGCCATTTTGAAAATGATAATGGACACATTTTTGGGCAGCACCCGCAGTCCAGTTATGTATAGCCGTCAGTTCCTCACGTTGTAACCAATAAACTATTGTAATTGAAGAGCATTGTAGGCAATAAATTATTGCATTGTAATGCTGAAGGAGGTTATTAATGAAATCCTACCCCACCCCTGTCCCGAGGGGAACCGTAGCCCTAACCTCAAAAGTGTGGGGGGCGTCCGACCACCCCTAATATTGTTGGTAATTTATGGCCACAGTCGTTGGCAAAGCATGTGAGATAATAATAACTTTTTTTTAATTGTTAAATCCTTTCAGCTATACAGCTGGTATTTATAGGATGAACGATATTTAGCTATATAATTATATGATTTTTAAATATAAATATATGGTTAATAAATATAAATTACAATATCTATTAAAAAACGTAAAAAGTCTGTACATTACAAACATGATTACGATTGTCAACTTGTCAGAGATAATGAAAAAGTGTTTGTTTAAAACAATAAATCGAAGTGATTTCTCTGACATAATTCGGATGCGCAGTGAAATTCAATCCGTCAATTGGCGCATATTACAATGCAAAAATTTATTGCCTACAATGCTCTTACAATTACAATAGTTTATTGGTTACAACGTGAGGAACGGGTGGTCTGCGTTTAGTGTTTATAGGTCCTTCTGCTAATGGTAAAGGTCGCTGACCGATACCTTAGGAACGGACTGTCGATACGTTTTTAAAACTGTATTTTGCTAGGCAATAATTCAGTCGAATTATATTAGAAGACGAAAACTGAGAAACTCGTCAGTCGTCAGGTTGTTTAAAATCCAGTAAACGCGTCGAGTTTTCCATCTTCAATTCGTCCGTCTATTTTCCCGTCGTAAAGACAAGAAAGCTGGACGACACTGAAACAACCAGACGGTCCAGACTGGGACAGTGGAAGACCGTCAAATCAGTCAGTCAGAAGGCTTTCGTCTTTTAATATGAAGACCTTATCGAGTTATAGCGACACTTGGAAAATTGTTGATAAAGACACTCTAAGGAGAACACTTGCCCTTCTTTATAGAGCTGGCAACTTCATAAAACAAAATGTTTGTAGAACTTCCATGACCAAGTGTATTGTTTATTTTTTTGCTGATTATTCGTGCCGTACGCCAGGGACGTCTTCAAACGATCACGGTAAAGACCTACCTAATTTGAACGAGTTTTCTGATTGGCTGTAAGTGAGCAATCACATCGCCAATTATCAATTCGTTCCCATATTAGGGTTAGGGGAAGGTTAGGGGTTTTGTTGGGGGTAACTTATCTACACCAATCAGAAGCCTTCTTATAGTAGATATTGGTCATCAGTAATTGTCTAGTAATTATATTGTCCTGGAGCCCGGTGAGGGTGCTAATCTCAACACGCGTGGAGTTCATTTTACACGCGTGTAGAAAAGGGAGGGAGGATATTTTGAGCGATTTGAATATTTATTTCTATGTGTGGTGGGATGTTCAAGCAGCGCAGTAAAAATGTTTGGGGACTGGTAACAATTATGAATAAAATCTATTCCTGAGAAAAAAAACGTAAACAACATACTTTGTTCTTGACAAAAATACTTCAGAAAAGGCTTTTTTGGATACATATATCCCGTTCAAAAGGACAGAAACAAATCAACGTTTACGTATATTAGCAGAACAACATCCTTAGTAGACGAAAACACATCGCACCGAAACTCGAAATGAGGAAAAAGCAATAGCGAAAAAATCAACGAAGAAAAAGGCTGAGAAGGTTAAGCTTACGGTAAACATTTAGTAGCAATGCTGTTCGAGTTTCCCCGTTTTTAATATATCCTGTCACTGTCACTGTCACTGTCACTGTCACTGTCACTGTCACTGTCACTGTCACTGTCACTGTCACTGTCACTGTCACTGTCACTGTCACTGTCACAGTAATTTTGTTTTCGATTTCGTGTGCCCTAAAAGTATTTTAAACGTATCCGTTTAATATGTTTTCGCTTGCCCGTTGTTGACTGCCGTCTTATCACCTTTTAAATATTTTTCTTACGGTCAAACCATTTGGAAAGCTTAGAGTATCATATTTATAATTTGGCATAAAAATCGGTGAAAGAGCAATTTTTCGTCCGTTAAACATATAAATGCGGCATGTTGGAATACTACTGATGTAAAGACTGAATGAAAACAGTTTTTTCAGGTGAAAACAGTTTTAAAACTTCAGATTTTGAGACGAAATTTGTTTTTGCTATTCTATAAAATGAATTTTAAATGCCATAAAATGAATATAGCCGTGGCAGGCAGGGAGATGGCCAATGACTTTGAAAAATGCAAATATTTTAGGTGCTCTAGCAATGTTCTTTGTAAACATAGAAAGAAAAAACTGTAAAATAATACTGAAAGGAATACAAAATAGTTTTCCGTGTCCAAACACGCGGGATATTTTGAGACTTTCGAAAAGCGTAAAAAAACACGAGCCGCCTCCGCAGAAAATACCTAGTCGCTAGTATACGAAATGAACACTAGCACTATGATTAAATTAACGTAAGATATGAACACGATAACGTCATGGGTAAAGCAAAAAAGCTCCACCCACTTCACGTCTCAGAACCCTTCTTTCCTATGCCATTCAGCACGCGCAGTCCAGTTATATATCGGCTAGTGGCAAGAACACAGTCCCTGATAATGCGGGCGCACCAACAAACAGATATCCTGAATCTCGATAAATCTCGATTGAGACACGATCAGTATGGCTCCTATATCGACAGCAATTAGTATGGCTGCCTCTTACGTCGGCAGCAATAAGATGTTCGGAAACAACACTGTGCACAAGAAGTCTTCAAATGCATGTCTAAATGGCCTCACACCTGAAATGTTTTTGGCATTCTTGAAAAATTCTCCCATCAGAAAGAAACATGTACAAGAGGGAATAATTCAAAACTGAAACTACTAAAGGTCAAAACTGAATCTGCTCTCAAGATGTTTTCGTTTCAAGGAGCATTGGTCTTTAATGAACTACCAGAAGATCTGAGAAATGAAACGTTTTAAGCAGTTTAAGTTTAAATTTTTATGGAAATTCATTAGTACATTATTAAGAACTTTTTAAATACTAATTTCATACGAACTATATTTTAGATATGTATTGTATAATTGCCTGTATAGAATTTGAGTATAAGATTAATTTATCATAGCTAGGCAAATCTCCCTTTTTATAATCTTTCTTTTCTAACAAGTCTTTGAGTGACAGCAGCTAGCATTTGCATAGCTGATCAAGTTAACCTGTATAAATATTGTATATTAATATTTTTATTATTATTATTATTATTATTATTATTATTATTATTATTATTATTATTATTATTATTATTATTATTATTATTATTATTATTATTATTATTATTATTAATTTTTAAAATGTAATAGTGTAATTATAATTTATTTTTATATATAATATAACAGTTAGTCTACATAATTTTAATTTTATTTTTAAAATGGGGTAAAATTGTAAATAGTATGCTGTAAAGAAGATTGTTTTATTATATAGATGTGAGTGTTTTACTAAGAAATATGCAGTGACATATTTTCCATATCCTCACTAGTGAAGATATCGATCACGTGATTAAACATTTTCCTACCATTTGCATTGAATCTATATAATAAAAAGAAAATTACACGCTGGCTTGAAGACATGAATTTTATCTTCTCGTGGTAAAAATGATATTTTACTCATTCGCTACGCTCATTCGTAAAATATTGTTTTCACCACTCGAAGATAAAATTCATATCTTCGCACCACCGTGTAATATCCTCTATTTAATAAAATTATTATTATTATTATTATTATTATTATTATTATTATTATTATTATTATTATTATTATTATTATTATTATTAATAATAATAATAATAATAATAATAATAATTATAATAATAATTATAATAATAATAATAATAATAATAATAATAATAATAATAATAATAATAATAATATTAGCCAAAAGAGAGTACGGCGGACATGCTAAATGTAGTGCGTATAAAGATAGTATAATGTTTTAATTTAAGAGCATATTGAAAGATATCACAGAGAAGAAAGAGCAAGACATCCGGAAGAACTAGATGGAACGAACAAATGATAACAGATCTATTATCGTGTCGGGAAAGAGCTGTTGAAGAACATCGAAGTGGCGTAAGCAACAATGCTGGACAACGAAGAAAGGGTTACATGGAAATAATGGAAGAGTTTTGGGAGGAGAAAGGTTATGCATCTTTGGGGTCTAACGGCTCAGAACTTGCGAGATAAAGCTGCGCATTTTCAAAAGACCCATAGAACTGTTCAAGAAACGAGTGAGGCAACCGAAACTCACGATCGTGGTCAACGACAAGAAGACATCAACGCTGGTGAAAGTATGTGCATTAATGAAGATGAGAATAATGGAAATCCTCGCTCTTCCATCGAAGATGTGATACCGTATAATTTCCAATGGGGAGGAATAAGTGGAGAGGCGTTTTGTCATCAGATAACAAGAGCTTACGAAGAAATAGTGAAATGGAAACGAAATATCTTTCTAGTACCGTCAGGAAAAGTGGGCAAATCATTTATTCATGAACTAGCCAGATTATATCAAGCTTATGCAGATGCGTCACCCCTCGAATGTATTGCTTTGAAAGCATGTGCAGTCATGCAATGCTTGATACTACAGAAGCCCCATGCCAAGAGTAAAACAAAAGAACATATAGCTCATTTAGAACGAAGAATGAATTTGTGGTCAGAAGGAAATATCGACGCTTTATTTTCTGAAGCGAAATGCATCCAAAACCATCTTTGTTCGAATACAAGAGCCAACATGGAAATGGATAAGATTGCCAGTGGATTTAACCGCCTAATGTTACAAGGAAGAATCCGCCAGGCAGTGCGTTTAATATCCAATGCCAACAAAGGAGGTCTTTTATCTCTAGATCAATTGATACCCGTGGGAGTGGATGAAGATGGGAATATTCAGATGAAAACAACACGCGATATTCCGAAAGAGAAGCACCCAGAAGGAAAAACTCCAGATCCGGAAATACTTCTAGCAGATTCAAACACAGACGAGCTTCATCATGATCCGATCATATTTGAAAGAATTACTGGCGAATTAATTCAACAAGCAGCAATCAAGATCCAAGGTGCTGCTGGTCCTTCTGGTATAGATGCTTATACGTGGCGAAGATTCTGCTCTTCATTCAAGGGGGCATCGGTGGATCTATTTAATGTCCTGGCTGGGGTTGCACGACGCTTGTGCACTTTGGTTGTTCATCCTGAAGGTATATCGGCCTTTGTGGCGTGTAGTTTAATTCCGCTGGATAAGAAGCCTGGAATACGTCCGATTGGGATTGGTGAAGTCCCAAGGCGTATAGTTGCAAAATCGATTCTTGGCGTAATAGGAAATAACATCCAGGCAGCAGCGGGACCACTTCAGGCATGTGCAGGACATGAGGCTGGATGTGAAGCAGCAATTCATGCCATGAAAGAGATTCAATCATTACAAGAAACAGAAGTAATTCTGCTGGTTGATGCCAAAAATGCCTTTAACACCATCAATAGACAAGCAGCTTTGCACAACATTAAAGTCATATGTCCTGCGATATCAACAGTGCTAAGTAATACATATCAGAAACCAATTAGACTATTTGTTACAGGAGGAGAAGAGATACAATCAACGGAAGGAATTACCCAGGGCGATCCGCTTGCGATGGCTATGTACGCACTAGCCATCTCACCCTTAATTCAGAAGCTAAGATTAAACGAGCCCAACGTAAAACAAGTATGGTTCGCCGATGACTCCACAGCGGCAGGAAAACTCAAGGCGGTAAGGAGATGGTGGTCGTGTCTAACAACCGTAGGGCCGCAAATAGGCTACTTTCCCAACCCAAAAAACGCACCTAGTCGTGAAACCAGAGTTTCTAGACGAAGCCAGAAACATATTTGAAGGAACAGGAATCATGTTAACGACAGAAGGTCATGGCCTTCTTGGTTCCACTGTTGGTACATCCAAGTTTGATAAAGAGTTTGTAGCTGATAAAGTGGAAAGCTTCGTAGAAGAGATTGACACACTTTCCAAAATTGCTGAAATATACCCTCAAGCAGCATATGCAGCCTTCTCTCACGGGATTGTTGGAAAGTGGAGATATATAATGCGGACAAATAGTGATATAAACGCTTTATTTCAACCTCTGGAAGATGTAATCAATCAAACCTTTATTTCTGCACTAACAGGCAGAGGACAATGCTCAGAAGAAGAAAGAACTCTTCTCGCCTTACCGCTTCGATATGGGGGTCTCAATATAATCAACACAACCACCATGGCAAATTCTGAATTCAACTCCTCACAAAAGATCAGTGAGCCTTTAAAAGAGAAGATTGTAGACCAACGGGAATCGTTCACGAAACAACAACTTCAATCCATTAAAAACGATCTGCGTAAACAAAAACTGCAAGAAATCGAGAATTCAGCCATGCAAGTCAGAGAGAGTTTGCCGCAATCTAAGCAAAGAATGATGGATCTAGCCTGTGAAAAGGAGCCTCTTCATGGTTGTCAGCATTGCCACTGCAAGATCAAGGATACGACCTGAATAAAGGGGAGTTTCGGGATGCGATCAGTATTAGATATGGTTGGCAACTGAAAAATGTACCTCTTCATTGTAAATGTGGGGGAAGTTTTTCTGCTGATCATGCTATAATATGCCCTGTTGGAGGATTACCAATCGTTAGGCATAATGAGATAAGAGATATAACGACCGACTGGCATAATGAAATTTGTGCAAAAATTGGAAAAAGAGGAACAAGAGCAACAACGTGGAAAAAGAGCAACAACTTCAACCACTTACCGGCGAGACCATTCTACCGAGGACAGCCAATAAGAGAGATGAAGCTAGAGCAGATATACGTGCTAAAGGTTTTTGGAGTAAGCAGCAGGATGCATTTTTTGATGTAAGGGTGTTCCATCCCAACGCACCGAGCTACCGAAACACAAGTATTCCAGCACTGTCCAGACAACATGAATTGGGAAAGAAAAGAGAGTATGGAGATCGAGTTAGAGAGGTCGAACACACGTCATTTACGCCTTTAGTATTTTCAACTACTGGTGGACTTGCGAAAGAAACCACAGTAGCATATAAACGTATAGCGGAAATGCTAGCACTAGAGCGCAAATCAAAATATAGTACTACCTTAACATGGATGCGATGCATATTGTCATTTGCCTTAATTAGATGTGCGGTGACGGCGATAAGGGGTAGTAGACGCTCCACATCACATCGCATGCCAGATGCCAACATTGAACTAGGTTTTATAGAAGGTCGATTAGCAAAATTGTAATTTTTATGGACGATGAAATTTTTATGAGGAAATTCTGTTAATAGAATTTCCTTTTTAATTTTTTAGATGTGTCTTTAGTATAATTATATGTAAATTATAGTGCTATTTACTATTTATATTATTTTGCAGATGTATCTGAGTTTTTAGTGAATAAAGAATTAATAATAATAAAATAATAATAATAATAATAATAATAATAATAATAATAATAATAATAATAATAATAATAATAATAATAATAATAATAATAATAATAATAATAATAATAATAATAGATATAGAAATAGTTTGTTAATTCGTACCACAGTAATGTTGCGATCTGTATAATCGTACCATATCCTTCCATCATAACTATATTTTATTTGGTACTGCGTAACATATCCACTGCTGCATCCTTGAGTAGCAACTCCAGTTATAGTAACCATTTTCCCCAAATCAATATTTATGTACTGTCCTTTATAGTTCCTAGCGCACCAGCAATCTTCATTACGCAAGCGAGCATACTCGCTTTCGTATAAGAAGCCATCACTTGACGAAGCAGTTATACTTTGGTCTTGGATAGTAGCTGCCCCTTGATCACTCATTCCTAACGGATACTGTTTTGTGCAAAATTCTTTAAAAGTAGAGTAAATTACTTTTAGGTTATTTTTGTCAACTGTACGTGTGTGAAACAAAGTATTTTACTATAAAGAATTGAAATAATGAACAAAATGTGAATGATGAATAAGTCAATAGGTAGTAAAACTTTAAAAACAAACCTGATTTTGTCATGGAGATCCCATGCAATTCAACTTTTAAACAACTGGAAGGATTACTGGGTGGAATCATTAACCGAAGAATACGAGCTTCAATAGGATGTTCAAAAACATGTTTATCAATGACGTTGTCCAAACTAAAATTTATCTGTAGATTTAATAGAATGAAAAGAAAATCTTTATTGATTTATAACACTAAAAACATCAGTAAAAATACCAACGCTGACGGCGATGACAAACCAATGCACGAGGCCTACATAATTATTTTCTTCATTGCATATCAATACATTTTCGTGTGCGTGTAATGCGCTGGGATTGCTAATGACAAGTGTTTGGTCAAATTGCATGATTACGTCTGTTTAGTCGGTTTTAATAAACAATTATAAGTCGAAAAATTCAACTTTACATGAATTGGATAACTACTGAAATATATTAAAATATCGAATTATATGCACGTACAATAAACTTATTTATAAAAATTTGTCACTGTCTAAAACCTATATTGTTCAAGAATATGTTTATCAATGACGTTATCCAAACTAATATTTATCTGCATATTTATAATAAAATAAGAAAAAAATATAACATACAGACATCAATGAGAATAACAGGAGAGCAAGTTAACGATGACAAGGCAATTAAAAATGCATGCAGTCATCTATTACTGACTTACTAAACCTACGTTAACGCAGCGATGTTATTATTATTACAATAGACAATTACAGGATAAGCCTGAGTACGATATCACGAATTACGTAGACCGATCGAGGTCAACCCGAAGCCTACGGAAAACATTGACCGATGTCTTGATAATTCTTAATATCAATCGTGAGCCAAATCCAATAATCTCTTTTTTATTATTATATACGTATTGTCCTATACGTACTCATTAGCAAGCGTAACGATAAAACTCGTCCCTTATTGGGAAAGCGCGTTCCTGACTGCTTGTACGATGTTTTCCACTCGTGCATGCGAAATATCCTAAGACCAATCAGAAACCTCTGTTATTACGGATTACTTAGTGATTTATTGATTTATTTTTATTGATTTACTGATTTGCAGATTTAATGATTTACTGAGTACATAAAGTGCGACTCTTTTGGAGTTGCCATAAAACGTCGAATTCCAATTGTTTCATACGGCGTAAAGCAAAACATCTTCTTCAATCAATCAAATACAGAAATCCACGAAACTTATGAACCAGAGCATCCGTTCTGTGATGTTCAAAAAATTCCAGTAAACGGCAACTTTACCACAGCTATATCTAATGGATCGTTTTCACTGACATTACGAACTTCTGAAGCGAGCCCCGGTGTTGCTATTCTCGACACGCGTGTTAGTATCGCAGGTTCTCGAATGGGAGAAAACCATTACCATACTCTGCAGGCAACCCTGTGCAGTCCGTGGCCAACGTGACCCCCCCCCCCCCACTTACCACTCCACCCATGTTTGTCCACTCCACCAAAGTTCGCCCACTCCACCGACGTTTACCCACCCCACCCAAGTTTGCCCACTCTACCCAAGTTTTCCCACTCCACCCAAGTTTGCCCACTCTACCCAAGTTTGCCCACTCCACCCAAGTTTGCCCACTACACCCAAGTTTGCCCACTACACCGACGTTTACCCACTCCACCCAAGTTTTCCCACTCTACCCAAGTTTTCCCATTCCCTCCACCCAAGTTTTCCCCCTCCACCCAGGTATGCCACTCCACCCAAGTTGGCCCACTCCACTCAAAGCCTGGTTCTCACTTGTCGTAAGAATCGCAGCAATGTTATGCTGGCCGATGTCATTGAGTGCTTCCAGTCTTGACTGCGTGATTTGCATATATACAGCAGTCAAGACACAATACAATATTATTCTATTATTCTATTGTTCTATTGTGTCTTGACTGCTGTATATATGCAAATCACACAGTCTAGACTGACAGCACTCTATGCCATCGGCCACGATAACATTGCTGCGATTCTTACAAGTGTGAACTAGGCTCAAGTTTGCCCCTCCACCCAAGTTTGAATTTATTGAAATGATCAAAATTATCGGAATCCGACATTGCTTTGGAAAGGATACTATCGATCTTTCTTTGAGGCAAAATCTACGCTTTCGATTAGCACTTTGGAAAGAATAACTATTGAGCTAACTTTCTTCGCTAATTGTGCAGCCACTAACCTCAACTTGGTAGCGACGCGCTCAATTCATCGCTTAATTTTATCGCTGAAATGCTAAGCGAAAGCCTACTCCTTTTATAGCAAGTTAGGATTGCTAGTGGATTTGCCGAGTATGTTCGGGATTGTCCATTTGTCCCTGGGATAGCCATAGCCGTAGGATATAACTTGATATTTTATATAAGACAATAATCAGTAGACTCAGTACATAGTTACTTTCTTACATATTTTTCCTAAACTGGCGTTTGGTTCGAGTTATGTAACTTCAACGTCAAAGTTCTCAGTATCAGCGATAATGGATTTATATCCGATCAAGAAAAGCAACCGAGCATCCGGTCTGCCGCCGAAGCTTTGAAGTTTGTACATATGCTGCAAGATTTCGCCATTACCATGGACAAGAGGAATTCTTTAGCATTTCTAAAGTCAATTACCAGTTGCAAGAAATCAAGATTCAAAGGAGCGACACTAACCAATTCCCCCGAGGGTGTCCGCTTAAGACAGGTTTGACTGTCTGTATCACAATTCGAATTCGCTTTGGAAGGCATAACCATCAATTTACCTTCGTAGGCAACAGACAGGTTTTCGACTTGGTTGTGTCAAGCACATCACTGATCAACTGTATAAGCAACTTATTACTTGGAGAACCTACCAACATTTTTACCAAAGGCAAAGCTGGTTTAAAAGCAAGAACTTGCAAAATCGAGCACGAAAGCCCAACAACAGCCTCGTTGGCCGTTGCAACTTGCAAGCGATTTCGGAACCGCCAAACCGCGGTTGCTGTGTCAATCGCAGTGAGCTATAAAATCCAAATCTGAAAACTGCTTCAACAATTCTCCAGAATATACGAGAGAAACACAACGAAGGTTTGTTCAACACGAAAGTATGCATGCTGTGTTTACATCGGCAGTACATTTAATAATACCTAAGGCTAAGCAAGATTGACCTGAAAAGATATTAAAAGAAACAAACGCCACAGTATATTAAAGAACGTATATACTGTTTACTAAATAACGGCTTGCTGCTTAGAACTATAACTACTGAAAACGTAAGTAATATTAAGCACCAAATATAGCAAAAGATATGTTGAACTTCTTCCATGTCTAGATTTCATGTAGGTGTCGTATTACTCGGTATCACATATGGAAACGTGTGTTTCAAAACATGTTTAAATAATTTTCTGTTTCTTCAATATAAATAAGTTCTATATCAAAATGATCGCTTGAATCTGACGAATTCAGCACCGTACGTTTTGTCTACTGAAAGTATTAAAATCCCCGTTGTTATTTGGAAAAACGGACTTGTCTACATGTACTCGGCAAACGCTTCATCCACCGCTGTAACTATACATGGCCACTGAAAATTTTGAACATTTTATCGGTTATGTGCACATTGTTGCAATGCTCCATGCATAGGCAATGCCAAGGTTGCAGCAATCGCGTAGCCCGAGTGAACGCCTAAATAGGCGTCTTGTTTACCAGATGAATTATACCGACTCAGCAGTTCAATTGCCAACCAGAGATTAAGAAAATCACAGTCTGAATTAAGTAATGCGAATTACGTCTAGTTTTTGAGATATTTTTGCATTTCTGCTATATTTCCCATTTGAACTTCGCCACAATTAACGACTGAAAATGACTTTCCCCAGAACTACACAATAAGCTTGATGTGTCATAAAATTGCTTGGTTGAGGAAAGATACGTAGAAAGAAGCGTCTTCAAAAGTTACCGTTGCCAAAACAAGACAAGTGTGGTTTTTTGCGCCAAGCATGGATCATCGTAAGGGATTTTTGAACGTGTGTCTCTTTTTTCCCGAAGATAATTTTGGTTCAACAAAACAGGTGAATAAATATAAACTGCCTTTAAACGAACGGCTAGATTTTTTGGTATTCTTCGTCAAAGAAGAGGGTTAATTGTACCCGGGTAGAGGCTGCACGCAGGAGAGGGTAATTGCTGTTTTCGTTGAAAATAGAGCAATTCGATCAACTCGGGTAAGAAAAGCTTTTAAATGAATTTGTAAAGCATATTTTGGGAACATAGACGTATGAGTAGTATACAAAGTGGGGTTGTACGACCGGTGGAGCCGGTGGAGCACTACGCTCCACCGCTGACATAATTTTTTCATGTCAGCTGTGTTTATTAGGTATCCTAGAGTAGATAACTCCCCCCCCCCCCCCCCCTCTATACAGTCCAAAGGTATGCCGCCTCATTAATATTCAGCGTGCATCACGCGTTGCGAACGCGTTATGAACGCATTGCGAATGGAATTGCACACATGGACAAGGTTATCATGTTGGAATATAAAACCTACGAGTGTCTACAATCAATGACAAAACACCTTGGGCAGTTGACATTTTTACCCTCCAGAGCAGGCTGTGTTGACTGTTCTTCAATGTTGACTAGGGTGAGGAGTGCTAAGTATCAGTATTGTACTCTTATATTTGAACTCTTGCTTATAATAAAGTTGTGTTGTTACTACATTGTTATTTGTTATACGAGACGCAACTATTGGCGACGAACATGGGATGACTCCTAGAAGATCTTAAAAGAGAAAAGGTTGAAATATATCAATCCTTCGCAACGATGCCTATTGGAAAGATAGACGCCTTCGACGGGTAGAGCAGTTTTTTTATCGCCAATGCCATCGATGAAGACAAGCAAGTCCCAGCATTACTCAGCCTAATGGGCACCAAGACGTATAGCCTGCTACGGAGCTTGTGCGCACCGGATAAACCAGCCAGTAAACCCTTAAAAGAGATCGTCGAAATCCTTCAACACCACCTGTCGCCAAAACCACTGGTGATAGCCGAACGATTTCGGTTCCACAAAAGAAACCAACTTGAAGGTGAGACGACTATATGTACATTCCTATCTGAATTAAAGAAGTTGTCAGAACATTGCGAATTTAGGGCAAACTTGAATGATTCTTTGAGAGACAGACTTGTTTGTGGAATGAGTAATGAACTTATCCAGAAACGACTATTGTCCGAAGCAAACTTATCTCTGACCAAAGCCACTGAAATTGCTTTAGCGATGGAAACTGCAGCAAAAGATACCCTAGAATTACAAGGAAAGAAGGAGTCTGAGATCAACAAATTGCATAAAGCTATGTACCAACCCGAAGAGCCAAAATTGCCACCAAAACCCAAGTCTAATTGCTACCGTGGAGCTGACTCACATGGTTCTTATGAATGCCGTTTCAAGAACGAGAAGTGTCGAAAATGTGGCAAAATGGGCCATATTCAACGAGTCTGCCACTCCGGCAAAGCTCAACAACAGACAAGACGAAAACAGAACTATTCCTGCGAAGAAGATGATGATAGTTTGGTTGGATCTTTGGAGATTAACAAGATTAACAAATCAAAAAGCGATATCATCTGGGTTACTCCCAAAATAGATGACCAAGCCTTAAAATTGGAACTGGATACTGGATCAGCAGTATCTACACCCCCGTTCCAGAAATACAAGCAAATGTTCAGACGTACACCCCTATTGAAAACAGAAGTCATTTTGAAGACATACTCAGGTGAGAAGATAACACCAGAAGGCGTGATAAATGTTCGTGTCCAGTACAATCATCAGACGAAGAATCTAGCATTGTATGTGGCAATCTCTGCCTTGTTCGGTAGAGATTGGTTGCACCAATTTCAGCTTAACTGGAAAACCGTCAAGTTCATGACAAAGAAATTGTCCAAGCAAGATACACAGAAGAAGCTGAAGAAACTGTTGGACGAGTACAGTGAAGTATTCGAGGAAAAAATTGGCACACTCAAGTCAACACAGGCTAAACTTACCTTGAAGGAAGGCAGTCAGCCAAAGTTTTGCAAAGCACGCCCAGTTCCATATTCATTGAAACCAAAAGTTGAAATGGAACTAAAACGCCTCGAAAGCGAAGGAATTCTACACAAGGTCACTTTCCGTGATTGGGCAACCCCTATCGTGCCAGTAGTACAACCTAATGGAGAGGTCAGAATCTGCGGAGATTTCAAGATCATGGTAAATCCACAGCTGCAAACGGAGCAGAACCCACTACCACGTATTGAGGACATCTTTGCAAACTTAGCAGGAGGGCAGAAGTTTACAAAGATCGACCTTAGGCAGGCTTATCACCAGATGGAAGTAGAAGAAGCATCCCGGGACTATTTGACAATTAACACACATCAAGGGTTATATCGTTATAACCGTTTGGTGTTTGGAATTACGTCAGCACCAGCAATTTGGCAGCGATCGATGGACCAAGTTCTAGAAGGTGTGGATGGAACAAGCTGTATCCTAGACGACATGATCATCACAGGAAAAGATGATGGTGAACACTTGGCAAATCTGGAGGAAGTGTTGAAGAGACTGAAAGAACATGGTTTACGAGCGAGGAGAGAAAAGTGCCAGTTTTTCCAGGGGAAGATTTCATACTGTGGACATGAAGGTGACCGAGATGGCCTACATCAGACCAAAGAAAAAGTGGATGCAGTGGTAAATGCCCCTCAACCAAGAAACATTCAACAAGTCCGTTCCTTCATAGGCCTCGTTAATTATTATCACAAGTTTTTACCAAATTTGGCAACCGTCCTAAATCCCTTAAACGGACTATTGGAACATGGGCAGAAATGGGAGTGGACCAAAGAGTGCAACGATGCATTTTCACATGTGAAGCAACTCATCGCATCTATCATGGTTCTCACGCATTATGACTCCAAACTTCCTCTGAAACTAGCCTGTGATGCCTCGCCCGTTGAGGAGCTGTTTTGTCGCATGTTATGGAGGACGGCATGGAAAAACCAATAGCATTATGTTTGCATCACGCACTCTTACCAAGGCCAAGAAAAATATTCACAAATCGACAAAGAGGCACTAGCCCTAGTGTGGGGAGTGAAGAAATTTCATCTTTACTTGTTTGGTCGACATTTCACTCTAGTAACGGATCACGAGCCTCTCACCTCAATCTTCAGTCCAAGAAAAGGGATACCGGCAATGACAGTGGCCCGTTTGCAAAGATACGCCTTATTTCTTGCTGGTTTCGTGTACGTATCGAGTACAAGAGTACAACCCAACATGGGAACGCAGATGGACTATCACGTTTACCTATAGAATGCAGTGATAACAACGAAAGGTTTTATCCAGCAGAAATATTCCAAGTGTCGCAAATGGAAGTGCTTCCAGTTAGTCCTAACAAGATTTGCCAAGAAACAGAGAAAGATCCAACTCTGTCCCAGGTACTGGAGCATGTCAAACAAGGGTGGTCACCTTTCTACACAAAGGACCTAGAACCATTCTATAGACGTAAAGAGGAGCTCACCATCCAAGATGGATGCCTGATGTGGGGATCGCGAGTAATAATACCACCGAAACTCCAAAACCAAGTACTACACGAGCTTCATGAAGGTCATCTTGGGATCGAAAAGATGAAAGCATTGGCCAAAAGTTACATGTGGTGGCCAGCTATAGATAAATCAATTGAACATTTGGCCAAAAGCTGTGCAGGCTGCCAACTGGTTCAAAACAACGCCAAGATTGCCCCGTTACACCCGTGGGAGTGGCCAGCACGACCATGGCAGCGCATCCACATTGATTTTGTTGGACCCTTTCTTGGTACAATGTTTCTCATTGCTGTCGACGCTTATTCGAAATGGCCGGAAGTTGTTCCTATGATAACCACAAGCACGACCAGAACAATCGAGGAACTGAGAACCATGTTTTCTAAAAATGGAATACCGGAGTAACTTGTCAGTGACAATGGGCCACAGTTCACGGCAGTTGAGTTGAATGTCTTCATGAGAAACAATGGTATTAAACACACCAAGTCAGCGCCATACCATCCGGCTACTAATGGTCTGGCTGAACGTTTTGTTCAGACATTCAAGCAAGGAATGCACGCTTCAAAATCCAGTAAATCTGTATCAAGCAAGCTGGCAAACTTCTGCTGGCATACCGTACGACCACACACACAACGACAGGAGAGTCGCCATCGATGCTGTTTATGGGAAGAAACATTCGTACGAAGTTAGACGTACTGAAGCCGGATATTAGAAAGAGAGTAGAAGATAAACAGCTGAACCAAGTTTCAAAGAGAAGCCACAACCCTACAAACAAGTTACAGATCGGCCAAAATGTTAATGTCAGAAACTACAGAAAAGGTGACAAACGGGTTCCAGGAGTTATCACAGCTCAGACAGGATCACTGTCTTATGAAGTCAGAGTAGCACAAAACATTGTGTGGCGACGACACATTGACCAACTGAGGGAGACACTCATGAAACCTGACTTTGACCAAGAACAACCAGGACCCAAAACAAACCCAAAAGTGGATACACCAAACGCAGATGACGACGTTGAAAATATTACAGGAACGAACTCCCAAGAGTCCACAACCAGTGAAAGTGAAAACAGCAACTCTGCTCAAGACCAACAAAAACCACAAACAAACATTGACCTAACGGATCAACCCAGACGCTACCCAGCGCGAGAACGAAAGCCACCCGAGAGACTGGAGTTGTAACTTGTAACTTACTGGGGGGAGGGGGGAGGGGGGGGGGGGGGGGGAAGGAATGCTATGTCGCAACAGTTGGCCAGCGGCGTAAGCCAATAACGTCTGTTGAACGTTGAATTGAACGTTGAAGCTTGAACTCTTATATTTCCATATGTTTTACTCATTAATATACTTCAGTATAATAAAGTTGTGCTGTTACTACATTGTTATTTGTTATACGAGATACAACACTTAGTGGCAACATCGTCGGTTGTTTTGCAAACATGGTCAAGTTAAAAACCTGGATGCCGTAGTAATTTTGTTTGTCACATTTTTTCTGAATATGGTACTGAATTTATTTTTTTTTTGCTGTTGTTCATTTGTTAATTTTATTCTATTTTTTTCTTTTTTTCTGAAACTATTCTTTTATTATCTAGGATACCGTGAGCAAGATTAACCTTCAAAATATTTAAATAAACTGTTTTAAAACGATATTTTCATTCGTTTCAATCGCTATTCCCAGGCCTAACTCTAGTGCGCGGTCAAACAAGATCCAAATTCAATTACTTAAAAAATTCGTTGTTTGAAGCAAAAAGTTAACTACAGTACCTCATTAGTTTTGAATTTAATAAAAGTGATCTAGACCCTAGAGGCAGATATACAATTTGCATTGCCTTAACAATTGTAATACTAATGTTCCTTGATTAAAACGAAAAGCAAAGCAAGGGGCTGTTACGTCAATGTGGTTTATAATTTAGATTTTAGAATTTTGATGACAACATGAAACGATCTATATACATACCTGTTTTTGTAGTGGATATTTACGCCAATCCTGATAATTATCAGAATATGATACAGTGTACTGCTTAGAAAAATAGTATCTATCAAATCTTTCCCAAAAGCCTTGAGCGGAAACTGCAAATATAAAATGCTTGTCAACCAAAATAAGTTCAATGTACTGAGGCGACGCTCGATCAGTTGGACACCAAGAATACATCGGTGTGTATAGTCTACCAGCACTGGGAGGTAACTTTTTATAAAATTGTTTTCTAGACGTAGCTAAACTTTGATCAGGAAGATATTTCCAATAGTCTTTGTTTCCATACTTCAAACCAACGTCTTCATTACGGAGAACTGAAAAGACATTAAATAATCTCTTTTAAGAACATTATAACCCAAACAACTTTGAAAACGCCCATATACCAAACATCAATGAAGGTAAAATACGAAACCTTTAATTAACTATAACGTTTCGTTGCAACTATAGCAACATTTACATTGCGTGTATATATTCAATGTAAATCATATAATTACTCTGATGATGTCCCAAGTTCTTCTTTTTACCTTATTTTAAAAGATAATTATCCACAATTGTTGTGGTAACCTTAGTTTATAGTAAAAACATTTTAACCGAAGCTCATTTTATAATGTATTACTTCCGACACCATGTTATGTCTGTTGCCCAACAAATCTTGTGTCAATACATATAGTATACGTACAATAACTTTATTTCATTCTTTTTTATTCCTTCTTTCGGAATCAACGCATCAGCGCTCTGAACACTGATCGAGCTATTGAGACATGATCATGCAAGACAGTCAAATACATATTTTTCAAAAATAACTTCTTACCTTCATAAGAATATCCATACAGTTTCACAGTTTTTATATTAAAACAGCGTTTATTTTCTAATGGTTTAAATTTTATGTATCTGCTCATGATTCGTCTATAAAATATATGGACTTTAGAAGCAGCATTTGCCTAAAATAAATTAAAATAAGTGTTGATCAGTTACTCTAAGTAAAAAAATCAAAAATACAGTTAGCAGTAAAATCTAGGAAAAGAAAAATCTTTATAAAAAGGAAAAGATGTACAATTAATTTTGTTTAAGCTAGGTGGCTCCATATAGTTTCTAGAAAAATGGAAAATACAAGTCTGAGAATCCAAGAGACGTGTTTAAACAATTCGGAAAAAGAATAAAACTAAATGTTATACATAGTTAAACATTCTGACAATCAAATACTGTTACCAAATAAATAGCAACTATTATTGCCATGGCAACAATGACGTTTCAAAATGGCTGCCAATTACCCTTCAAACTAATTTAATTCGAAAAAAACTTTGGTGAGCCCCCTTTTTTTTCTTTTTTTTTATAAAAATTAACACACATGATTTTTCCGAGAAAAATTTTTTTCTTTCGACAGAATGTTTTTAAAATCAGCCTATTAATTACTCATACCTCAAGAACATTTTTAATGAAAAAAAAATTGGGGGTCACAAGAATTAAATTAGTTTGAAAGGTAATTGGCAGCCATTGTGAAACGTCATTGTTGCCATAGCAACAACTGTTGCTATTTATTTGGTAACAGTTTTTTATTGTCAACATGTTTAACTATGCATAACATTTAGTGTTATTCTTTTTCCGAATGGTTTATGCACGTATTTTGGACTCTCAAACTTGTATTTTCCATTTTTCAAGAAACTGTATCGAGCCACCTTAAATAAGGTATTGTCGACTTTGTTGTATTTTTGCCACGAAGTTTTTTTTTGTGTTATATAAAGATAGAGATTCTATCTTACATCAGTCATTATCAAGTTCAATCTAACCTTCAATTATTGCCTATAGAGAAAAAGATTTCTTTAAACGTTCAGTATTAATAGAAATATATGTCAAGTTTTCATTGCATCTCAACAAGAAACTAGATCTTTGATTAAAATATGGAGGCAGAAGGTTATTAGAATGTAGAATGGTGTAAAGGAGTTAATTATTTTAAGTTAAATAATAAGCTAGTAAACTTAAATTTTACAGTAAAGATAATTCATGTATATGTATCCTGGTTTTCAGGTCTTTCCAGCATATATAATTCATGAACCGCTTTCTATTTGTTCCCTGAAAAGCTCCAGTAACTATACGAGCTGATTCACATTGAACTCCTTCGAAAGGATTTTCTTCTCTTTCACCGCATCCATCCCATATGACATCTCGGCATCTATCTATATCTATTGTCAGTTTTAAACAGCTATTTTCCATGCTTGTATGGGTTAGCCGGTTTTTTACATGATGGCAACTTTCCATGCCGCACGATCTATAGCTAGTTCCTCTTCCAAACCCCTCTTCGCTAAACCCGTTTTCACAGCCTGTTCCCATGCATCTAATTCTACAAATTGATCCGCTCTCTGCACTGCCACCTGCACTTATCATGTCACCAAGATAGCAAAACATGTTCACACATTCTAACGAGTCTCCGCCAATACTAACATTCTCCCAACTCACAGCCTGTAGGTTTCCACCTTTTGTCCAGCTATCGCATACATAATTTACAATTCCAATCAATCTGCCAGCAATACCACTACATCTTTTGTGAACCCAACAGCTGCACTTAGTGCAAAATATCTAATTCACACCAACTCCCTTCTTACACACACCACACGGCCACTTTCCAGATTTCACTATAGGTCCTTCTCCTAAGCCGCTTATCATTATCTTTGTCTTGTGCATGTTCACTCTCAAACCATTAGCCTCCATTTTATCCTTCCCTTCTTTAAACTTCTCAACAAGCTCGTCAGTAGTAATACCCCCCCATATAGACGCCAAAGGGATGCCGCCTCATTAAATATTCAACTTATTATTTATTCATGCTCCTTTGCGACCCTCTAACCCTAATCTCATTACGTCATTATGTCTCGTGCTCCTATATGACCCCCTAACCCTAATCTCACTCAACCCCCCCGGTTTTCACTACGTCATATATTCAACTTATTATTTATTCATTCTCAGACTCCTTTGGGACGTAGTAACCGTAACTTTCCCCCTAAACTTTAGCTGTTACTCAACCCCCCTGGTATTCATACGTCATCACCGATAGCTCTCCGACTGATTTCCGAAGTTACGTCATTATCAAAAGGTACTCGGCTTATATCCTTATAAGTAATAGTAATCACCTTTTCATTTAAACACTTTACCCTACTGACAGTCAACAGTTGTGGGACACGTATACGTACAGAGCATGCGTACAGTAAACTTTAGCAAAATAGACGTTCTTTACAAGGAACTAAAGAGAAATTGATAGAGGCACTTTATATTTTTTTATCTGAAACCTTGTCTCGATGAGTATAGAGAGTTTTGAGCAGTCTAAGTGTCTAAATTGGCAGAGCTCGTATAGACTTAGATTAATAGCATATGATGAATATTATATTAGAGCCTAAACATTCAATCACCCTTGCTAGCTAAACCCTTGTTTATAAGTGAAGAAATCATAAGAAGATAGAATGAGGAGTCAATTCAAAAGCCGTAGGAACAATTTTATGTGACGGTATATAAACGAAATATTATTTGGCCGCGGGACGGCTGAGTATCGACTTGAATTAATAGCATACATGAATATTATATTAGTTCGAACTTAAATGGCCATCTTTACCCATTTACTTGGAGATATGTGCCGAATTGTCGCTTATTTGGCTTTAGTTTATAGAGTAAACAATGCCTTGAATGAAGAAATCGTTCGGCAAGCTGTTCGAAAGACATTGAAACACTTTCTTCAGAGGGGTTTGCCAGAATATAAACTGTCAGGGGTTAAACGGCGGACTCGGCTATTTTATTAACGTCGTCAAGCATCTTGTTAATGTTGCTACGGCTGATATTTGCATATTTATCCTGAGTGCACGTGCAGGAGACAAAAGAAAAACTCATTAGGGGCAATTAAGAGAATTAAGAGCTTAGGCAGGTCTAGGCGAGAAAGTCATTAGCGTGTACTTTGCATAAGACAGAATTCACAACAATCAGTTTAAAATATTTATTTACACAAAAAACTCTTGATTATTTAGTGATCTATCGGTAACACTAGCATATGGGCATACAGTACATCTTATAATCCGAAGGCATGGATCATGAGTCTTGAATTCTGTACCACAAACATTACATATCAGATTTTGAATAACGCATTTGTTAAAATATTTCCACAAACACTTAGGACACTCAATTACATGTGTAAAGTTAACAGGATTCTGACAACGTTCGCAATCAACAGGTTCGTCAATTATAGAATTTTCTGATTCTATTTCGGTGTAATCTTTATCGTGTTCGGAATCTTCTTCGGAGGAAGTTTCTTCGTTTTCGCTCTCTGATTCTGTTTCTTCTTCTGCCTGCGCCAACATTGTCAGCACTCGAACATTTTCGATAAGGTTTTTGTCAATGTTAATATCGGCGAGTCCTTTTACAAATACATTTAGACCAGCTGGTTCGGGAATTCCTGAGAAGTAAGGTGATACGCAGTATTCTACCAATTCGGCTATTTTTGTGTTTGGTATAGTTCTTCCTTGATACACAATTTCTCCTTTGGGATTCCATGTTAAGTTGACATAGGACGCGAGTAAACTATTCAGCAAAGAAGACGCTGTCGCTTCATCCACTCCGTAGTCAAAGTGTGACAGTATTTCTTTAACACGAAAATCATCATGTAATCTTTCTCCCATCGTGTTCAGGGTTCGAATGAGGGCCTTTACAAAATATCGTTCTTTTATATTAGTTCTGCGAGTCCTTCTAAAACAGGACCAAGTAAGACATCAAGAAATCCTGCACCTTTTTGAATCAGTATCTCCTTTTTTCTCATAAAACTACTTCGGGGACTAGCCAAAGTTGATATGTCGTCGCTATAAGGCTTAACGTCTTCAAGCAAAGCAGGTGATAATTGATATTGCATTGACCAAAAGTTAAACATACAATCACAAATGCATCTAATTTGCTCGGGGCTTGCAGTCTCCAACAGAACTCGCTGTTGAATAGGTTCACTTGTACATAAAAGTTCAAGAAACGGTTTGTGTCCAACAGAGCTCGCTGTTGAATAGGTTCACTTGTACATAAAAGTTCAAGAAACGGTTTGTGCTTTTTGATCAACATCTCTATTTGACAGTCAGTGTCTAAATGAGGAAAACGCTACCAAAACACACATTTTAAGAGGAGGAGGAGGAGAGGAGGAGGAGGAGGAGGAGAAGGAGGAGGAGGAGGAGGAGGAGGAGGAGGAGGAGAGGAGGAGGAGGAGGAGGAGGAGGAGAAGAGGAGAGAGGAGGAGGAGGAGGAGGAGAAGAGGAGGAGGAGGAGGAGGAGGAGGAGGAGAAAGAGGAGGAGGAGGAGAAAGAGGAGGAGAAGGAGGAGAAGGAGGAGAAGGAGAAAGAGGAGGGAGGAGGAGAAAGAGGAGGAGGAGGAGGAGGAGGAGAAGGAGGAGGAGAAAGAGGAGGAGGAGGAGGAGGAGGAGAAAGAGGAGGAGGAGGAGGAGGAGAAAGAGGAGGAGGAGGAGGAGGAGGAGGAGGAGGAGGAGGAGGAGGAGGAGGAGAAAGAGGAGGAGGAGGAGAAAGAGGAGGAGGAGGAGGAGGAGGAGAAAGAGGAGGAGAAGGAGAAAGAGGAGGAGAAGGAGGAGGAGGAGGAGGAACAAATAAACACACACACATACATACAAAAGCATTTAGCTTAAAAATATTTATTTCGGTTTTCGTTCAAACATATACATATAAAAAGTTTTAGTAAGGTCTGCTTCTTAGATTATATTTAGGCGTTTTTATTTTAAAGGTAGCGTGATAGTCTTTCTTGTCTTCTGGTGATAATTGTGATACATCTTCTTTTGTCATGGGTAAATATTTTGATCTAGTCATCAATAGATGATGTTCATACTCTTCTCTATCATCTGGGGTCATCTTTGCCAAGTCGCTTTCTTTCCAATCCGAAGAGCTTTCCCAATTATGAAAGAAATTATGTTTAAGCGTCGGTTGTTCAACGGTAGGAGGCGGTGTTACAAAATAGGTTTTAGGTGTAGCATGGAAACTCCACGGAAGATCGTCAGTTTCTTGCTTTATCTCTGGTGTCAAATTTTCTGTATTTTGCTGAGTTTGAAGATTAGTCAGAGGTTGAGACTGATTATGCAGTTGGTTTTGAAAGGTCAGAAAACGTCCTAGCTGATTGGAGTAAAGTATGTTCTTTTCGTCAGGTGTTAACTGTGGCGCTTGTACAATATCTTGCATTTTTTGTTCTGTATTGTACATGGCATTAACGATTGGAGGTAATTGATAGGATTGCTTTTGTATGAAACTACCCAGCTGTTGCTGCAGTCTGGAGCTATTTTCTCCAGGTAGAACATTGGTAGTACGATATAGTGTGCGTTGAGGCTGATGTTTCTTGTTTCTTTGCCTTGGTGAAATATATTCTGAACAATGTAGATCACGGAGAGATTCCTGTGATGACTTCCCTTAGTAAATAAATTAGCAATACGTTTATCTCTTCCTGACTGATCCATGAGATCATCGAGGACGATCAGGTTACGTTGAGAGACTTCAAGAAAATTATCAGAGTCAATGTCGGAAGGTATACCCTCGTAGAATTCGATGCCTGGTATTGTCTTGATCATTTCTAAATACATGGGCTGCCATTGCCCATAGCACCAAATGATACGTTCGGGAGGAGGATTAATCGTAGTTTTGGCGTTTTCCAGAAGCGTTTTCACCCATACTGTTTTACCACTCTGTGTGCATCCAGCGACAATGCAAGTAAATGGATGCTGCATGACTGTTGCGTCATTGAGAAGATGTTCTGGTCTTGAATAAGTACTGTTTTTATGGAAATTTTTTATATGACGTTGCATGTTGAATAGTGTAGAAAACGTTTTTCCACAAGTGCTGCAGATATAAGACATGTTCACTCGTTGAAGAGCATGAGCAGAATAAACATTTCTAGAGAATGTCATATTATTTATTTCTCCTCCTCCTCCTCTTTCTCCTTCTCCTCCTCCTCCTCCTTCTCCTCCTCTTTCTCCTCCTCCTCCTCTTTCTCCTCCCCCTCCTCCTCCTCCTCCTCCTCTTTCTCCTTCTCCTCCTCCTCCTCCTCCTCCTCCTCCTCCTCTCCTCCTCTTTCTCCTTCTCCTCCTCCTCCTCCTCTTTCTCCTCCTCCTCCTCCTCCTCCTCTTTCTCCTCCTCCTCCTCCTCCTCCTCTTTCTCCTCCTCCTTCTCCTCCTCTTTCTCCTCCTCCTCCTCCTCCTCCTCCTCTTTCTCCTCATCCTCCTCTTTCTCCTCCTCCTCCTCCTCTTTCTCCTCCTCCTCTTTCTCCTCCTCCTCTTAAAATGTGTGTTTTGGTAGCGTTTTCCTCATTTAGACACTGACTGTCAAATAGAGATGTTGATCAAAAAGCACAAACCGTTTCTTGAACTTTTATGTACAAGTGAACCTATTCAACAGCGAGTTCTGTTGGAGACTGCAAGCCCCGAGCAAATTAGATGCATTTGTGATTGTATGTTTAACTTTTGGTCAATGCAATATCAATTATCACCTGCTTTGCTTGAAGACGTTAAGCCTTATAGCGACGACATATCAACTTTGGCTAGTCCCCGAAGTAGTTTTATGAGAAAAAAGGAGATACTGATTCAAAAAGGTGCAGGATTTCTTGATGTCTTACTTGGTCCTGTTTTAGAAGGACTCGCAGAACTAATATAAAAGAACGATATTTTGTAAAGGCCCTCATTCGAACCCTGAACACGATGGGAGAAAGATTACATGATGATTTTCGTGTTAAAGAAATACTGTCACACTTTGACTACGGAGTGGATGAAGCGACAGCGTCTTCTTTGCTGAATAGTTTACTCGCGTCCTATGTCAACTTAACATGGAATCCCAAAGGAGAAATTGTGTATCAAGGAAGAACTATACCAAACACAAAAATAGCCGAATTGGTAGAATACTGCGTATCACCTTACTTCTCAGGAATTCCCGAACCAGCTGGTCTAAATGTATTTGTAAAAGGACTCGCCGATATTAACATTGACAAAAACCTTATCGAAAATGTTCGAGTGCTGACAATGTTGGCGCAGGCAGAAGAAGAAACAGAATCAGAGAGCGAAAACGAAGAAACTTCCTCCGAAGAAGATTCCGAACACGATAAAGATTACACCGAAATAGAATCAGAAAATTCTATAATTGACGAACCTGTTGATTGCGAACGTTGTCAGAATCCTGTTAACTTTACACATGTAATTGAGTGTCCTAAGTGTTTGTGGAAATATTTTAACAAATGCGTTATTCAAAATCTGATATGTAATGTTTGTGGTACAGAATTCAAGACTCATGATCCATGCCTTCGGATTATAAGATGTACTGTATGCCCATATGCTAGTGTTACCGATAGATCACTAAATAATCAAGAGTTTTTTGTGTAAATAAATATTTTAAACTGATTGTTGTGAATTCTGTCTTATGCAAAGTACACGCTAATGACTTTCTCGCCTAGACCTGCCTAAGCTCTTAATTCTCTTAATTGCCCCTAATGAGTTTTTCTTTTGTCTCCTGCACGTGCACTCAGGATAAATATGCAAATATCAGCCGTAGCAACATTAACAAGATGCTTGACGACGTTAATAAAATAGCCGAGTCCGCCGTTTAACCCCTGACAGTTTATATTCTGGCAAACCCCTCTGAAGAAAGTGTTTCAATGTCTTTCGAACAGCTTGCCGAACGATTTCTTCATTCAAGGCATTGTTTACTCTATAAACTAAAGCCAAATAAGCGACAATTCGGCACATATCTCCAAGTAAATGGGTAAAGATGGCCATTTAAGTTCGAACTAATATAATATTCATGTATGCTATTAATTCAAGTCGATACTCAGCCGTCCCGCGGCCAAATAATATTTCGTTTATATACCGTCACATAAAATTGTTCCTACGGCTTTTGAATTGACTCCTCATTCTATCTTCTTATGATTTCTTCACTTATAAACAAGGGTTTAGCTAGCAAGGGTGATTGAATGTTTAGGCTCTAATATAATATTCATCATATGCTATTAATCTAAGTCTATACTGCATGAAGCAAGAGCGTTAGCCAGTTGTATCAATCTTCTAGCTTACTCCCAAATATATTCGAATCGTCTAAACGCTAATTGACAAGGCAAAAAACAGCTCAATTTTGAATATGAAAGGCTTTTAGATTGAACAAATTTCAGCAAATTTTTTTAAAAACTCATTCTTCCACATCCAAAAATAAGATAATTGTCACTAATCCTGATATGATTATTATACCTATCTTCCCTCAATTAAAACATTTTTTCAGCATCATTAATATACATTATTAGCTACAAGAGTATAATATAGAATCAGGTGTATTTCTAAATCGATTTGCGTAGTGACTGTTAACTCCACGAATGAGCTCAGAATTAATATATCCAACAATGATACATCTCTCTCTTTTCCTGCCGATGTCTTAAACAAGTTATTGTACCTACTCAATCAAGCAAGTCCGTATTTCGATTTGAAGATTTGTAAAGAAAAGGAACAAGTAGTGGCCCATATCAACATACTAAATATAGGTTCTAGAACTAAATCGTATCGATTTCAAATATTTAGGTGTCTTCTATACAGTAAAAGCATGAACACAAATTGACAGTAATTCACTTTCTTTCCAGGTATACACTGCATGCATATTTTAAACCTGTTGTAATACAAAAGCTTAATAAATTGAGAGTATAAAGAACACAAACAATTTTCCACACCATATATACAGTACTTACCTGATTTGAAAGATTTCCATATGTTGTCCATGTTCCATTAACGAAGAAGGATATTTGTATATTTATCAAGTTAATGCTTTGCACTTCCACTGCACAAATAACACTGTACGAACCCAAATCAATTTGCAAGAAGGGGTTTGTATCATTGATAAATCCACACCACGATTGAGTACCATTTAATATCCCAGCAAGCATTTCAACAGAAAAGTTGGAAGATGCGGTGACGCGATGAGTTAAATTTGACGCAAAAGGAGTTTTTTCGCAGGTCTCTATAAACAAAAAAATCGTAATTTTTAAGACAATTTAACTAATATATAGTTAGTTGCATCATTATTCACCGTCTTCAGTTCAATATATATATATATATATATATATATATAGCTTCTGTGACAGCAGTAACTATATTTAATTCAATTGATTTCCCAAACGAGTTCGGTGACCTTTAATATTAAGTTGAAAACGTGATTAAACTATATGTAAATAATAAAATGACAATTTGGCGTAGTGGCAAACTTATAATATAGCTTGGAGAAACATATTTTATAAAATATACCAATGTAGACGTGTTTGTGGTTGTTGATTAATACCCAATGTTTGGATCAGGTTATCCAAACACGGAAATTTGCAGCAATTTTGAGTGACGCCTTTTATAGACTTTAGTCTAATTTTTTTAGTACTGACACAAATAAAATAGCATTGAAATTACTAAAATATTATAGGTAAGTATAGGTATGTGTAAGGGCTTCAACAGGGAAAAGTTTTAAATAAGCGAGGGCGAAGAACTAAATGTCCAAAATTACAAGCAAACATAAATAATTTCTTGAACCAATCTTAAAGTTACATAAAAGCACGGTCGTCGAGTCATAAAGGCAGTAAAAAACAAACACTATGTTTATATATTGTGAGAGAACTATAACCAAGCCTGAAATTGTTTTCTGGCCCTGTTGTACTCAACAGCCAAGCTTAACTCGCTAAAATATACGGCGGTTTTGTACCAGACGCTGAGGCGGTTGATTCTAGTAATGTTTAAGCATTTTCTTAATAATATTCGCTGTTTTCGATGGTCAGAGTTCACTTCTTTATTGACATTCCCATCTTTAATGTTGAATTTGTCGGCAAAATAATTTTCGGATTACTTTCTTTCTCATTTCGCTCGTCCGGCTCGTCATCAAGACGTTAAAGACGAAATGTGCTTCGTTGTTTATGAGTCTAGGGAAAAGTAGACGAAACGTGATTGGTAGTTCATGAATTTTGGGAGAATATGTATTCCTATCATTATTTTTTTCACAAAATTTGTTATTTTGTTGTCTGTAGTTTTATAAAATAAATACCTATAGGTAGTTTCCATGTTTGGATAGCCTGCTCCAAACACTCGGGATGTTGCTCGACTTTCCAAAGCTAAAAACACTCGCCTATACCGGCTCGTGTTTTTTTTACGCTTTGCGAAAGTCTCGCAACGCAACATCCCCAGTGTTTGGATCAAGCTATTCAAACATGGAAACCCATTAGGTATTTCTTAAAACCATAGTGAATCATCGTTATACTCGATATAGTTTTAATAAGAACTGTTGGAAACTTAGCGGATAAGAATGAAAGAAATGGAGCTTAAATTAATAGTAAATATTAGCAGACACTTTGGTAGACGTTCGTCAACCTCAATTATTCAGAAAAGATTCTCAGCCCCAGACAGTAAATATCAGAATACTAGAAAGCAGTACTATACGATGATATCATCCCCAAAAAATGGATGAGATATGAGCAGAATAACATTAGCTTGAAAACAAATTATTTCTCTTGGCACAGATCTTAAGGTATACAGATTTCATTATCTTCAAAGAAAAAAATCAAATGGCATTTTTCCGGTATACTAAATTTAGAGTCTCAAAGTCTGAGTAAGTTTCGGCAGAAGATCAACTTAACAACATGCTAGATGTTTCGCGATTGCAGAATCACAATTAATTGGATGAGTACAACAACATTTTCTATTATGTTGTTGCCGTAATGACTTAGTTTTATGTTCCATATTTTAACTTCATATTTGCATGCATTATGTCGTTATTCTGAAAACACTATATCAATAACTTTTACTCAAATACATCTCAAAATATCATTGTGCAGAAGAAACAAGTTCAAGAACTTGATAGCGTCTTTTAATATAAAAAAGTTTTAAAAACAAAGAAACAAACTAGAAAGACCCGCCCCTAGAATTACACTGAAACCACCACAAATATACACAACCGTAAAATCAGTTAGAAGCCACTTTTAATTCTTAAATATGGTAATGCACAGCTGTGGTGAAGTGTGATATTAAATGGGCTATTTTGGGGGGCTACAAATTTTTGAACTAATTAGTTTCAAATATTTTGGAATAAATAGACGAAGAAAGAACAGGTAATCGGTACGAAAATGTTCGGAATGTATAACACGTAACTAATTAAACTTTAGAACAATTATTAAAGGACAATGCCACTCGGGTGGAGAATAATGACATTAGGTGTTGCTCCGAGAGACAAACCATGTCGGACAAGTAAAGAAAACTCTACTTGGCCCGGCTGGGATTCGAACCCGCGACCTTCGGTACTAGTCCGACGCTCTACCGACTGAACTACATACAGGTCAAGTTGGGAGCTGAAGGTCGAACGTTGGTACTTGAGTCATTTTGATATTTCGAAACAGATACTAGTTTCTTCAACATCGAGACATTAGTCTCTATACATGGACTCAAGTACCAACATAACAACATTCGATCACCAACTTCCAACTTGACCTGTAGCTAAGTCGGTATAGACCGTCGGACTAGTACCAAAGGTCGCAAGTAGTAAGAACGTAGTAATGACGAAACAAAAATGACGTCATAGAAACCGCCATCTTGGTTTCCCCATGCGAGTGCCTTGCACCACCCAGAAAATTAATTTACTAAAATCTAGCTGTAACTAAACAAAAAAAGCTATTGTTCAAACGCATTTATTCTCAAAATTTGTTTTCTGCAACTTATTCAGAACAAATGGCTTAAATAGAAACCCCGCTACTATGGCAACTCTTTTATCTCTTTGGTTTTTGACATTAAAATATAGAAAGTCGGCAAAATTGTTTGTGTAATACTATTGAACAAAAATAAATACAAGAACCAAAATTCCTGTTGTCAATATCATAATTTGTATTTGATTGTATTTCGGGTTTTTTTGTTTTTATGTAAGGAGAGTGGCTCAAAAATGGGCATTAAGTTTCCCCCTGCCACTATCCAGCCAGCCATTTTCGTCTTTGTAATAGTGTAAAAACTATTAAACTATTAATTTGACTAAGCAGTACAACACTTGTACCAACTGAAACCGGATTCTAACGTCTCGAAAAGTGTTAGTCATATAGGCACTCATGCATGTGATATTGGTGTTTATGTTTTACTGGCGAATAGTTTAGGTAAGCTACATGTATTATCTCTGACAAGATATAATCGTACAACTATATATGCAAATTATAGTCAACATAATCTTTCGCATGCATACATTCTTTTCGATATATCCCTCTCGTCTTTTTCACTCATTTACCGCACAAGACAAAGGGAAGTCGTGAAACAGAATTTTCTACTCGTGCTCACTCGCCAAATATCACCTGTCTTTCTCTTTATTTCTCACCTTTTAGCTTTCTATCTCGCATTTTCTAATAGCCCAAATATAGACAAAAAAATATAATACAATGCTTTTTGACAATGTTTCCAATCAGATTAACTCAATTCACAACCTACAATCCTGGAAAAAAGTCCTTTGGGACATCATACAAAAATGGTCAAAAAAGGAAAAGTGTCTCAACAATTTTGTCCAGGATTGTCATTGCAGTTTTACCTTTCGCACGTCTTTTCCCGTAAAGTTCCACTTTCATACATGCTTTGTCCTTGTACGAAACTGGATAGAATCGTACGAATCTTGCTTGTTGCGAAGAAAAATTATGTCTTACAGTATCACTGGCGCCTGAATTTCCAGGGAAAACCTACAGAATTTAACAGAGAAAGTAATTGAAAAAATAAACAACACTTTTATTGTAAGTATTAAGCAGGCATTTACACCACATACTGCATGCTTAAACTGGGAAAGATAAAGATACAAACGAAAAATTGCTCCTTCACCGATTTTTATGCCAAATTACAAACAAGCTACGTATAACGGATTGACTTCGCTTTTCAATCCGGATTCATGTAAACGGCCCCTAACTGATTCAGATTAGCAACTTTAAAAGTGCAATTAAGTTGTTTTATTGGAATACTTTGGGTCTAAATAACACAATAGAATGTATTTTCATGTCATTGGTTTGCTTTTCAAAGTTGTTTTTTTGTTGCCCATACCCTTTAATTGTGAAGATGAAAAATATTGATAAAATTTTTTTGTTTCAACTTAACTAGTTTTTCATCGGCCTCAGAAATTATTCTAAAATTCGAGACTCAGTCACTTCGACTTCGGTGACTAATCGTTAAATGAAGAAACATATATGACGTGCAAGTATGATGATATATGGTAATGTGGAATTAAATGCATGTTGCTAAGAGAAGAAACAGACATGTTAGCGCGGATATGACAATCGAGTGTAAACGTTCTTCGAACGATTTTACTCAGTAAAAATTTCTGAGTTCCCAATCGGGACTCAAACCCACAACCTTAATTCTGATCGCCAGTGAGATGCTCTACGCCTCTACCCATTGAGCTACTGAGACCAAGATGATTTTAACGTAGATTGAGTTCAACGATTAATATCATACTGCTATGAGCAAGTAGGATTGAGATGAAACATATATACTAGCATGAATATAAGAATTGAGTGTAAATTGAGTGTAGTGCTATTTTATTCAGAAAAAATTCTGAGTTTCCAAGCGAGACTCGAACCTACAATCTTCTGATCGCCAGCGAGACACTCAATTAAGACACTGGGACTCACATAACTTAAAGTAACCTAACAGAACACCGCTGCCAAACGTTTGCGGATGCGTGAATTCGCTGAGTAAACATTGCAAGAGAAGTGGGAACTACCCGTGGCGACAACAACCAGACAGTGAAGACTAAGTAAGACTCGACTATTCATTTGTGTTTTAAAAAAAGGGTAAAGAAAATTACGAAGGGGTAAATTCAGAATATGTTACAATATTGACAAAGAAGCCGCCGAGTTTCATCGGAGTTTCCCAGAGCCTAGTATGCTTATAATTTTAACTTTTGTGTCGGATTCTTGGACAAGTCCAAATATTTCAGTGTTTTCCCGCTCTTTTTCTGAGGACGAGCCTGGGACGAGCTCGGACGTCACGCATACGCAAAACGTTTGGCAGCGGTGTTATCTAACAGGGCCTTTGAGGTCGAACTGCTGTATAACGGTCGGAGCACTCGCTCGCGACTTCGTCGCTCGCCGTGTGGCGTAGTAGTGCATAGTCGACTTGTGGCAAGTGACGCAAGTCTATGGATCGTTTTCACTCGTGGCGCCGTTGGGGGCGGTGAAACAATACAAAATGTTTGATAAG
The DNA here is from genome assembly GCA_964035015.1 of Corallium rubrum. Lineage (NCBI taxonomy): Eukaryota > Metazoa > Cnidaria > Anthozoa > Scleralcyonacea > Coralliidae > Corallium > Corallium rubrum. The sequence continues at coordinate 17,405,937 of OZ035998.1, read as the reverse complement.
AATAGAGTTAAATTCCCATAGGCTAAAGGTTGTGCACCAATATGGCCGCCATTTCATTGTTTCTGTGCACCAACATGAACGCCGTGACGTCAGATGAAAACCAAGAATATGCAATGCAGTGTATATGAACCGAGGGCGAACAACGGTAATACATAAAGCGGTCGAACCAAGGTATGTTGTTAAGAGAAGAAACATATATATATATATATATATATATATATATATATATATATATATATATATATATATATATATATATATATATATACGGGATTTTCCGGCTGCGGCGCAGGCTTGGCCTTTATGTGAAAAGTTTTTCAAGATTACTAATGGCTATATAACACTGTGCTATATAAAATACGTTTAGTTTCATTGAAAAAAAAATAACACTTGCCTCTCTTGAATATTACACTCCACTTCAAAAAGCTTAAGCGTCATCCAGGTTTAAAGTCTTACAATCATTTACACCAGAAGTCAATCGAAAGCGTCCGTTCGAAAAAGTGTCTGAGATTTTCATATTCAAATACTTAAAAAAGTTATCGCGATTTTACTTTTTTAACAGAAACTTTGGTTCACCAAAAGCCACACAGACTTGAGAAAAAATATTTAAGATGATAAAAAAAGAGAAAATTGCAAAATTCCCAGACACAAGTTAGTCACCACGACATCAATCTATCAGGCTGCCAATTTTCAGGCGTTTCCAGTAAATAGCACTCGACTCAGTTTATACCTTTTCGAAGTTTCTATACTTTAACTGGAAAATTGGCCAGAGGAAAACGCGCTTGAAATAATAAATGTCTTATGTAACCTACTAAGAGATTGCCTTTTTGCACAGCTAAGAATTAAAAGAAAAATGAAACAAGATATTCATTACACGAGAGTTCTCGTGTTCACACAGAGAGAAATTTTCACCTCATGGTCTAACAGTAACTTCAATTAATTTTCCCTGCAAACTATAATTTTTCACGTTGCCATTCTATTTTTTTGCACCGATTTATATGCAGTGTATTTAGAAATATAAAGAATGCGCGCGGTCAGGTAGATCAATGTTTAAAAATAAAGATGAAGCATTCTCAGATCAAAGATTTCTTATAAACATGCAGTGTATTCATTTGAGTTACAAAATTAAAAATTATATATATATATATATATATATATATATATATATATATATATATATATATATATATATATATAGTATATACTATTTACAGAATGAGTGGCCGTTCTGTATCAGGGTATACAGACACGAGACGAAGCCGAGTGCCTGTATCCCGATACAGAACGGATACGAATTCTGTAAATGACTTCTAAAACGCCTATTAAGGTAACTAAACAAAAATAAATCATGTTAACAGCTGATAAACCTTCGAGGTAAGATTTCCTAGGCTACGATTATTAAATTAGTGATACGAGCACGCGCTTTAATTAAATATTAGTCCCACATTTTCTATTCGAAGTGACGTGGCATAAATGGCCTTACTGATCATCATGTGTTTCATTTGTTATTCAACAAATGTACTGTTGGGCAAAAATTGTTTGCATCTTCATCTTGTATGAGGACGCTATCAGCAGCGTACCTCACTCAAGATAGTTGAATGCGAAGTGTCTGTACACTTGCTACAGAACTGATATAATCAGTGTCTGTAAATGTGATACAGAACTGATGGGTTTTTTAACAGTTTTGTATCACATTTACAGACACTGATATCAGTTCTGTACCGGGGTAAACAGACATTGATTAAACCTTAATTTCTTTTGAATTTTCCTCATGAATTATTAATGAGTTATATATATATATATATATTGTAAAGAAACATACCTGTGGACACTCTTCTACTTAATTTTGTTGACGTTTCTCGTTATTCTATCACATCAGCATTGTATATCAACAAAGTCTTCTGCTTCGGTAAACAAAGCAAAACAGGCCGCCATTTTGTTTTGCCCGCACGTGAATAGTGCAGGATATCCTGAGCTAGAGGAACCAATCAGATTGCGTAATAAGGACTTATTAACCGAGTGCGAGATCTGTACGGGAAACTATTTCCCTGAGGTTTTCGTACAGACCGAGCGACGAAGGAGCGAGGTTTGTGCGATAAAACCGAGGGCAAATACTTTCCAGTACAGACCGAACAAACGAGGTTAATAAGGAATTTATTATATGGCTATTGGTTCATTTTATTTTTAAGCTTCGAGCGTTGTTTCGTTTTCGGAGTATGCTGTTTACCTTACCTGTTGACTTTTTCGTGTCGCTTCTTGGCCTTCTTATTTACACCAGTTCAGCTTTTATTTGTCGTGTTTTTAGATAAACAGCTTTAAAGGAACCAGCAGTGATGTTCCAACACATGTTATTGTTCAGAATATTTGAATGAAGATACCTATTTCTCTTTTATTTGTATTCAAATCAACTCAGAAATCTTCTCGCCAAAACTTACAGGGCCGAGAAAAAAGCGTATTGACCCCGAGGTCAATATCGTAAAATCCCGACCTCTCAGGAACCAATCAGCGTGCGTCGTTTGGCGTACGGACCGGAAATCAAACCCAGCCATATAATAAAAAGCACTATTCACCTGCGAGGTATATGCTAAATATATTTAGTAAAATTTTAGAAGTAACTAATGCATTTCTCATCCTCTGATTGGTCAAGCTGAACTGCCTATTTCGCGATAGTTACCTCGCGCGAGGTAACTATTAATATAAATTGTGTTGGAAAATGTCTGAATCATCGTTTTAACGAATGGTGTCTAATCAATGGGTAATTATTTTTCAAAATGACGACTGCAGCGACTATATATTTAAATCTAACAAATCGTCAAAAAATCAACAGATAGAGACTGTATATACAAAAAAGCTCTAAATTGGAACTATTTGAAGGTGAGAAAGTGTTTAGTCATAAAATTATTTGAAGTTTGGGTCAGTTTTAATCACTACGTGGAATTGGAGGCTTAGACAACTGTCAAAACGTGAAGTTGAACAATGAGCATTATTTAAATTTACATGACCGAAAACTACGACAGTTAAAGACGTTTGTTTTAAATTTTTTGGTTATTCTTCTCAGGCCTGAAATTTTACTAAAACAATTAGTCACCTTAATCTCGGTGATTGTCGTTTACATTTACCTCGCCGCTTCGCGGCTCGGTAAATATTAAATGAAACCTGCATATTTGGGTAGAGCGCCTGGTGGGCTTTCCAAAAATATCCGGTTCGACGCCTAAGATATATATATATATATATATATATATATATATATATATATATATATATATATATATATATATATATATATAATATCGCTGATGGAACAGTTGTCATGTTTGTCTTTGTAATTGCTACCATGCATGGTAAGATGGTTATATTAGTGGTCGCAACTCATGCTAATATAGCGTAGTTCTTTGCTAACTAGGGAGTCTCTCCTTGCCGTCGTCTGTTAAGATCTTCCATCAAGCACACAGAGAGTGAAACACCGACGAAACTGTCTGTCGTTTTCCGCCATTTCCTCCTTCCATCGTCCTACACCCAACGATTTCCGATTATCTTTTGTCTGGTTTCTACCCTTTAACCTGTTTGGCATGGTTAGACCGGTTAGGAGCATGCGCTCCCGTCAGCATAGCTCTCTGGGTATGAGGAACACGCAAGCCACTTCACCACCGCAGGGCGATGATCAGATAAAGTGGAAATTGAGTGCACCAGCCGGGACAGTTAAACCCTTGGTTAATAATCACACTTACCATTTCTGACGTATTTTTCTCGCGAGGTGTCCAGGTAACTCTGTCTAACGATAATGACAGTTTAAACTGTGTTACATGTCCATTAGTACTGCCCTGGACGGATACTGCACATAAAGAATATCTGCTACCCAGATCTACTTCAAGATAACTGTCTTTTGCTTTATTTGGATCAGGACACCAAACCTCTCCTCCATCTTTATTTAACTCCTTTTGAAAAGAACGTTCGCTGTACGAAGAACCTTGGAAAAAGTAGTATGGTATTCCATTGGTATCTCGAAGACCAACGCTACTTGAATTACAATCTAGACAAACAAAAAAAAATTAACAAAACGGTAACTTTTTATCAAAATGAATTCTATTTATATATTAACTCTAAATTTAAAGGTGTGCCTACAGCCTACTAGAGACTAAAGTTACATGCTCTAGAAATTTTTGGTGAAGGAAAACTTCGATTGTTGGAACAAGTAAATCGTTTATTATGTATTATCTTGTTTAAAATGTTCACATTTTTTCTATATTTTAATATATAATTTTACAGACATACATATATTTCAAGGCATATACACTGTAAAAACTGACTGATTTAAACAACTATTTTTAATTGGTTGTCTCAGTTAACGTTTCGTTTTTTTACCAATACTTTACTGTATAAAACAACCAAAATAAACTGTTCACTTGCATCTTTGGTGATTTATCAATTAATTACATGTTACATGAAATTCTCTGGGGTTTCACCACAAAAACAGACGACAATTACCTTGTAATTGCCCGCTGGTTTAAATTGCCCTCGTCCAAGACCACATTTTGGCGGGAAACTCCGTGTCCAGTCCAATCTCGTTCCCAGTAGGTGGGGAAGACTCTGAAGAAATCGAATTTTCAGATCTGATTTTGGATATCCGGTTGGATATGCACATGCTCGTGTTGCTTCCGCTTACCTTAACTGTTGAGTGAAGAAGGCTCGTTTGACCTCTCTCCTCCGCAGAGGCTTCTATTCTACTCTGGTTAGTTGCAGGCAATTGTCGCAGGCGCGCGAGCTATCGTAAAGCGCGCGGAGAACGTCGGGAAGGCGGAAAAAGAGGCGAGAAGCCTCTGCCCGATAATGTGCGGTTCTCTGGCACGATTTGCGGTTCTCTGGTAAATGGCATTAAAACCCGACGATTTGGGGGAAATTCAGCACTCCCTTCAAGATCTTAGTATCAAAGGTTAGCATGACGATTTTTGTGAAGAAATAGTGCGATCACATGAATTTATTTGATTCTTGCTGTTACTTAGGTGTCTGCCATTTTAAATCAATTTAGATGTGAACTATATTTCAATTAATTTAGACTTCTTTATTCTCTTTACGATAAACATAATGCAGAAGAAGATATAGAATGCCGGAGAAGGATTTTTTAACACCGAATTCGAAGTCGGCAAACTCCGAACCGAATACGAAGAGATTTCAGTAAAGTAACAAATCTGCGGTTCTCTTGGCATGAAGTACAATGTTTTCTTCAAGATCTAAGTCTAGAATGTTGTTCTGGACGTTATTAGTTCTGAATTCTTCTATGGAAATCACGTGCGGAACGAATCAAAAAATTCGAAACGCTGCCAGACTGACAAACGTTTTAATATCGAATGTTAAATCGTTGATAAACAAAGCCGACGAACATGCAGCGCTGGAATATTCTCAGCGCTAACTTTCTACATTACACCAAGCTCGTAAATGTCCCACGTGCACTACATGTAGCTATACGTGCAACTTATCATAGGTGAGATCTATGTTTACAACAGTTCAGTGTCTTTTGATATAAACTTTTTCGGGTAGCGTTTGTTTACTTGTTTAATTGCATAATTCAAAATTGGAAAATCCTATCCATGTGTAACAATATTAACATTCTCGAGTTGAGAATTGTCTGCCAGCAATTTAAATGTGCTTTTTATTCACAATTTATGGATTTCCAACTTTTCCGTAAGTTAAATTTGATTATATATTGAAATTCCAAGTCTGGTGCCTAGTCCATCACGGAATTTGGGCGCCATATTGACAGCATTATCTGGCAGAGGCTACTTTTCTTTCCCTCTTCCCATCATTCCTCGCGCGTCTTCTCCCTCGCCCGCACGCCCTCGCCTCTGCGGAGGAGAGTCTTTGACGGTTTGCGACGTACAAATCAACAAAGTTTTTGTCGGTTTTCTATTTGATACAATGTTTATATATACCATTTGGGCTTTCTAGAAATTAGCATTTTGCCTTAACGGTAAGTTATATGTATTATTATGAATAGTTCTTTTGAGAACTCGCATAGAGTGCAGAGATCGCCACTGGTATAAACACCAGGCAATGTCTGATCGAATGTAATGTCTTTGGCCCGTAAAATGTTTGGCCTGGACTCTGGCGACTCGATTTGCTATTCAACAAGAGAAACAGCGAGTAATTATAGTTCGTTTCCGTGTGAATATTTTTGAATTAAGTTTCAGTATGAAATACACACGTTCGATTGTTCCATATCAAAACTATTTAAAGGGTAATGTTACAGATCGAGGTCAGTATATTGATTTATATAAATCTGGAGAGATTTGAAATAATTTGTGGCGCTCCAATCATTGCCCGTTCAGTAATTCCCGACCACTTTCGCTATTTGGACTCATGTGAGTAGAGTTGCAGTTGATCTCTCCTGTGCTTTGAGGGTTTTTCGACGGGTTCTCCGGTTTTTCTCCATCCATAAAATCAACACCTAACATCTTAACTTAGCTGTGATCCGTGGTCTGAACTGCGTCGTTGGCGGTTGCTTGTAGCGCCTTTGATATGCCTCGACACAGCCACGTTGATCTGCGTCCTTCGCCATTCAGCCGCTGGTTGCAAGTAAGGATGATTAGCCACCCAGTACTTAATCCTTTTATTCTATTATGAATTGTCTGAAGACGCAGAAAAAATTCGATTTCCCCGGAGTCTTCCCCGCCTCCCGCAACCGCGTGGGAAGACTACTGGGAACGAGATTGTGTCCAGTCTTTCTACAATCTCGTTCCCAGGGCCTTTTTGAAATTAGGAGGATGGGAAAAGGCGCTGGCACTCTGCATTTTCATTGGCTGATTACTTTTCTTAACCATTAGGAAACGTAATTATACATAGTTTTGTTCCATTTAAAATCAAATAGCTTCAACGGAACCACAAACGGGACCAATGAGATCGCCCATTACAATAAACTTCTCCCACGGGACGGCATTATTCCGGCAAATTTTGAATATTACAAATTAAATTGCTAATTTATTACACCCAGTATTTCTGTGAAAGGGTCTTTTCCCGCCCTCCCAATTTCAGAAAGGCCCTGGGAACGAGGTTGGTGAAATAAGGAAACAAAAATTTCATGTAACCTATGATTAATTAGTAGTTACATGTTCTTTTCGTGCAATTTTGGATAACTAGCCATAGTTAGTTTTCTAAAACATGTTTTTTGAAAAGTAACTCGGGCTATTTATCTCAAATTCCCCTAAAACATGTAACTACCAGTACAAAGACCTTTAACCGAAATATCAGATATCATGATCTGCATTCCTCTCTAGTTTAATAACAGCTGGATTATCAAAATTAAACTCGAATTTTCAGTCTTTTCGGTCCTTTCGCAGTCACGAGACAATCGTCAAACAAATTGACCAACGGTTGTTTCACCTTTCATGTCCTTCAAAAATATTCCTTTAAGGCGACTCCCTACGATAATTTTAAGAAGGAAATGGTAACGAGTATGACTTCGGCACATGCGTAAATAGCAATCTTGTCGAGTTGATATTCTGTCACATCAGCGGCCGTCTGAGCGATACAAATGCTCAAATGTCACACAGTTGCTTCGATAAAATTCTTTAAAATTTTATGCATAAAGAAATAGGAAAAACTTACAACATACTTAGTTGTTAAACGATTAAGTTTATAGCGAAAATCTGTCTTGATAACTTCCCCTTATATTTTGCTGTAGTGTTCTATGTGGAAACAAGACGCCTGGGTCAGGCGTTTACTTGGACTACTGGCAAAGTGCGGAGCTGCTTGGCTAAAAGATACTGATTGTAGTGTTATTACAGCAATCACAAAATAGAAAACTGAATCGAAGGCCTCTCGGCCTCCGTAGAGGCTTTAACCACGCTAGCAAATGCGGGAGTAGGCCGAGGAAGATGAGAACGAAGGCTGAATGTGGTGCAAACTTCACAGAGGGTGAACATATTTACGACGAGACAGTTGTCAGCCACATCTGATCGCTATTAAACTACAACGTCAGTCAGTCTCTTTCGAATCTACCAAGAGTGTGCAAGAACACCTTGATCAAAAGGCAAAGCTGTTCAACTTTTTGTCCAACTTCAAAAGCAAAAGGAGCAAAGAACTTACAACATGCCTCACGGTCACTCCATTTGAATGGTAGTGGAACTAAAAAGTGCAAAATCGTGACACCCAAAAAACAAAACAAAAAAACACAACAAAAAACCCGAGTCGAAACCTAGACTCGGCCTACCACAGATAGCCCAAGTAAAAACTGACCAGATGACAATTTTTAGAAATTCTGACCGAAGAAATCTGGAGATATGCCCCTAAATAGACGAAAACCGTGGACATTTAACCAGTTTCAAACGCCATTATTACCATGGTAACAGCAGATATTAGCACTATTCAACAAATATCTGCAGTTCAGTTTAACCCATTGCCCAAGGGCTTCCCCAGAGGTGAATAAAATCGTCTGGCGTTAGCCAAAATAAAATTACTAAAAGACCGATTCGGATAGGAAATAGTTAAAGACAGCAATAACCATAGACTATGAGTGAAGGTAACAAGCCATGAAAGCCACCTTATTAGCGTGAAATTATAATCAGTATAATGTGGTTCACGCGACCGGCGGCGGCAGGGGGTGTACTCCCATATATCAGCATATTAATTGAATCAAGTATATTAATTGATCTGTTTCTTTGTCTGTTCGCGTATCTCATTATCTGTCTGTCTATATTTTTATCACCTCATCGCAGTTCCGTCCAAAATCAGGGCACACGGAATACGTGTTCGCAAAGTATTTTTTGTGAGAGTATGATTTTGGCCATCCTTACTTTGGAACAGGGTATATGAATCACTGTTTTGTAGGTCTGGTACAGGGTCAGTTTTTACAACGGCAGTAATTTCGTCTGGAAAAGGGCGAGCATTCCTTGTAGATTGGAACAGGGTTTTTTTTTTGTTATTTTCTAAGAGAGAGGATCACAAATATAGTCAATCCCTTATAGTCTAGAACAGGGTCGGGATTTCAAAAGTAAAGAATCCCCGAATGGCAACATATTACTGATTTTCTAATTTCATATTTTCATTATACATTTTATTCGATTTAATTTAATTTAATTTAATTTAATTTAGTTTAATTAAATTAAATTTAATTTAATTTAATTTAATTTAATTTAATTTAATTTAATTTAATTTAATGTAATTTAATTTAATTTTAAACCAGCATCAATCCTATACCCTGTCGTTAAGAAATGTCCGCAGAAACAATGAACGAACACCGACTGAACATAGCCTACGAAGATGTAAAGGAATCCTCTTACTCAGAGGTTATCCTCAGAACAATTTCATATTCAAGACAAGAATGCTATGAATTGAATTGTTTATCGGAGCCCGGTGTATACAATGTGGAAGTGCAGTGTGGGGAAGTGAGGGATGTATCCGATCCTGTATTTATTAGCAGATTGAGTTCGTCAGAGCCATGCTGTTCAGCAGACGAGAATATCTCCAACATAAAGTTGTCAAATACAAAGAGAAGCGAAGGAGATGAGAAGATTACTCTACACCAGAAAGCAACTGACGCTCCTTTGACTGTAGTAGACAAGGAGGAGATAAAGTTTTCCATCAAAGATGAAATTGGTAGAGGCTCGTTTGGCGTTGTTTATAAAGGATTGTGGGCAGGCACTCAGGTAGCAGTGAAGCACACAAAAGTAAGAAATGCCAAGCGGATATAGTCAGTCCTCCAAACAGAAGTACGGCTGCATAGCATGGTTCGCCACCCCAGTATAGTGCAAATCATGGCAGTTTCGCTCTTGAAGAACTCAATTTACATAGTTTCAGAATATATCGAAGGTCTCAACTTGGAGGAGTTACTCTTTGGCGATGGCGAAAACTCCCAATCATTCACTAGTCAAAGCTGCGATAAGCTAAGTGTAGCCAAACAGCTTTGCCAAGCTGTTGCTTACTTGCATAATCTGAAGCCGCCAATTTAATTTAATTTAATTTAATTTAATTTAATTTAATTTAATTTAACTTAACTTAACTTAACTTAACTTAACTTAACTTAACTTAACTTAACTTAACTTAACTTAACTTAACTTAACTTAACTTAACTTAACTTAACTTAACTTAATTTAATTTAATTTAATTTAATTTAATTTAATTTAATTTAATTTAATTTAATTTAATTTAATTTAATTTAATTTAATTTAATTTAATTTAACTTGTCAACGACGATTTGTCAAGGAAAAATTGTTGACCCGTACACATGAGCAAGTTTCTTTGGCAAGAAACTTGTCAAGAAAAACTTGCCCGTCAGCTCGTGTAAACTAGGCACCAGTCAGTATTATTGTATATTTGCCTGCAGTATCTGATTAACCTCGGACTTGTGAAATGTCTTGATAATATCAGGCCATTTCACAAGTCCGACTTGTGAAATGTCTTGATAATATCAAGACATTTCACAAGTCCGAGGTTAATAAGATATATTTGCCGGATGCGCAAAATTAATAGCGATCTAGGAAAGTCTACGGAAATGCATGTAAACTATCAATTCGGAAGAAACATGGACAAAAGTGAAATATCGTTACATTCAGGTTTTGGTGACTGAGGAAATATTGGACACGGCTTCAGTTGCACGAATTTACAGTATGCTCCAACTTTTCGTAGAATTGACAAAATCTGCAATCCTCTAGGTGAAAAGTTTGGTGCTCTTTTACTATTTGTTTTAACCCGGTATTTATAGTAGATTTTCTAAAATAAGTTGAAAAAATTGACATCGCCCTGCATGGAAGTCAAACCGGGGATTTACAGCTTCTTTAACACCGGTATTTGACCAAAATCATATTAGGAATATTTTAATTATTCAAATGAATAAATGTTCGGTACTTCGGTTTCCTATAAACTGTCACAGACAACAGGCTACATGACTATTATTATTACGAATATTAAACAAGAAAGGTTTATATCTCTCTCTCTTCCTAAATTGGGGTTTGCATTGCTTTTCGTGTTAATCAATTTGTGGATGCATCAATATCGAGGAAATAAACCTACCTTGTAAGTATTATGTTAATTACTCGGGCTACTTGTGGTGGCCGAGTCTAGGTTTCGGCTCCGTTTGTTATTTTCTTCGCCACAAAAAATTGCAAAATTGCGCAATACCTCCCATATATGGAGCTACACTTCGGGCGTTCAATCACTTCGAAAATTCATCGACAGTCATGGGGAGCACGGATGGCGTGTGCTGTTAGGGCGCTGCCTCTCACCAATAGTTAAGCCCGGTCGGACGGGGTTAGTACTTGGATGGGTGACCGTTTGGGAATAACCCCGTCCTCCGCCAGCTTGGGACTAACGTGAGTAGAGTTTAGTGGTCTCTCCTGTGCTCCGAGGGGTTTTCGCCGGGTTCTCCGGTTTTCCTCCCTCCGTAAAATCAACACCTATGTCTTAGTTGTCTACACATAGGAGTTTGGTGTCAATTGGGACGAAAGTTCTGTTCCTCTCTCCTGCCACACGTTAAGTGGCAAATTTAATAAATTCAAATTCAAATCCTTCGTTCCTATTCTGTGGTTGTATCAAGCACATCACTGATCAACCATATAAGCAACTTGCGTGGAAAACCTACCAACAATTTCGTCAAAGGCAAAGCTAGCCGAAGCTGTTGCATCCAAGTGGCAACCGAACAACCGACAACGATATACAATATATTTTTCTCATGGCTAAACAGGTCTCTATATTCTATAAATATTTAATACCGCCGGTACAGAGATGAGGATCAAAATGCTAACATTCTGGATCTTTATATTGGCACTGTATACACTTTCTCATGCTTTTGGTCGAGCAACTGCGATGTTCATAGGTTTTCCACGTGGCTTCAGCAATACTAACAGTTGTTCAATGACACAGGACCTGTAAACCTCATAAAAACTATTGCAAACAAAATCCAAGATGTGAGAACACAAGAAACATTCATAAAGATGACAGACTTTAAGAAAACTGTTTGTTGACAGTAACAGTATCTTTATATTTTTTGCATTATTATTTATGTGCTTTATTACTAAACGACTTGTATATTTGTTATGCTGAGTAGAAAGCTTGTATACACATGTATGTTCTACAGTATGTATCATTTGTGTTTTTACCGACTGTCGTTTGTCTTTGAGTTTGAGATCGGCAATGGAGAGTAGTCTTATTGATCCATTAGAATATATATTCAAAGTGCTTTGAACCTTTGAGTATGTAATTTTGTGACAAGTATGTTTTCCATATCTTGATGTTCATTTTGATACTGTATTAAGGTTACAGGATACCCCTAGGAAGCCATTTCAAGAAATTTGTTACCGCTCGCTACATTAATGCTGTAATTATTAGTTAATGCTTACAACGTCAATAACCTTTATTGGAAATCAATGTTTAAAATGTTCTTCATCCCAATCACTGACCTTAATCACTTCCATCTATTGTATTTGTTTACATGATTATCCTGAATTGTGAAATGGTCTAGAATTCCAGAATAAAGAAAATGAAACCCAACCCTGACCCTCACCTCTAAATCTGACCCTAAAGCTAACGACAACCCCCAGTAACCCTAAATCTAACCCAGCCCCCCAGGGTACATTTCATAATTCATATCTTGGTATAGTTCACGCACGGCGCGATCTACGTTGTCGGACTTAGAGCTGGTCATATACAAGAATACAAGGATGATCAATACTGTATATAATATGCATGTAACATGACTACTGAAACCACAAGGAGCCCATCTTGGCAGCGCGTGGGCACCTGTGGCAGACTCGAAAGACGCGCGGGGGACTGTGGCAGGGGATTTAAAAAAACGAAAAACGGTTACCGGAAGCGGGAAAAAAAGGCGGGAAAAAAGGAAAAAACGGGGGGAAAGGGGGAGAGGGAGAGGAAAAAGGGATATGTAACTGGAATGTGTTCCGCAAGTCGCCAGGACATCTCGTATCGTCGGGAGCCACCGTTGGAATACTGAAACCTACTGAAACTCAGAGTCAGATGAATGTGCAATAAATCAATAATCCTGAGACTTCCCGCTTTATCCGAAAAGCTTATCGTAGGATTTCGTAGCTATCCGAAGTGTCAACGATGATGTAGTGTCCTAGCTACTTGCGGAACACATCTGTCGAAATACGATATGTAATTTAGCTGCAAAATCACGGCTAAAAGGTGAGCGTTTGCCTCATTTTGATTATATTTTGATAAATGAATCATTATCACAGCTACTTCGCTCAATTGTCTTACAATTTTAATACCTATAGGCGCTTAAAACGATGTTCAAAACAAGGAAGAATTCGTGTTTCATCCCTTTATTATTTTCCTAAACACATCACGATCGAGTGTGCCACAGGGTGCCCACGCTCTGCCAAGATGGGCTCCCTGTGCTGAAACTGCAGCAGATGGCATTATACGAACATGTAACGATCGTTAAGGCGATAATATGTATAGTACTAGACGGAATGTACGCATTCTAGCCCACATCACTATTGAGGGAAGGAAAAGCGAACAGGTAAAATACAGTATAAAGAATGATGGCGAACAAATACCCAGACGACTTCCTTGTAGAAATAATTTTAATAAAAGCTTACCAGTTGATCTTGTAAATTCAAAAGCGTTAATAGCGACGAGGAGGAAGATCAGCACACCGCCCTGCCAAACGTTCATACTCATAACAGCGAAAGCTTAACAACACATAAAAAGCCTTGTTAAAGCGAAATTGAGTGGCATACTCCAAGCTATAAACGAAACAGAAAGTCTCACAGACGCTCTTGAATACGTATTCTGAAATACGATTCTTGAACCTCGCCAATCTGTGTCAATAGTTCACGTTCGCAGTAATTATTAACACGCCAACGCGGGCGCGATAGAGATCGTTAACTTGCGAAATCCTAAACATGGTAAAAGTATGGTATCTGTGAGTTATGATTAAAGATTTTGAAAGTATAGTTTACTCGAACCATAATATTTGTTTCTTGACAGCGTGCACTCCTATCAAGGATATATAGCCTACAATTCGCAGCGAAATACGAGAGCCGATAAATAATGATTGGAATGTCCAATTTAATTTAATTAATTTAATTATTAATTTATACCGCGCAAATTCAACACAAGTTTTCAAATGCGCCTTACAAGATAATACAGGATAAAAAGAGATACAAGTAATTAAATAGTACGCTAAAGTTAATATAAAGTAATACTATTACATAGCTCAGTCTAAAAACTAACAATGATATGCACATCTAAAAAGATAAGTCTTAAGAGATGACTTAAACGAACTAATGGGTACAGAGTTCCTAAGTTCAAAAGGCAGACTATTCCAGAGTTTCGGTGCCGCAGCACTGAAGGATCGATCTCCCAGTGTAGCCAAAGTCTTAACAGAAGGAGGCATAAGAAGAGGTCCATTATTATTAGATCTAAGATTGTAATTAGAAGCGAGCTTAAGATTTACGAGACTACAAATATACTTAGGAGCTAAACCTATAGCTTCATAAGTAAATAAAATAATTTTAAAAACAACACGAAACTTAACTGGTAACCAATGTAGATCCCGTAATAACGGTGTTATATGGCAATACTTAGGGGAACCAAAAACTAGCCTAGCAGCCGCATTTTGTACTCTTTGCATTTTACACAGTTGCGAGTTAGGTAAACTATTATGTAAACCATTACAATAGTCTAAGCGATTAGTTACAAAGGCATGAATAAGGGTTGCAGTAGCATCTCTAGTGAGCTATTTCCTAATTTGCCTGATATTATGTAAATGATAGAATCGAAAGCAGCTTTGCACATCTTTGTAATATGGGAGGTCATAGAAAGATTACAGTCAAACCAGGAGCCAAGGTTAAGAACCTGATTTGATGCTGAAACCAAAGAGTCACTAATCGTTAGACTATTTATCCTGACCTTCGCTAACTGTTGGCACTTGCTTTGTACCTATGATCAAGAACTCAGTCTTTCCGTCATTGATCATAAGTTTATCCCTTTTCATCCAACACCTTAGGTCAGCAATACAGGCTTCCATAGCAGCAATTGCATCAAGCTGAGAATCATCATCATCGGGGTTAAAAGCGAGATATAATTGACTATCATCAGCATAACAGTGCACATCCGGTAAACGCTGACTCACGATATCAAATAACAGCAACGGGCCAAGGCACGATCCTTGAGGGACACCGAACTGAAGGTCAAACTTGTTTGAACACGTGTTGTGTATCACAACATGTAGAGTTCTGCCAGAGAGGTACGAGTTAAACCAGGCCAGCGCTGTGCCATTAAATCCTAATTTGGATTGAAGGCGGTTGAGCAATGCACCGAAATATTAAAATGCGAGCTAATAATTTGAAGGCGGTTGAGCATGCACCGACATATTAAAATGCGAGCTAATAAACAAGCAAGTAGCCTGCGTAGCTGGCGGTTTTAAGGGGTTGGGGCGGGGGGGGGGGGGGGGGCTACAAGCAAGTTTGTTTAAAACTTCAGTGCCAGTGGTTTCAATCGTTGTTACTAGAATTAAAGAGACTCAGACCTGATGTGAAGGTATACAATAAGACTAGATAAGAGAGAAGAATGTTGTTCGTCCAATGTACGAACAAAAAAGAAGATATTACCTTAATATCTTATATTCATCAATTATCTTATCGTCTCAGCAGGCTTTCAGCTGTCGAATTTCTGGGCCAAAATACAATTCAAGCCTGCATAAGTAAGTTAAAAGTACAGAAAAGTTTAAATACATTAAAATATCAGAAATACTGAAAAAAATGCATTGTGAAATGTGAAACACGGTTAAAACAAACACGGTTAAAACATTTTTTCTCATGTCTCTGAACGTCGTTAAGTTGTCGCGAGAATATCTCGTGCACTTAAGTTGGATAGAACTCGCCACCAATCCCTAGCGGCGGACCGGAATCCCGAAGGGGCGAGTTCAAATCCCGCTCGAGTCAGCCGAAAATTTTTTGGTTGACTTTAGCAGTGTAAGACATCATGAAAAAATGTTCTCAACTTCATTAGGTAGGTTAGCCGGCAAACTTCAAAGCTGTCAAAACTGTTTAAGCTCTCACACACACACACACACACACACACACACACACACACACACACACACACACACACATATATATATATATATATATAGATATTATAATATATACATATTTATTATATATATATATATATATATATATATATATATATATATATATATATATATATATATACACACACACACAAATATTCAGATCGCTCAAACTGATTCGCATTTTAACACGCGTGTAAAGTGGACTCCAAGCATGTCGAGATTAGCACCCTCACCGGGCTCCGGGCTTTCGGCCCTACGCCCGGCTCGGGGATTAAAACTGTTCATGCAGGTGCATACAGTATGCGTATTTACTAAACACCAGCAACCTTTCGACTTATCTAGTGGAATAATCTCAAAAATATACTTGATTTCCTACTTGTAAGCGTTTTATATGCAGTCAACAAATTCTAAGATTTGAAGAATGAACGACAGACGCCGTGTTTAGGACGGAGTCGGACTCCATTGAAAATACGGGCGGAACCACCTTTGAAAAACATCGACAGCAACATTTTTAAGGCTTTAATACTAGTAGCTCTTAAGAAAGATCCAGATCGACCTGTTTAATCGTTTAAGAACACCTCTTCCGTTTTATCATCAAATCCGACTAGTATAAAGTTAAATAAAATCTTAGTTAATAAGGGGAATGCATGGATAGGTTTACGGATCGGCAGTATTAGTGGATTATTTGCTCCTAAAAACCAGCGAGGATTTCAGTTCCATGCAATCGAAATTTCAATCGGATTGGTGGATCCTGCATGTAGAAGTGGCAGATTGCGGATTTTCCCAATAATTGACCTCCGCGGATTATGGATTTTCCTTGTCATTTTCCACAAATCTTGGTTATTCCCGTCTCGGATTGTGCATTATGCATGTTATTGATCAAATTATATCATTGACAAACTTTTATAGACATGAAATTAAATTTGTGTGAATCGTGCGAATTCGGAAAGTTTATATAACAAAACTGATTTCAACGAAAAATATGTGCGGATTGGCGGAATGGCAAATTTGACTAAAACGATTAGCGGAATATTGTCGGGTTTCCGTACCCCTATATTCACATACTCCCTTAAGAAAAAATAAATCTGAAAGGATCGACGATATTGCATATAAGAAGCTATTTGTCGATGCGATTGTCTCGAACGTTTTTTGGTTACCATGCATCCTTGTTTCCAGGCCATTGCCTTCTGTAGGGTCAAGTGTCTCTGTAAAATTGAGCGCACTGATTATTGGTCGGAAGTGACATTCGAAACATATTTGTGTCCACTGGATCAAATCGTCGAAAGCTCAAATCTCGTCTCCTGGACGTTTGCGAGAAGCAACAACAAACTGACAAAGTGAGAGAACGGATTTAGATAATTATCTGATTTGCACGTTTAAAACTTCTTCCTCACTCCTGGCAGTCTGTTATATTTTCAATTAAATTACGTGGAAACTATCATATCCGAGGACTTTCTTAAAGCAGCCAATCAGTACTACTCCAAAAATCTGGAAGTACTGCACCAATATTTTACGACTTTTGTATCAAGACCGTGTTTCTGGTAGCGTGTGTATAGCTTGAATTTACACCTGTAATTCAGTCTGAAAACTCGCATGATAGCTTGTCGATCCCGAACCCCACCCCCACCCCCCACCACTTCTCGCCTTCGGCTCGAGCTTGTCATATCCAATACAACACGGACACGAACATTGCAAATAGCTTAAAATACTCCGAGGCTTTGATGTTAATATGAGTAGCATTTGTTCAGATTAATTCAGAAAAAGCTCAATTTCAATGTATTAGAGCTGAGATAGACCTGATATACAACCACTAGTGGTTGTATCAACCACTAGTGGTTGTATCAAATGATACAACCACACGTGGTATGTATCAGATATACAACCTCCTTCACGGTCATGATTTCTATTGTGTTTTCTTCATGAATTATTAATGATATTTTAAATATATATACATGTATGTATATATATATATATATATATATATATATATATATATATATATATATATATATATATATATATAAGTAGTATAGAATATGGGGGTACGGGGACAGTTTGTTTTTGGCACCACTAGCAGGGGTATCTCTCCTACCCAAGGCGTAGGCAAAAATCTCGCCTACTCCAAGGGCTGTTTTTGGTTGGCCGCATGCGTCACTTTTTTTACGGTGGCTGGTACCATCACCTTTTTAAGTGGTCGGTACCATCACTTTTCAGAGGTTTTTGGCCATACCTCGATAGCATCACGTTTCCCCATGCCTTGGTACCATCACTTTTTATTCGTTGGCATCCATTAGCCCTGGCTGAGTCCGAAGCTGTTGGAAAGGTATATGGCATGGAATCTGGGAATGTGTTGGTACCATCATTTTTTTATCTGAGGGCGATGTAGCAGCCATCCCTCAGGAATCCTGAAAGTCCGGGGGTTGGCATGTCAGCGGGGGGGGCACGCAGTGGGCCAGTGGTTGGTGGTGGCACATGAGAAGATGATAAACCCCCGAAGGGGGTTATCATTTTCGAATGTTGTCACCTCCGAGTGCTCGAGTGAGATCCGAAGGGTCGAACGGGGCCTCCGCCTATGCCCCTGGTGATCAGGAGTAATGAGGGCGGGATACTACATGTTGCTATGTCTTGGTACCATCACCTTTTCAGTTTGAAGGTAATGTAGTTAGTCAGGATGATGGTAATGTGCCGGTACCGTCGCCTCTTCTCTATGAAAGCATCCCACTTGCCCAACCGCTGGACCAGTTTACCCCACTCCCAACTCGCCAGCCCAGTCGGTTACCACCAAGAGTCCAAAATACAAGTCTTCACAGAATCCAAGTCAGATTTTATGAAGTTGTCTGCTACATTAAGCAGACTTAAAAAACCTCCTTTAAGCCGTACGGAGGGAAATATGTCGAATGCCGGCGTTTTTAGAGCCATAAATTTCCGTCCTATACTAGCATCAAGAGAAATTGCCGATTTCAGTCGGTTTAGGCACTAGCACCACCTTTTTTACTCAGAAAACGCAAAACCGATTTTATAAAACCACTCATCTAGAGGTCTGATAAAATTATGCCCATAGGCATAGCTACTGACACCGTCATTGAGTATGTACCTTTTATCGTCAAAGCAGCTGAGCGATATTTTGTTGACTTCGTAGGATCCCAGCTGATGGTAGACACTTCTTATAGTTTTCATTTTGTGTTTGAGCTGCTTTTGCCCCAGTAGCGTGTCTTTATAGTCGTTATGTTTTATGTCCTTACTTATAACAACCTTCTTAATTCCCTTTGCCTTTTTATCTTCTTCATTATTATCCTTCAGTAAAGAGTACATCTTACTTTTCAACCCAACAAATTCTATGATGGGTTTTCCAGCTGTCTCGTCCTTCATCTTACCTGGGACTTTCTGGTTCTCTGTGGAGCGATACTCAGAGTCCATAGGGTAGTCACTGTTATCGAACTTGTCACGGTCAGAGTAAAAGTCCTTATACACATCATCAGCATATATCTCGTATAGTAGACTATCGGTGTCAGTAAAAAGTAGCTTAGCCTTGGAACCATAAAGATTTCCTATATATCTGTAGTGAAAGTCATACATCAAGGTCTTAGACATGTCAAGTATACACATCCCAACGAAGGCAGGTCTGTTAAGTGTTAAACATTCTTTAATCTTATGCACGGCAACTAGGTTCTCATTAAATATTTTACTACTTACGAATGTTGGCTTAGAAGTCAGTTTAAGTAGTTTATATGGACTAGTCACAAGCCTAACGTCAACCCTTTTCCTTAGGTTTTCCATAGTCTTGCCGAAGATGCTGTTGTTCATAAGTTTGAAGAAGTCCTTCCCGAACGCATTCCTAGCATGGGCCCTCTTCTGGGTGTTGTAGTCAATATACTGCTTTAACCACGGGGACTGATCAAATTCCAACGCCCTATGTATTTTCTTAAGCTTCATCCCTAGCTCCAGGTATAGCCGCAGGTTCCTGTAATGTAGGACGTACTTACTTTTATCCATCAGGTTTGGGACTAGTTTATGTACTGTTCCTATGTGGATGTTATACTTATCTTTTATGTTTCGGCAATAGTCTGACAACATATCCGATTTTACTTTGAGCTTTTCTGGGGCTAGAGGAAAGTCATTATGTTTCTCATGCAGCTCGTCCGGGTACTCCAGATCAACCTCAAGTATAAGGCCACGGTCAGACTCATCACCATACTTACTCAGGACCACTGTGTCAGCGTCAAGCCACTTGAACCCACCAGTCGGTAGGTACTGGCTCATGGCCCATCCGTAAAGGTTGTTAGCATCCAGGTACATAAGATACTTGCTAGGCAGCTTCTCGTCATATTTTTTCATATACTTATTATTAGCCACCCCATACCTGTTAGCGATATATGACGTGCCACCCCTCATACCCTTTTCGGTGAACTGGAACATATTTATATCAGTCATCAGTTCAATTTCCACGCCAGTCATTTTTAGCATCGCATCCCAGGACAATCCGGGACTGGAGAAGTAGTGACATGGGTCCAGCTTGTAGTACTGCAGACAGGTCTTCCTAAAGTTTTCAAAAACATCAGCCAGCAGCAGCACATCTGACTTCATATACAAGTCATGGTATTCTCCCATATTACCCAACCTGAAGGTTCTCCAGACCTTATGAGCGTGTGCATAGTCATTCTCAGAAATGTGTTCATTATTCAGGGCGCTATAGAACTCATCCTTGGTTGGTAAGCAGGTGTCCTCAAACTTTTCAAAGCTGTTCATATAGTCGTATGGATAAACTCCCTTACGAGTCATAAGATCAAATCTCTCACCATTAAACTCCTCAGACGTTATCATGAAAGCGTCCCTAGGTAAGTTGTCAACAAGTCGTCCTAGAGCACTGGACATGAACTGGAGGCTATCTATGAACACTAGATGTCGGCCTAGCATGAATGACATATACTTCTCCATGTTGTTAGGTATTACATTTATATCCATTCCGAATTTACCTATCTCCTGCATTATGAAGTGGCTGTCATAACCCCTTAGATTGTGAAATATTACTGGTATTTTATCAGTAATCCTGTAAACCATATTACATTTGCTGTGGGCTGATCCCCTATATTTCCCAGTTATGTGGCAGTGATCTCTGACCCTAACATCTGAGTCCACATAGCTTTTACCGCATATGTGGCACTCCTCTGATTTCTCATGTTCATCAATCTCAGCTTTAGTCATAATCATGTCTTTGTTAAATGATTTCTCCTTGACGCTCTGACAGTAGGCAACTTCCTTAAGCATCTTCTTCATAAACTTATAGACAGCCCTCTTACCTCTGTAGACCTTAACCGGCTTGCTAAAGCTATCGTCGACGCAGCATACAACCTTGTATGAGAATCCACAGTCTACATGCTTCTGGTACTCTTGTGTGTAGGACTTACTATCATCTTTACTAGGTGTGTTATTATGCAACACCAAAGCTTCGAAGTCAGCATATATAATAAAAGGTACCTCAAGCTGCTTACGGTGGTTGATGAATGTGAGTGTGTTCTCACCCTCCTTAGGCATCTTTATAGCCTGTTTACCATTCACCACAATACAGTTCTCACTATGGGCTGACAGTATAGCATCTGAGCTGAAGCACTGTAGGCAATGCATGCAGAAATGCTTTCTCTCCTTATGCCTGGTCTTTAGGTACATAAACTTGTTAAAGTCCTTAATCAAGACATAGTGCCTGTCAATAAGCAGTAGGTTCATGCATAGTTCATGTTTTTCCTTGGACACATATATTGGGTAAGCCTGCCCATCCTCATACCCGAACACATTTATGCGTGTGTTATTCTGCCTTTCTATTTTACTATACTGCCTTGTTTCGACGGGGAACTTAACACCAGTGTAGTCCAGAGTAGGTAGTAAGGCTTTATCAGTTTTCTTAATTCTTTCCGGATGTATATTCTGTGGGTTTAGGTATCTAATATGACACCATCTAAAACATTCATTATCACTGTTCTGTATATTTATCAACCCCTTTGCAGAGTTCCTCAACTCTTTAGGAAGTTCTACATAACTACTACCTTGTAACGGCCTATAGGCTACCACATTAAGATAATGACTCATGATGCTATCTATGACCCAACCACTACCTTCAGAGGTCCATGACTCGTATAGGTTCAGCATATTCTTCCCTCCCACTGCTGCTAGAGACTCCAGGTGACTTTTGTCTATGGCGACAGCGGCTTTACTTCCAAAGTAGACATCCTTGAAGAGGAAATCGCCATTATTTTGTTCCTTCTTCAGTTTTATCTTCAGCATTTCCGCAAACTTTATTCCACCAATATCCTCCATCTCGATTTCGAGCACTCTGAATACTAGACTTCTCGTCTGATCTATTTCAGACTCAGGATCACCTCTGTCCAGAATACTAATTTCCATACCTCTAGTATAACCCTTAAGAGCCCTTCTAGCCTCAACAACTCCCAGCTCATCATGCAGATCCTGTCTACGTCTCGCGAGTGTACCAGCATCTGATGATATCTCCTCAAGTGGGTTTATTCTCTTAACCGTTCTTGACATACCAACATCTGATGATATTTCTTTAAGTGTCCTCGACATACTATATCTATATATTTTTTATTAAATAATTTAAACGCACTATATCTTCTATACTTATTATATGGAAGATGTAGTATTTGCTAGAATCTTAAGGATCCGTAAGCAAGTAGAAAAACTAGTAGATGAAGTTTTTAATTTAATTGAGATGGAGAGGGAATTGGTGGATAGGTATATTAAGTTTCTGAAGTGTAAGAAATCCTGTGGAAGTACTTACAGTGGTTACTAAGCGTTACTTTATTGCGGAACTTTCTACCGCAGTACCTGCATTTTACTCTTGACTTAGACATATACTCATCAATACATCTATGTATCTCATCACAATTGCATGACACTAGGGTCCTATATCCATTATCACCCAGGGTGCCTATGAATGACCTCTGCCTATCTGAAAAGACCCCCGTACCATTCGGAGTCTTTAGCTCTATAGCCAGACCAGAGTATGTCTTGTGTAGGTTCCCTATAATGATATCAGGTTGCCCACCTCTATACCCCTTCTTCCAGCTGGTTATCCTCTTTGATGTGGTGTCCTGATTTTCACCTAGTCCTGGTATGACCACAGCGTTAGGATGGTACTCTCTTATATACCTAATCACCTGGTAATGTAGGTCGGTCTCATTCATCAATGACAGTTGGTTACCAGTAATCCTGGGTGCTATATACTGTCCGGTTTTTCTTATTGATGGTAGAACATCTCTGAACACCCAATTCTTGAACCTTTCTGCTGATGGTAGCTTAGATGAGAATACCAGGCTGTATACTCCTGGCTCATTTATCAGATAAGTGCTGCTACCGCCTAATACGCTGTTTCGCCGTATTGCTCGCTGTACAACCTTTTTCCTGTCGTCCTCACTAACATGATTTCTTATCGCATCACTCGGCCTTTTATAACCAAGAGCTTCTGCAACGTCTTTCCCTCGGAACCATATATCATCACCATCCTTCTGAACTATAATATCCACACCATTGAAGTTGTACACACTAAGCATACTATAGGTTTATATATTTAATAACAATTTTTTTTTTTTAAACGCACCTGAGGTAATATTTTATAGCCTTACTACATGGAGGACATAGAGCATGATATAGGAAATCTGGCTGATGAAATATGTGAGTCAGAGGGGAAGGTACCCGACAGAGAAATAGATAAAATGATGAGAGAGTTAATAGATCTTAATAGTCTTTACACAAGGTTAAGACGTAAAAAATCTAAATACCACGGGTTTACTCACCCGCGTACCGGCCCTAGGCTGGTTATGGACAGCCCTCGTCGCAGAACTTAGGTAGATATTTACCACGCTCGTAATCTGCTGTCATATAAGAATCAATTATGTCAGTTATATCCTGATAGTCATTAGACGCTATGGTTATGTATAACCTCTTGGCCATCGTTTTAAGACAGTCTAACTGCCTGTAAGTGAGATTATCGAATCTGTAACACTCCCAGGTTCCACTTAACCATATAGCCAACCCGATGTGTGTTGAGTTTGGTGATACTATGGTTAGGTCAGGACCGCACTCAGATCCGAACGATTGTATTATAGCAGCTCCTATATATTTTTTCCTAACATAACTTTCAACGTCCCTAAGTGTGCCGTAATCAAGGTGAGTTAACGGTACCCTCTCAGACTCTATATACCCCTTATGGTTACTGGCCCTTATAAGCCTCAACTGTTTTTTATCCACACTGTCAGTGTTTGGGAACCCTGATATGTATTCCATAAAGCTAATTCGTAAGTCATCCCAGTCATCAGTCATCTCAACTTCGTGCCCTGATCTATAAAACCTTTCTCTCTGCCTTTTCTCATGCTTTGTTAGCTTTTTCGTTATCCACATGGCTAACCCTATATACCTGCCCCTAATCTCAGTTATGAGAATGTCAGGGAACCCAGGCCTTTTACCCATCTTACGGTTTTCAGCTGTGTCTTCAGGCCTCACCATAAATGAGACCTCTGGATGATACCTCTCAATATAACTGACCAATTCACTTGCAACTTCCTCCCTATGATAATCGACCATATACTATACGTATAAAATTATTTCTTTAAGTGTCTTTATTTTTCCACTTCAGAAATATAGGACATCTGCATTCAGTACCCCAACCCAGCTCCTTATATACAGATCCGAACAACCGATCATCAAACATGTTCTTACTATATCCATCACACATGTCACCTATGTCTGTAAGTAGTGTGAGTCCTCTTCGACTAGCCAACCTTATTATATAGTAGTTATACCTACTTACATTTTTTCCTATCAGGTTAAGTCTCATCAGAACTGACACAACCTCTATGAAATCAGATGTCAACGTTCTTTCATCAGAACTATTAACAACTCCCGCTATCCTTCTAGCAAACCACTTACTTCTCTTATGAACAGTCTTCCTCTTGCTCCACGACATCAGATCCAACTCTGGTACAGGTACCGTGAAAGGCCCCTGCAGACCGCATGATGTACAGGTTGGGAAACCATGGCAGTTGATACGGTAGCCGCCACAGTCGCATGTGTGCATCTCATCGATTTTCCTGAATCTCCGCTCCACATAGTCTTCCCTTCCGCCCATATAATAGCATAGGAATATATCTTTAAATAAGCCCTGCCCTATGTGCTATGAAACCCACGGAGACTCCTGCTATAGCAACAAACATCGCCTGGTACTTCTGCATCTCCTTAGAAGGTTTATAGAAGTCTCCAAGTTTAGGCTCGCCCCTGAAGGTCATACCATTCGAGGTATATTTTCTAAGCTTGTCAAGGGCCCTATTAGTAGTGTTTATATCGGCGTTGGCATCACTTAACTCTGCTCTAAGTTGAGCCAGCCTGTCCTTATGTCTTATCTCATTCTCGTAGAATGATTCCTTGGCTGCTGCCAACTTTTCCATGCTTAGGTTATGTCTTTTAATCTCTGCCTCATATCCAGTGTGGTTAAGCTTGTTAAATAGGAACCCTGCCCCAGCAAAACTGAGAGCAGCGAATGTTGTCTGAATAGCTCCACCTGCTAATGCACCTGCCATAATGTTAACTAGGTATTCTTGAAGGGGTCCTCAGGTATGTACTTCTTCTGCTGCAGGTATTTGACAGTTAGTGTTGATGCTGTGATACCAACTGCTAGCTTTACATATGACTTCATACTCTCAGCCGATGTTAGCGGCTCCTTCAACAGCTTCTTACTCGCCATGCTAAACAGTAAAACTCCCACCGTAACTAAAGCGTCGAATCCTTCATTCATAAGTTCCTTCCTCTGAGCCGACATACTACTAGTGATATTTAGTTACAATGTCTCCAGATTACTACTAGTCTTAGCAGCTGTGGGCTCAGCAGGGGTGATCACAGCAGCGGCTACTACTTCCCTCCTATCACTTTTCCATGAAAAGTACAGTGACATACCTGCCAACAGTAGACCCGCTAGGCCTATCAGGTAGCCATTAGTAGGTAATGACCACCCTTCTGGTTCCTCCATCTTTATCCTCTCCTTCATCTTTTTCTCTTTAGCAGCCTTAGATATTGCTGCCAGCCTCTTACCTGCCTCTACACGTTTGGGATCTTTAGTCTTAACATCAGTGGTGATCTTGGGGTCTTTACTGTCAGACATCTTATAGATTACTACAGGTTTACTTACCGTCTTGCTGTGAGATACACCGCAGATACCGCTAAGATAACTGTGAGATACTTACCAGTAAATACTAGAGCACCTCCGCCAGCCTCCTCAATATCTGACCATGGTATGCTGACCTTGGCTGGGTTAAGCTTCTCCCATTTTCTCCTCTTCTTCCCCGCATGTATCACATCTGAACCTCCTCTTGTTAGTCCAACTGCTAGCCCCGTGACTATCGCCGCTATGCTAAGACCAATACCAGCTATAACACCAGCCCTTTTCACAGTATTTCTAAACATCTTTCTCTGCCACTCATCATATAGGTTCCTTATATCGCCTCTAATAATCCCAGTATCAGTGTCAGTATCTACATCTAAAGACCTGTCAACTGTCTCGAACTCACGATTAAGGTACCTAACTACGTAGTCGGAATCAGTACCTGGCTTTCTTTCAATACTTAGGATTTCTCCGTCAATAAGATAGTCTATGAAATCGGGATCAACACAACCCTCAATATTCAGAATGTTAGTGAAAAGATCAGTAACGTACTCATGGTCCCGTCTTCTCATTACTGAATCCCTATTATTAAGCATTATGTTAACACTTTCGTCATAATCTACAGTATCTGGCTGATTATCGGCTCTTAAACCCCAGTCGTCCCATTCTAATTCACTTCTCTCATTAGCATCAGTTCCACCGAAGCTAGTTTCTTCAGTACCATGTGTGTTGTCATCAACCCTATTATCGCCTATCTCATTCATTTCATAATACTCAGGGGGTATGTTAGTGTTACGTCTAGTTATTTTGTTCAGCCTGTCAGGATCAACTTCCGGATATGGATTGATTGGAGCCTCTTCAGTGTGAAGAATTTCATTACCGAATCTACTTATCTCATATCCCCCTAACTCCGCCATAATACTCCGATGATTTCATATACGCATGGCCTCTGTAGACCCTGCTATACCTATCCTTTATTTTCTTCTCCAGTGGCATAGTGCTGTCATTTATTATATTGTCTACAATAGTCAGATTGCTGAACATTGTGGATCTGTCAAACTCAGTACCTCTGAGATATCCTTTGATGGTGTTTAGTGACTTTGTATAGCTCTTGTATGCCACCTCACACTGACTTGACTTTCTCTGCTATCCTTTTGTTCTTGATATACCCATGCATAAGAAGTCCGACAGCACTTATAGATAATGTAGCTAATCCGCCTAATGCACTAAATGCTCCACCAGCAACAGTCAGGAATATAGCAGACATGTTCATGGTTAGATTGATCCTAGAGAGTCTCTTAAATTGCCACTGGTAGCAGGTGGCCATCATGTGGTAATGCTCATAAAGTGACTTTAACATCTCAACCTCTCCGGTACTCAGCTTATCAGATATATGGTTGAATCTTATTATGCTCTTCTCTCTGTTAAGTGTCATAAACTACATATTATATTGGTTCATAGAATGCTACAGTTAAACAACTCTCGTTACCACTGGTCAGTCCAGTTATTGTTGGGTAGATGTAGCCGACAGACGGTTTATTACTGGCCTGCTGTGCTGAGATAGTGTCTTTCACGTAAAAGTCGTGATTCACAGGTATAGACCAGTTACCGCTATAATGTCTGTCTGCATTACCTAGGGTTAGTGTACCCAGTAGCTCAGAACCTTGTGTCGCTATGTAGGTAACATAGTACAGCCGGTACGTGACCTGCACTACGTTGTCAGGCACAACGCCATCTGTGTCGAACGAGTGGCACAATATTCTTATCATAGTGTCCTTACTTACTGGGACCATCGGGTAGGTGTTACTACTGAGTGCTTCCGGCGTTCCACCAATTGCTGGGTAGTACCAGACCATTGTTGCGTTAAGTCTGTAATTTTCCTTCTTGGCGAACTTTTCTATGGCATACTTTTTATTTATCAGGTGGTTGTCATCAGTCGCCTCCTTACTCTGAGTTACCCCGTACACCCCCATATCAATGTCTCCTGTTGGTGTACCCTTCAATGTGCCGGTTCTGTCACTAGTTATTCCATAACCTAAATTAAGACTCATATATTAGGGTATATAATCATGCCGTAATATTACCTATACTATGAGGAAACTAACTGTGATTATAGAAGGATCATACAAAGTTGTCAGATTGGAGGAGCCTATACTAACAGGGAAAAATCCCCATATTCTGCTTAAGAAGGCTTACATAATGTGGGAGTACTATAATGTGTCCGGCAGCAAGGGTAACTACTATGTTCACAATAAGAAGCTGAATAAATTCCTTGGGGATGGTTATTACACATTCCAGGATCTTAAAAAGATACTTGAGGATAATAGCGGAGTCACATTAACACTTAGTAAACCAGAAACTAAGTGTACTATGGTTACTGACAGTAGCACAACGCTAGTACTGCATAACAACTTAGCCTCTTTACTAGGATTCAGCACCCGTATATTTTTACCAGGTAGTAATGTGAAAAGTGGGCTGATAAATGTGAATAACGGGCTGAAGTACTTGGTGGTGATGTGTAATGTAATATCTACATCAATGAATCTGTATAACGGGAGGAAGAGTAGTACCCTAGTGAGTCTTCCAGTCACTAGTGAGCAGCCACTGTTCGGTTCGACACAGTCATTTGTTGACATTGAGACAGAACTGGAAATTGGTAAAGGTGTCATAAATGAGTTGGAATTCCATGTAACAGATCAGAATGGAAACCCGCTGAATGGTTTTGGGAGCATATTGCTGGAGCTGTACATCTCGTAGAGTATATGGACAATGACATAGAATTGGAACAGGGGCTTCGAGATATATACTATAATCCGGCAACTGGTTACCAGTCAGCTGAGAGACTTTACCAGAAAGCATTGGCTGATGGTCTCCCCGGTGTGAGTAGGAAGAAGGTCACTGAGTGGTTGAAATCGCAGGACACTTTTACACGGTACAGGAAAATAGTTGGCAGGCATAAGTTTAGACAGACTAGGGTTTACTACCTTGGTGAGCAGCTGCAAATGGATCTTGTTGATATGGGTAAGTATGGGAATAGGAATGGGGGATACCGTTGGATATTGACAGCTGTTGAAATTTTAAGCAGATATGCCTTTGCCATCCCTGTGTATAGGAAAGACACTGGAAGTATGACTAAGGCGGTAACGTTGTTGCTTAAGAAATTTAGGAAGCGTTTTGGAGCGGATCCAGAACTGGTGCAGTTTGACGATGGTAAGGAATTTTACAATGTTGGGGTGAGGTCCTTACTGGAGGGTGTCGGTGCTAAGTACTTTAGCACTCTGTCAGATAAGAAGGCTGCTGTTGTGGAACGGTTCAACAGAACCTTAAAGACGGCTATGTGGAAGTACTTCTACAGTAAGGGAACATATAAGTGGATTGATGTTCTAGACTCTCTGGTTAGCAATTATAATAACACCAAGCATAGAACTATACTGATGAAACCGGCTAATGTGAATAAAAGTAATGAGGCTGAAGTGTGGAACACCTTATTTGGCCACACCTTTGGGGAATACCCTCTAGCTAAATTTAAAGTTGGTGATACTGTCAGGATAAGTAAGTACAAAAGCATATTTATTAAAGGTTATGAGGCTAACTTCACAGAGGAACTATTCAAGGTGATTAAGGTAATCCGGGGTGATCCAAATGTTTATGAACTAGCGGACTTAGAGGGTGAGCCAGTAATTGGGAAGTTTTATGAAGGAGGAGTTAAGTTCTGTTAATAAGAAGGATCATGTTTATAGAGTAGAGAAAATACTGAAGAGGAAAAAGAAGATGGCCCTGGTGAAATGGCTTGGGTATGATAGCAAGCATAATAGCTGGGTACCTGAGAGTGATATTCAGAATATTAGTTAGTTTATGGCTGAAGGCGATGTTGTGTTTGATGACTTTGAAATGGGAAACAGATACCCTGAATATGATGAAATGGATTATGGCCAGTTGAACTTAGAACGCTCTAACCTGTTAAGTAAGGATTATGATGGTTCAGACAAAACTGAGAGGATGGCATATGTTGAAGATCTTATGACTAGAAGAAGATATGATGAGTACGCATTCGTAGATGATGATGATGAAACGGTGACTATTAAAAACTCTAGTGGCTCCACCACAGAAGCACCAGGTGTCAGATTCATCAGTAGCCCACAGGTTGATCAGAGCAATTTCACCAGTATTAATGATGAGGCATATAGTATACTTGACGAGACACTTGGTGATAATGAAAGCATACTCAACGAAAGTAAGTATGATGAAGTTATGGAAAGACTTAAAAATGTTAAGTCGAAGAATAAGTCTAATATAGACGACCAACTTGAAAGGGTTGTAGCTGTGACGAAAATAGTCCAAACCAAAAACAAAGTCAACCTATACCCAAAAAACCGGATAGCACGGGAGATACTTGATAGATCAGTTGTTTTCCAACTAAAAGATGGGGAAGATACACTATGGTTTAGACCTAAATTAAAAAATGGAAGGTTATCAAGTATGGCAGTACAGATTATGAGACGTGGTAAAACAAAAGTCCCACAGTACTCAAAATCTGCTAGATCTAAACCCGCTATTGACCAGTATAAACAACTCATTAGTGATTACAGAATAGACATTGGGTATAGGAGAATCCTTGATGAAGAAACTGAACCAGAAATAGAGGACTATCCAGTGGTTGATGTACAAGCCAGCTATAATAACTACATAGATATACCTGGGCTGACTCCTAAAGAAAATAGTGAACAAAGGGGTGTACTGAACCCATCAGCAACCACGGATCCAAACTCAAGGTTAGGTGATCAGGGAGCCTTACAGATCCAAGCGAACTACTTTGAGGAAGCAATAGATGAAACGGAGAATCAGTTTACTTCAGAAAATGAATATAACAGAGAACTGACAAAAAGAGTAGAAGGACTAAGACAGGCTAGAGACCAGGTGTTAGAGCAAAGACGACAGGAAGAGATAAGGGAGCAGCAGGAGGAGGACATATCCAGGCTAGAGAGATTCAAAGAGTGGATGAAGGAGAACTGGCTTGGTGCGACATCGCTTGCTGTAGCTGTGGCTTCCCTTCTGACGACGGTAATAATGGGAATGCGCTATAATATCAGAAGAGGTGCTAACGCTGTCGGATCATTCGGACGGTCTGTCTATAATGCCTTTAGGAATCTGGCAAAGAGACTTGGCCCAGTGTTAGGTCCTATTATCATGGCTGTCGGTAACCTGGTAGTTGCTCTGCTAAAGTATGGTGCTATGGGGTTGGCTTGGTTGGCCAGCAATCTGTGGGTGTTGGTTCTGGCGATCGTATGGATGGTTTATGATAGGTATGGAAAGAAGAAATAAGATATAACTTAGTCTATGTTGCAGGAAGATAGAATCACTCCGAGCTACAAACTAAAGAAACCAGATAGTAGTAAGAAAGGTACCAGGAGAGTAGTAGACGTAACATTCAACCCAGCACATATATCCTCTGGTCAGGACCTGTATGTAAAGCTGTCGACACTACCGGTTAATCATGTGTTAATCCCTGGTAGTAGGATGCTTACATTCACCCTGAAAAATGGTAATAAGGAGTCATACCATCAAAACAACCTTAAGTCCACACTGTTTAAGCAAGTAACCCACAAGCTTAATGGGGAAATATATAGGGACCTGAATGAAGCCCATGTTCTTAGGTGTTATGAGGACCTTTGGTCTAAGTCAAAGCGGGTTGGAAAAATTGATCAAGGTCTTGGTGGGAGTGTGAATCTTGCTAAGCTTAGAAGCCAGGATGCAAGTGGTGACTCTAGTGTTGTTGGTGATGCCCTTGTGAATGGCATCTATGGTGACAGGTTTACAATACCTATTGATGATGACTGGCTTAGTGAAAATGGGGCCATCTATCCCCAAGCATTGCAAAACACACATGAGACCATACTAAAGATCAACACACCAGCTAACGTATTACTCCCCGGAGGCAGTGGTAAGGCTGTGCCAGGAAGCTTCAGGCTTGATAACCTTAAGCTAAGGTATGAGACAGTTGAGAATGAAATGCTAGCGGGTGAGGTTGAGGGGATTTACAGCAGGGGGAAATCTTCCTACTACAGTCACGCCACCCTGGTTAAGACCTTCCCAGTTGCTGCTGCTACTACAAAGATCCATGAGAATGTGAACTTACCAAGGAAGTCCCTTAGAAATATCGTAATGATCTTTAAAAGAACCACTGATGGAAGTGAGTCTTTCTACTACCCAGCTATTGAAAGTGTTAAGATAAGTTTTCAGGGCCAGCCAAACTTCCTGTATACACAGTCGATGAAGAAGTACGATTTCTTCAGTGAGGCTAGTCGGGTGTTCTTCCCAAGTGATGACAGGTTTGATAGGAATGTTAGTGAGGTGAATTTCTTCAGTGATAAGTTTGCGCTGGTCTGTGACTTCTCAACAACGGCGTTAAAGAGAGTACAGGGTCAGGGTGTGAAGCTAACTGATACACAGAATGGAATACTTATCGAGGTTGAGAAAAGTGCTGGGACCACTGCCTGTACCTGCTACCTTTACGTGCTGTCTGATGGGTTAATCAACCTGGCTAATGGTCAGCTTCAGTCTATTCAGTATTAGTGTATGGATAAGCCAGAGACTATTCTTATAGTTGGACCATCTGGATGTGGTAAAACTTACACATTGCTTAACGAAATACTTTCTGTAGAGTATAGTAAGTATTTTGACTTCATCATAATACTCTGTCCTACACTGTGGATAAATATGACATACCTAGACTGGGGATATCTTAATAGCGACCCAGATGTAATCGGACTTAGCATAAGCCCAGATAGACTAGACCCTGTTATTGAGGCCGTAGTAAAAATTTACTCTGGATCTAAGACTGCTGTAATAGTTGATGATATGAGTAACACAGGTGATCAACATCTTAACGACGGTATGCTGGCTTTTTTATCATATAGTGGTAGGCATCATAATATTACATTATTCATTCTTACGCAGAAGCTGAACAGTGTCGCGACTGGTATAAGGGACAACACCACCAGGCTTCTATTTTTCAGTACGCATAACAGGAGAAGTATGAAGGTGTTAAGGGATGAGTTTTTCGGACACATAGCAGACGCTGAAATGGAGAAGTCTATCATTGCGCAGCTTGCCACTGGTAAATACCTTGACATTAAACTCAGTGTGCAGCCACCTACCTATGAGGTTAAATGAAACATAACCTAATGTATGCCTAAGAGGGAAGGTAAGCGCAGTAAGAATGAGTCAGTTGTTATTGAAGATGAAGCTATCGAAAAACTAGTTGATGATCTGCAGGTTGTGGAAGAGAGTATCGCTAAAACCGTAAACACTGATGAGAATAGCGCCGGCGCCAGGCGTGAGGAACTTATAGTTGCGTCTGATGATGGGTACATTACCCAGAAGTCCGGACATATAAGGAAATGTAGTGAGAAGACATTAGACAAAATTTATAAGGCCTATGAAGCTAAAAGGAAGAAGGACGCAGACGGGTTCCTAACAGATTTACTAATAAGTCAGTTCTCAACAATGCTTGGCGGTCTTGACGCAATTGAGGATCCTGTTGCGCTAACAGATGAACTTAAGAATAATGGTATACTGAGAAAAGATGTTGAGAGTATTATATCAGTAGTTAGCCCATACATACCCCTAATAGGATTACTTGGAGGTGTTGCTATAACTGGTAAGCATATATACCAGCATAAGAATAGTACACAACCTATAATATATGAACAAGACCCTAAGTAGATTCTTTTCCAAGTACCCATATGCTGACAAAAGTAAGTTTATAACTGACTCAGTATTTGGTAAGACAGAACCAGGTGTGTTCTTCGGACCTGTCGATGGCGCGTACATGTACACTGGTGATAGGAAATTCAGTAGTAACATTGAATATACTAAGTACCTGACTATAGATAAACCACCTCCAAAATTTCCAAAGATATGGTTAGGTGGTGGCACTGTGCAGAAAGTCCAGGGCAAGCGACATTGGGAGAGTGACATCGAGGGAAAATATGACTTCTCAAAGTTCACATACTTATCAGAAAATGCTATAGACTATGACCTTAACAATTTCAGGATCTATGTTAACGACCATAACTTTTTCATGTCAAAGTTACCAGTACTGAGTCCGGGAAATCGGACGGATATTGCTGTATGGTGGGATAATGGTAAACCTTACTATCAGTTAATCTTTGCCGTTTACCTAAGTACGTACTGCTGTGGTGTTGGGGTTGAGCATCTCAAATTCTCCGACGATGTGTACCCAGTGGTTACATCTATTATGCGATTCCATGTGTACTTCACTACCCGGCGCATATTAAGGCGTCTTATAAAGGAGAAAAAAAGTGACCTAATGAGGGAATTTGGTGCTGGGAAGGATGTAATAAACAACATGGAAAATATACCTAGAGAGCAAAAGTTCTTGATTAATCCACACTCTGGTCAGCATCATGACCGTGCATTTAAGGAGTGGATGTGGCGTCTTAACCCTGATTATAAAACACACTACAGAAGGTTCATACCACTTGAGACAGATGGTTTTACCAGGATAGGGCTCCAATATCTAAACGAGTCTATCGAGGCTTATGTCTATGCTGTCCTAGGCTCACAAGCTAAAACAAGGGTAAGTATCGTTAAGAAGGGTGCCGGAAGTCTGGAGTCACAACAGGAATTCCGAGTCCTCGTGGATGACGCCGTCGTTAACTACTCTGTTAGCACTTGGATTCTGAATATGAACAGATCAATATCAGATACTAACGTAACCCAGAACTTGGCCATAAGTCCTGACACATGGTTAGTGCCAGGGTCACTCACAATACTGAAGAAAAAAATTATTGGATATAACAACTTACTCAGGCACGCGTCTGATGTTATGAAATTTGGTATTAACTCTAAAGTGAACTATCAGGTTGTCCATAGGCAACCAAAGAAGATACACCAGGAATACGTCCCACATCTGGAAACATTAGATGAGGAACCAGAAAAGCCACATGCAGTCGTCCATACACATGACACAAACACCGATAATGTAGCCATCCATACACCTGACCCGCAGGCAAATAATGAGCTGGGGATTATCTTAGTTGTGACAGCTGTGGCCGGGTATCTGTTCAGTAAAAACGTCCTGTAGTGAACTGGTGGTTGGGCGTTTTCTGAGTAAAAAAGGTGGTGCTAGTGCCTAAACCGACTGAAATCGGCAATTTCTCTTGATGCTAGTATAGGACGGAAATTTATGGCTCTAAAAACGCCGGCATTCGACATATTTCCCTCCGTACGGCTTAAAGGAGGTTTTTTAAGTCTGCTTAATGTAGCAGACAACTTCATAAAATCTGACTTGGATTCTGTGAAGACTTGTATTTTGGACTCTTGGTGGTAACCGACTGGGCTGGCGAGTTGGGGGTGGGGTAAACTGGTCCAGCGGTTGGGCAAGTGGGATGCTTTCATAGAGAAGAGGCGACGGTACCGGCACATTACCATCATCCTGACTAACTACATTACCTTCAAACTGAAAAGGTGATGGTACCAAGACATAGCAACATGTAGTATCCCGCCCTCATTACTCCTGATCACCAGGGGCATAGGCGGAGGCCCCGTTCGACCCTTCGGATCTCACTCGAGCACTCGGAGGTGACAACATTCGAAAATGATAACCCCCTTCGGGGGTTTATCATCTTCTCATGTGCCACCACCAACCACTGGCCCACTGCGTGCCCCCCCGCTGACATGCCAACCCCCGGACTTTCAGGATTCCTGAGGGATGGCTGCTACATCGCCCTCAGATAAAAAAATGATGGTACCAACACATTCCCAGATTCCATGCCATATACCTTTCCAACAGCTTCGGACTCAGCCAGGGCTAATGGATGCCAACGAATAAAAAGTGATGGTACCAAGGCATGGGGAAACGTGATGCTATCGAGGTATGGCCAAAAACCTCTGAAAAGTGATGGTACCGACCACTTAAAAGGTGATGGTACCAGCCACCGTAAAAAAAGTGACGCATGCGGCCAACCAAAAACAGCCCTTGGAGTAGGCGAGATTTTTGCCTACGCCTTGGGTAGGAGAGATACCCCTGCTAGTGGTGCCAAAAACAAACTGTCCTCGTACCCCCATATTCTATACTATTTATATATATATATATATATATATATATATATATATATATATATATATATATATATATATATATATATATATATATATATATATATATATATATATATATATATATATATATATATATATATATATATACATACATGTATATATACATGTATATATATATATATATATATATATATACATACATGTATATATATATATATATATATATATATATATATATATATATATATATATATATATATATATATTTACGTGTGGGTTTTGGTCTACGAAACGCAAAGAGTGCTCGATAACATATAGTTAGAGCAAATATAGATTTTCGCTTACCTCAAAAGTCTGCTACAGGCTGTTTCATCTAAAAAAGAATCTTCAGGCAGATGACAATTTTCGAAAACAGGGGGTGCTTATATCCTTCTTGTCGGAACGTGGGAGTGTGGGGGCGAAACAATACATGCATTCATGGCTTTGTTGCGCTGTTTGCGCGGAATTTGTTTCGATGGCGACATTGACTGATAATTTCTGCTCTTTTGTTGAGTAAACAATTCTTGTTTTTATCTTTCAAAATATAAAATTTTTCTTCTAAACATAAATTACATCGTTTTGAACCTCCCGTGTACGAAATAGAATGTTTTAAAATTTGCCAATTAATACTAAAATCCTTATTGTTTTCTTTCAATGCCCAAATATATTTCGAAAGTTCGGTGTCGTTTGCATGCTTTTTATGCTGAAAAGATTTAGTGTGGTTGGCCAATCGCTCTTTGAATGTGGTTGAAGTCATGCCAATGTAATTCTTGATCGTGTTTGTGTTATTTACTGTGACTGTTGCTTTGTATACTATGTCCCTAGTCATGCAAGTAGATGACCCCCCCCCCCCCCCCCCCATCCAGTGTATCAAAGGGATGCCGCCTCATTAATATTCAGCGTGACTCACGCACCGTGACTCACGCATGACTCACGCATGACTCACGCATGACTCACGCCTGTGACATGTTTGGACAAGACTGGAATATAGTTAGTGCGCATGAAGTTATATAAATTGAATAATATGGAGACTTTGAATATTATATTAACCTTTATGATCAAACGGTCTTATACACGTTTTGTGGCAATAAGTGTTAACAAGTTTAGAGAGTTATCGTTTACTTTGGCCTAGTTTGTAGAGGAACGAAACAGAAATGGATAGAGACACTTTATATTTTTTATCTTAAACCTGGTTTGTAGGAATTTAGCGGGTTTTTGGTTAAGTAATCTTAGTGTTATTTACGAAGAGATGAATGTTGACAGTTTTGGTCGAATTATTGCTTATCTAACCCTAGTGTATAGAGTATACGAATCCTTGGATGAAGAATCAATTCGAGAAGCCGTAAAAAGAAGAACGATCAATGATTTCATGAGAAAATATAAACGGAATAACTCTTCAAGCTGGTTGCTACGCTTTCTGTTACTAACTGTGATATTTGCATATTTATCTCAGTGCACGTGCAGGAGACAAAAGAGAAACTCGTTAGGGGCAATTAAGAGGATTAAGCGCTCAGGCAAGTCTAGGCGAGAAAGTCATTAGCGTCATCACAACAATCAGTTTAAAATATTTATTTCGGTTTTCGTTCAAACATATACATATAAAAAGTTTTAGTAAGGTCTGCTTCTTAGATTATATTTAGGTGTTTTTATTTTAAAAGTAGCATGATAATCTTTCTTGTCTTCTGGTGATAATTGGGACACATCTTCTTTTGTCATGGGTAAATATTTTGATCTAGTCATCATTAGATGGTGTTCATACTCTTCTCTATCATCCGGAGTCATCTTTGCCAAGTCTTTCTCTGTCGGGTCGCCCAAACTTTCCCAGTTATGAAAGAAATTATGTTTAAGCGTCGGTTGTTCAACGGTAGGAGGCGGTGTTACAAAATAGGTTTTTGGTGTAGCAGGGAAACCCCACGGAAGATCGTCAGTTTCTTGCTTTATCTCCGGTGTCAAATTTGGTGTATTTTTCCGAGGCTGAGTTTGAAGACTAGTCAGAGGTTGAGACTGATTTTGCAGTTGGTTTTGAAACGTCAGAATACGTCCTAGCTGATTGGAGTAAAGTATGCTCTTTTCTTCAGGTGTTAACTGTGGCGCTTGTACAATATCTTGCATTTTTTGTTCTGTATTGTACATGGCATTAACGATCGGAGGTAATTGATAGGATTGCTTTTGTATGAAACTACCCAGCTGTTGCTGCAGGCTGGAGCTATTTTCTCCAGGTAGAACATTGGTCTTGAGGCGGTGATCGTCGTCCGTAGTCGGCTTTAGATCAAGCATTAAATAACCATGAGGGCGACTTGTGGCTTCCTCATAACTCTTCATAAATTCATGGACATGACCTGGGTTCACCTGCCGTGCCAAGACAGAAATTTGTTGCTTATCCCTCGGAGACTTGAATAGTACGATATAGTGTGCGTTGAGGCTGATGTTTCTTGTTTCTTTGCCTTGGTGGAAAATGTTCTGAACAATATAGATGATAGATAAATTCCGGTGATGACTACCTTTAGTAAATAGACTAGCAACTCGTTTATCTCCCCCTGATTGAGCCATAAGATCATCAAGGACGATCAGGTTACGTTGAGAGACTTCAAGAAAATTATCAGAGTCAATGTTGGAAGGTATACCCTCATAGAATTCGATGCCTGGTATTGTTTTGATCATTTCTAAATACATGGGCTGCCACTGTCCATAGCACCAAATGATACGTTCGGGAGGAGGATTAATCGTAGTTTTGGCGTTTTCAAGAAGTGTTTTCACCCATACTGTTTTACCACTTTGGGTGCACCCTGCTACAATACACGTGAACGGGTGCTGCATGACTGTAGATACGTTGGCTAGAGGAATAGGTTGCGAGGCGTCGCTCTCGGGGTGGACATTCTTAATATGACGAAGAAGGTGCTCTTTTCTCGATAGACTTTTTCCGCATTTGTTGCAAACGTGTGACATGTTTACACGATGAGTACTAAACACCAAATGAGTTTATTATTTGGAAGCGCAATGCTTAAATTATTTAACCAAATTTCTGCAGAGGATCTAAACACCCAAACACCCCTGGGGTACCCCCAAACACCCCGGGGGTAACCCCCAAACACCCCCGGGGGTAACCCCAAACACCCCTGGGGTACCCCAATCACCCCACCCCCGGGTACCCCAATCACCCCTGGGGTAACCCCAAACACCCCGGGGGTAACCCTAATCTAACACACAAACACCCCTGGGGTACCCCCAACCACCCCTGGGGTACTTCAATAACCCCAGGGGTGTTTGTGGGTTCCCCCCGGGGTGTTTGGGGTTACCCCAGGGGGTGATTGGGGTACCCCAGGGGTGATTGGGGTACCCCAGGGGTGTTTGGGGTTACCCCCGGGGGTGTTTGGGGGTTACCCACGGGGTGTTTGGGTGTTTAGATCCTCTGCAGAAATTTGGTTAAATAATTTAAGCATTGCGCTTCCAAATAATAAACTCATTTGGTGTTTAGTACTCATCGTGTAAACATGTCACACGTTCGCAACAAATGCGGAAAAAGTCTATCGAGAAAAGAGCACCTTCTTCGTCATATTAAGAATGTCCACCCCGAGAGCGACGCCTCGCAACCTATTCCTCTAGCCAACGTATCTACAGTCATGCAGCACCCGTTCACGTGTATTGTAGCAGGGTGCACCCAAAGTGGTAAAACAGTATGGGTGAAAACACTTCTTGAAAACGCCAAAACTACG
Source organism: Corallium rubrum (assembly GCA_964035015.1). Lineage (NCBI taxonomy): Eukaryota > Metazoa > Cnidaria > Anthozoa > Scleralcyonacea > Coralliidae > Corallium > Corallium rubrum. Next base: position 17,365,904 of record OZ035998.1, on the reverse strand, counting down.
ATTAATCCTCCTCCCGAACGTATCATTTGGTGCTATGGACAGTGGCAGCCCATGTATTTAGAAATGATCAAAACAATACCAGGCATCGAATTCTATGAGGGTATACCTTCCAACATTGACTCTGATAATTTTCTTGAAGTCTCTCAACGTAACCTGATCGTCCTTGATGATCTTATGGCTCAATCAGGAGGAGATAAACGAGTTGCTAGTCTATTTACTAAAGGTAGTCATCACCGGAATTTATCTATCATCTATATTGTTCAGAACATTTTCCACCAAGGCAAAGAAACAAGAAACATCAGCCTCAACGCACACTATATCGTACTATTCAAGTCTCCGAGGGATAAGCAACAAATTTCTGTCTTGGCACGGCAGGTGAACCCAGGTCATGTCCATGAATTTATGAAGAGTTATGAGGAAGCCACAAGTCGCCCTCATGGTTATTTAATGCTTGATCTAAAGCCGACTACGGACGACGATCACCGCCTCAAGACCAATGTTCTACCTGGAGAAAATAGCTCCAGCCTGCAGCAACAGCTGGGTAGTTTCATACAAAAGCAATCCTATCAATTACCTCCGATCGTTAATGCCATGTACAATACAGAACAAAAAATGCAAGATATTGTACAAGCGCCACAGTTAACACCTGAAGAAAAGAGCATACTTTACTCCAATCAGCTAGGACGTATTCTGACGTTTCAAAACCAACTGCAAAATCAGTCTCAACCTCTGACTAGTCTTCAAACTCAGCCTCGGAAAAATACACCAAATTTGACACCGGAGATAAAGCAAGAAACTGACGATCTTCCGTGGGGTTTCCCTGCTACACCAAAAACCTATTTTGTAACACCGCCTCCTACCGTTGAACAACCGACGCTTAAACATAATTTCTTTCATAACTGGGAAAGTTTGGGCGACCCGACAGAGAAAGACTTGGCAAAGATGACTCCGGATGATAGAGAAGAGTATGAACACCATCTAATGATGACTAGATCAAAATATTTACCCATGACAAAAGAAGATGTGTCCCAATTATCACCAGAAGACAAGAAAGATTATCATGCTACTTTTAAAATAAAAACACCTAAATATAATCTAAGAAGCAGACCTTACTAAAACTTTTTATATGTATATGTTTGAACGAAAACCGAAATAAATATTTTAAACTGATTGTTGTGATGACGCTAATGACTTTCTCGCCTAGACTTGCCTGAGCGCTTAATCCTCTTAATTGCCCCTAACGAGTTTCTCTTTTGTCTCCTGCACGTGCACTGAGATAAATATGCAAATATCACAGTTAGTAACAGAAAGCGTAGCAACCAGCTTGAAGAGTTATTCCGTTTATATTTTCTCATGAAATCATTGATCGTTCTTCTTTTTACGGCTTCTCGAATTGATTCTTCATCCAAGGATTCGTATACTCTATACACTAGGGTTAGATAAGCAATAATTCGACCAAAACTGTCAACATTCATCTCTTCGTAAATAACACTAAGATTACTTAACCAAAAACCCGCTAAATTCCTACAAACCAGGTTTAAGATAAAAAATATAAAGTGTCTCTATCCATTTCTGTTTCGTTCCTCTACAAACTAGGCCAAAGTAAACGATAACTCTCTAAACTTGTTAACACTTATTGCCACAAAACGTGTATAAGACCGTTTGATCATAAAGGTTAATATAATATTCAAAGTCTCCATATTATTCAATTTATATAACTTCATGCGCACTAACTATATTCCAGTCTTGTCCAAACATGTCACAGGCGTGAGTCATGCGTGAGTCATGCGTGAGTCATGCGTGAGTCATGCGTGAGTCACGGTGCGTGAGTCACGCTGAATATTAATGAGGCGGCATCCCTTTGATACACTGGATGGGGGGGGTCATCTACTCATGCATTGTTTTCTAAGTGGACAATTCGTGTTTTTCTTACAATTGCAACTGCTAGTGTCCTTATCCTGTGGCATGTTATTCCTAGATATGTGTGCATTGTGTTTAGTGATTATTGACTTAACATTGTTCATGCAGCTGTAACTTACTTTGACTGTGTTTCTGTTAAAAATCTTATGGAGCTTGTGGTGTGGTGGGAAGTGCTTGTCAATTAGGTTTAGGAAATTACGTCCTATGTTTGTGCTTACACTCTTGCTAAAAGGTGGGTTGAACCAAGTTATGTTGCGTTACCTATTCCTGCGTGGTTGCTGTGCTGTGTGTTGAGTGTAGCTAAGATCATGATCAAAGTTGCTGTGCCTAAGTGCGTTCTGATATATGGGTGCAGGTTCCTGAAAAACGTGTTCATCTGATGAGAGAAGTGCAATGCGCTTGTTGATTGATGCAGGTAACTGTCTTGTGATGCTTGGTGGGTGGTTAGAGTGCTTATTTATGTAAAGCGGATCGTCATTGGGCTTCCTATAGGGCCTATAATTTCCATTGTTAAGGTCGAAAGTTACATCTAAAAAGTTTACTATGCGTAAATTTGATTCGGCGGTAATTTTTAGGTCAAACTGCTCGAAAATTTTGTGGAGTTCTTTCCTTGTTTTGTCTGCTAAACGTGCTGATTTACTTTTTATAATAGCTAAACCGTCATCTCTGTATAGGCCAATGCTTTCTTTGCCAAATTTCTTACTTAGGTGATTTAAAATGAAAAGGCCTACTAACTCACAAACTTCCGCACCGTCGAAACAACCCATGGTAACGTCAAACAAACTATTGCTATCTTTTTTTATCCATGAAATTCCGGTATTGAAAAGGAGAGATTTTCTAGCGTGTTTTATTATTGAAATATTGTTTTCAGTTATAGTAGCCAAATTCGAAGCCCAAGATAATGCTTGGTCCAATAGTTTTTCAGAAATAGACGGATAGAAATCGACAATGTCAAACGAAATAAAACTATGTCTGTCCTTATCTTTTATATTGCCAAACCACTCAATTACTTGTTTTGTATTTCTCCATTGGTTTAAATTCAGTTTTTGTCTCAAATTAGAATTAATTTTGTCCAAAATCACCTTACTTAGTTTTCCGGATTCGCTTTTAGCGGGGTCAATTAATCGGCATTTTGGATTGTTTTCGAAATTTTCTTTGTGGTCTTTTAAAGATATAAATGCTTCGCGTTTTTTCATTTTTTCAATTTTGTCGCCGATTCCTAAACTGTTCGAAATTTCTTTTAGTTCCGAATCAATTTCATCTATAGTGTCCTCGGATCCATGCTTATATGTTTTTGTGATGTTGTCATGTAGGAGCTTGTTGTATGTGTCGAGCGGGGTTTCATAAATGTTCCTAGTTTTGTCTGCAAAAATGAAAATGTTGGGAGATGAGTTAATTTTCTTTAAATCGGTAGCCAAACATTTCTGAAACTGGTTCGTATATGGCCGAAATTGTATATTTTCGATGAGTTTTATAAGGTCGTCTTCGAAAGGTTTTATTTCCGGGATAAAGGGAGGTGTTTTGTTGGACGCAAGGCCGAAAGGGTTGTTTTGGTTTTCTCTCTGTTTGTTTTTAAGGAAGAAATTGGCTTTCCATCTCATACGTTTTATTACACTTTCCACTTTTTCAATCAAATTCTTCAAATAAGCGTCCTGTGATGGTATTGGGATATTCTTTAGTGAATAGTCAAATCGAAATTGCCGCATTTTGAAGTTAAATAGAAATGAATAACGTAAACAAGAGTGCACAACCGATATACGGGTGCGAATATACGTGTGGGTTTTGGTCTACGAAACGCAAAGAGTGCTCGATAACATATAGTTAGAGCAAATATAGATTTTCGCTTACCTCAAAAGTCTGCTACAGGCTGTTTCATCTAAAAAAGAATCTTCAGGCAGATGACAATTTTCGAAAACAGGGGGTGCTTATATCCTTCTTGTCGGAACGTGGGAGTGTGGGGGCGAAACAATACATGCATTCATGGCTTTGTTGCGCTGTTTGCGCGGAATTTGTTCGATGACGACATTGACTGATAATTTCTGCTCTTTTGTTGAGTAAACAATTCTTGTTTTTATCTTTCAAAATATAAAATTTTTCTTCTAAACATAAATTACATCGTTTTGAACCTCCCGTGTACGAAATAGAATGTTTTAAAATTTGCCAATTAATACTAAAATCCTTATTGTTTTCTTTCAATGCCCAAATATATTTCGAAAGTTCGGTGTCGTTTGCATGCTTTTTATGCTGAAAAGATTTAGTGTGGTTGGCCAATCGCTCTTTGAATGTGGTTGAAGTCATGCCAATGTAATTCTTGATCGTGTTTGTGTTGTTTACTGTGACTGTTGCTTTGTATACTATGTCCCTAGTCATGCATTGTTTTCTAAGTGGACAATTCGTGTTTTTCTTACAATTGCAACTGCTAGTGTCCTTATCCTGTGGCATGTTATTCCTAGATATGTGTGCATTGTGTTTAGTGATTATTGACTTAACATTGTTCATGCAGCTGTAACTTACTTTGACTGTGTTTCTGTTAAAAATCTTATGGAGCTTGTGGTGTGGTGGGAAGTGCTTGTCAATTAGGTTTAGGAAATTACGTCCTATGTTTGTGCTTACACTCTTGCTAAAAGGTGGGTTGAACCAAGTGATGTTGCGTTGCCTATTCCTGCGTGGTTGCTGTGCTGTGTGTTGAGTGTAGCTAAGATCATGATCAAAGTTGCTGTGCCTAAGTGCGTTCTGATATATGGGTGCAGATTCCTGAAAAACTTGTTCATCTGATGAGAGAAGTGCAATGCGCTTGTTGATTGATGCAGGTAACTGTCTTGTGATGCTTGGTGGGTGGTTAGAGTGCTTATTTATGTAAAGCGGATCGTCATTGGGCTTCCTATAGGGCCTATAATTTCCATTGTTAAGGTCGAAAGTTACATCTAAAAAGTTTACTATGCGTAAATTTGATTCGGCGGTAATTTTTAGGTCAAACTGCTCGAAAATTTTGTGGAGTTCTTTCCTTGTTTTGTCTGCTAAACGTGCTGATTTACTTTTTATAATAGCTAAACCGTCATCTCTGTATAGGCCAATGCTTTCTTTGCCAAATTTCTTACTTAGGTGATTTAAAATGAAAAGGCCTACTAACTCACAAACTTCCGCACCGTCGAAACAACCCATGGTAACGTCAAACAAACTGTTGCTATCTTTTTTTATCCATGAAATTCCGGTATTGAAAAGGAGAGATTTTCTAGCGTGTTTTATTATTGAAATATTGTTTTCAGTTATAGTAGCCAAATTCGAAGCCCAAGATAATGCTTGGTCCAATAGTTTTTCAGAAATAGACGGATAGAAATCGACAATGTCAAACGAAATAAAACTATGTCTGTCCTTATCTTTTATATTGCCAAACCACTCAATTACTTGTTTTGTATTTCTCCATTGGTTTAAATTCAGTTTTTGTCTCAAATTAGAATTAATTTTGTCCAAAATCACCTTACTTAGTTTTCCGGATTCGCTTTTAGCGGGGTCAATTAATCGGCATTTTGGATTGTTTTCGAAATTTTCTTTGTGGTCTTTTAAAGATATAAATGCTTCGCGTTTTTTCATTTTTTCAATTTTGTCGCCGATTCCTAAACTGTTCGAAATTTCTTTTAGTTCCGAATCAATTTCATCTATAGTGTCCTCGGATCCATGCTTATATGTTTTTGTGATGTTGTCATGTAGGAGCTTGTTGTATGTGTCGAGCGGGGTTTCATAAATGTTCCTAGTTTTGTCTGCAAAAATGAAAATGTTGGGAGATGAGTTAATTTTCTTTAAATCGGTAGCCAAACATTTCTGAAACTGGTTCGTATATGGCCGAAATTGTATATTTTCGATGAGTTTTATAAGGTCGTCTTCGAAAGGTTTTATTTCCGGGATAAAGGGAGGTGTTTTGTTGGACGCAAGGCCGAAAGGGTTGTTTTGGTTTTCTCTCTGTTTGTTTTTAAGGAAGAAATTGGCTTTCCATCTCATACGTTTTATTACACTTTCCACTTTTTCAATCAAATTCTTCAAATAAGCGTCCTGTGATGGTATATATAGCGGGGTTAATTAATCGGCATTTTGGATTGTTTTCGAAATTTTCTTTGTGGTCTTTTAAAGATATAAATGCTTCGCGTTTTTTCATTTTTTCAATTTTGTCGCCGATTCCTAAACTGTTCGAAATTTCTACTATAACTGAAAACAATATTTCAATAATAAAACACGCTAGAAAATCTCTCCTTTTCAATACCGGAATTTCATGGATAAAAAAAGATAGCAATAGTTTGTTTGACGTTACCATGGGTTGTTTCGACGGTGCGGAAGTTTGTGAGTTAGTAGGCCTTTTCATTTTAAATCACCTAAGTAAGAAATTTGGCAAAGAAAGCATTGGCCTATACAGAGATGACGGTTTAGCTATTATAAAAAGTAAATCAGCACGTTTAGCAGACAAAACAAGGAAAGAACTCCACAAAATTTTCGAGCAGTTTGACCTAAAAATTACCGCCGAATCAAATTTACGCATAGTAAACTTTTTAGATGTAACTTTCGACCTTAACAATGGAAATTATAGGCCCTATAGGAAGCCCAATGACGATCCGCTTTACATAAATAAGCACTCTAACCACCCACCAAGCATCACAAGACAGTTACCTGCATCAATCAACAAGCGCATTGCACTTCTCTCATCAGATGAACACGTTTTTCAGGAATCTGCACCCATATATCAGAACGCACTTAGGCACAGCAACTTTGATCATGATCTTAGCTACACTCAACACACAGCACAGCAACCACGCAGGAATAGGCAACGCAACATAACTTGGTTCAACCCACCTTTTAGCAAGAGTGTAAGCACAAACATAGGACGTAATTTCCTAAACCTAATTGACAAGCACTTCCCACCACACCACAAGCTCCATAAGATTTTTAACAGAAACACAGTCAAAGTAAGTTACAGCTGCATGAACAATGTTAAGTCAATAATCACTAAACACAATGCACACATATCTAGGAATAACATGCCACAGGATAAGGACACTAGCAGTTGCAATTGTAAGAAAAACACGAATTGTCCACTTAGAAAACAATGCATGACTAGGGACATAGTATACAAAGCAACAGTCACAGTAAATAACACAAACACGATCAAGAATTACATTGGCATGACTTCAACCACATTCAAAGAGCGATTGGCCAACCACACTAAATCTTTTCAGCATAAAAAGCATGCAAACGACACCGAACTTTCGAAATATATTTGGGCATTGAAAGAAAACAATAAGGATTTTAGTATTAATTGGCAAATTTTAAAACATTCTATTTCGTACACGGGAGGTTCAAAACGATGTAATTTATGTTTAGAAGAAAAATTTTATATTTTGAAAGATAAAAACAAGAATTGTTTACTCAACAAAAGAGCAGAAATTATCAGTCAATGTCGCCATCGAAACAAATTCCGCGCAAACAGCGCAACAAAGCCATGAATGCATGTATTGTTTCGCCCCCACACTCCCACGTTCCGACAAGAAGGATATAAGCACCCCCTGTTTTTGAAAATTGTCATCTGCCTGAAGATTCTTTTTTAGATGAAACAGCCTGTAGCAGACTTTTGAGGTAAGCGAAAATATATATATATATATATATATATATATATATATATATATATATATATATATATATATATATATACATACATATATATATATATATATATATATATATATATATATATATATATATATATATATATACATCCCAAATAATCGTACACTCACACAGCAAAATAATAGTATAGATTGAGTAAAAGAAATCCGCAGCAATCAATAATAATAATAATAGTAATAGTCTATCTACCCTACCTTACCCTACCCCACCCTACCCCACCCTACCCCACCCACCCCACTCTACCTAACTGATTGTTTGTTTACCAAGAACCGAACGAGAAAACCAGGAGAAACCAAACGCCGTAGGTAAAAAGACAAGTAAAAAAACGGTAAGAGATTCGTATTTAAGTTACTAGTTTTGTTTAGCTGATTAGAGTCGGTATATATCCCAAACCTTTTCAGTAACTCAATTAAAACAGCAAAAATCTAGTCAAATAATTATAATTTTTCCCAGATGTTTTCTTCCAAATGTTCGAGTGAAACTTTGCATTATAGTTCTTCCCTGGTTTGTTTCTTGTCTCTCATACTTATAGTTTTCAGGCTGGTAACTATTTTTTTCTGTTCGGATGGTTTTTGTATCTACTGCGCATGCGCGAGTAGATACATTGCTGTCGTGCGTGTAATCTAATGTAGGTTAAGTTAAGTTAACAAGAGTGCCTTCGACTGACGACAAACCGCCGAAGCCAAAATTGTAAACCAAGTACTTCATGTAAGTCAATGCTATGGCAGCATGGAGCGAAATCAGTTCAAGGAGCGAGAATATTTATTTCAAGAACAGAAGTTTTTACAAGCTTGGTAAGTATTTTAACTCTGAATGGTAGTCAATTTTTAAATGTGATGTAATACAGAAGTTTTTGAAAGCCTTTTAATAGTCTTCGGACAATTTCATACTCAGACGAGGCAATTTATATGGCCAACATGTTTACATGTATTCAGCAGTCGGATCGAGCTTTGTAAAGTGACAAGGCTGTGCATCGCTGAACAGAAATGAAATTTTCTTCTAAGAAAACAAAACTAACTTCATGATCAAGCAAGAATGTACAAAACCTGTGGTAGTCCACGAGCGAAATTATTACGTTATTAAATAACATATTGTACAATAGTCAAATGTCAGTGACAGGCTATGTAGAGTGTGAAACCGAAACGGCAAGTCTTTATGTTTATAATGGAGTAATTAAATTGTATGCTGCAGTTGTCAATGTCATGCAAAAATTTATGACATGAATGCCAAATATGTATTCTACCTTTTACTGCATGCATGCATATACAGTATACGTCTACTCTTGAAGAACAATTAATGTATAGTTGCTACATGTAAGTCGCTTTCATAATTTTGATGACAATTGCTGGAGATCTTCGTTCACAACTTCATTATTTCTAAACTTTACAGCAGTCATACTTCAGATGCTCGTTATCTCAAACGATTTTCCTTTACCTACCAACTGGATTGCTTTATTATTTGACAAATTGTTGCAACAAAGTTATTTAAATACTTTAGTCAAATTTTGCGAGTTATTGGTGTACTGTATTAAAATTTGATTGGCCTACTAAACAATAACCATTCTTTATTACCATAGGTTTTAAATAGTACCATAGCTTTAATAGTCAAGCTATTATCACACTGCCTCTCACCACGAGGACCGAAGTAAAGCCCAATTTGATTGAGTTAATATTTGAATGGGTGACCATACACATATATGCATGGACTTGGGACTATGGTTCTGTGTCGGATTTGAGTAGAGTTGTTAGTGCTCAACCTCCTGTGCTTTGCTGGCTTTACTCTGAGTTCCTTTCTTAAGGTAAACATTCAGTTCTGAATACAATGTCACTACAAGTACATATAGTAATTACAACATTGTTTTTACCATGGTAGCTATAGGCATGATTGAACATAGTAGATACATGCATGTGTAGACATGCCTATTTTTGAGGTTTAACATTGGAATTATATTAAAACAATTAGTCACCTTAAGTTATATACATGTAATGTTATTAGGACATGGCAGTAGTTTATCCTCAACCACTGCTATATATTAAATTTTGGAATAAAACATTGCTTTGGAAATTTGTCAATAATAGAAAAACTACAGTGTACATGTATAAAATAGGTACAAAAACAGATCAGGTGTTGCTTATTTTAATCGGGGGGGGGGGGGGGAAGATTTACGTAAACGCATGTAAAAGCGGGCAAGGGGTTGTTGCGTTCATGTATTTCTAGTAGTGACTAGTTTAAAGTGAAACAAACATCTCTGGGTAGAAGTCACTAACCTTGTTCCCAGGACTTCCCTCAGGAGCTTATGAATTGAATTCAACAAGATGGTGGAGCAAAGGCTGTCTGAGAGTCCTCCCTAGCTTAGATGAATAAAATCGTCTGGTGTTTAAAGTGGTTCTCTTATGAAAATATTGTTCGTAATGTTGCTGCATACTCTTAAAGATATTACAGTAGTTGGTGATTGTGCAAAGTTTTATTTTGAAATTCTCCAAAACAAAGTTACATTTTGCGTGCAAAGTTTCTATTTTGGAGTGCCACCATTAAAGTGGCCGAACCTGAGAGGAATGAGTTGAGGAAGCCTATGACATCATAGCCATAGACTTAACAAAAACAAAAGAAAATTGTTGTTGTTAACAAAAGGGTCATTGTTGTTATTGAGTCTATGATGTCATAAGCTTCCTCAACTAATTCTTCTCAAACTTGGCCACTTTAATATTAGGTGGTGCTCCAAAATACAAACTTCAAACATAAAATATCACCTTTTCTTCAATGAATTTTGAAATAAAACTTTGCAATTTTACTAACTACCATATCCTCTTTAAGATAATGCAAAAACATTGCCCACAATATTTTCATCAGAGAACCACTTTAAGACACAATATTAAAATACAAACTTCACACATAAAATATCACCTTTTCTTCAATGAATTTTGAAATAAAACTTTGCAATTTTACTAACTACCATATCATCTTTAAGATAATGCAAAAACATTGCCCACAATATTATCATCAGAGAACCTCTTTAAGACACAACATTAAAGGGGCTGTTCTTGGTCAGCTCAGGTGGCAATGGGTTAAAGACAAAGACTTTCATTTTTTTTCAATGAGATTTTATAAGGATAATTGAAAATTTCATTCTTTACTGAATTGGAGACAAACGTGGTAGACATGTAGACATGTTGCAGAACCACCCACAGAGAAACATGTGGAAATTTTTCACGATTTTCTTACACTGCTAAAGTCAACTGAAAAATTTGGCAGACTCGAGTGGGATTTGAACTCACACCTTCTGGATTCCAGTCCACCACTCTACCTGTTGAGCTACACAGGGATTAGAGGTGAGTGTTTTATCCAACCGGTATCCCAAAGATGCGAGTTCAAATCCCACTCGAGTCAGCCAAATTTTTCAGTTGACTTTAGCAGTGTAAAAAAATCATAAATTTTTTTCATTTCATGTATAACACTATACAGTGTACATGTATACAGTATACAATTTAGGTTTCTTATGCAGTCTGCATGGTCTGTTAAGACTACTTCAGGCTAACATGTCCACCATGTTTGGCTTCAATTGATAACCCAAAGATATCATTCTAGTATATATTGAGCTCACTGGGTTTACAGGTCGATTAATTATATATACTGTATAAATTATTTTCCTTAATTCAATCCATGAAATTACGAGTTTTTGCATTTGATTCACATACCTCTACAAACACGCTCCCTATTTACATATTTCTTCAAACTGATCAAGCAATGACTTTAACGTCTTAATTTGCTCTGCCATACTGTAAAGCGGTTCCATACTCCTATTCATTTCTTCACATTTTCCAATCAAGTTTGCCATGGCCTTGGTTGTTGTGTCAGTAGCATTTCCAATGTTCTTCACGCATTCTCGATAGCACTCCGCATACTGCACACTGGTTGACGAAATACTTGTCATATTTCGAGTTAAGTTTTCCATCATTCGATTCAGGTTATGCTCGAGCTCTTTGGCCTTAAACTCCAAGACTTTGATCGCCTCGATATCAACGACCGGAACGTCACAAGCGTTTGTTTCTACTGTCGTTAATAACTTCTGTGCCGACGACAGGTCCTCTTCGTTTGCTACATCATTTTGTTCTTGACCTGAGTTAGATATGAAATTATTTGTCGATGAGACAAGAGATAACTCGTCAAATTTGACAATATTTGTCCCTTCTTCGGTAGGGGCCATTTTAGTGTAACAATCTTCGCACTTACCCGCGTTCCTTAATTTAGGTTTCTTATGCAGTTTATGCATGGTCTGTTAAGACTACTTCAGGCTAACATGTCCACCATGTTTGGCTTCAATTGATAACCCAAAGATATCATTCTAGTATATATTGAGCTCACTGGGTTTACAGGTAGATTAATTACATACACCGTATACTGTATAAATTATTTTCGTTCATTCAATCCATGAAATTACGAGTTTTTGCATTTGATTCACATACCTCTACAAACACGCTCCCTATTTACATATTTCTTCAAACTGATCAAGCAATGACTTTAACGTCTTAATTTGCTCTGCCATACTGTAAAGCGGTTCCATACTCCTATTCATTTCTTCACATTTTCCAATCAAGTTTGCCATGGCCTTGGTTGTTGTGTCAGTAGCATTTCCAATGTTCTTCACGCATTCTCGATAGCACTCCGCATACTGCATACTGGTTGACGAAATACTTGTCATATTTCGAGTTAAGTTTTCCATCATTCGATTCAGGTTATGCTCGAGCTCTTTGGCCTTAAACTCCAAGACTTTGATCGCCTCGATATCAACGACCGGAACGTCACAAGCGTTTGTATCTACTGTTGTTAATAACTTCTGTGCCGACGACAGGTCCTCTTCGTTTGCTACATCATTTTGTTCTTGACTTGAGTTAGATATGAAATTATCTGTCGATGAGACAAGAGATAACTCGTCAAATTTGACAATATTTGTCCCTTCTTCGGTAGGGGCCAGATCTTGTATATTTGCTTCACTTTCATGCGCCATTTTAGTGTAACAATCTTCGCACCCAGAGCCCGCGTTCCTTATGGCCATCGCCAGACCTCTGTTTTGTTTCTCGGTGTTTGTTTGTTTGTTTGTTTGTCTGTCTGCCTGCCTGCCTGCCTGCCTGCCTGCCTGTCTGTCTGTCTGTCTGTCTGTCTGTCTGTCTGTCTGTCTGTCTGTCTGTCTGTCTGTCTGTCTGTCTGTCTGTCTGTCTGTCTGTCTGTCTGTCTGTCTGTCTGTCTGTCTGTCTGTCTGTCTGTCTGTCTGTCTGTCTGAATTAATGGTTATACATTAGAGAAGCCCGATCAGTCTTTTTCTTGATTTTGAGAATTTTCTAAAATCCGTTGATTCTGAGGGTGAGCTAGGAAACCTTACTGGCAGTGAAGTTAATTGCAATTTGGCAATTTATTCAAAGGACCCCATGTACGCTCCAGTAAAGTTAATTTCTTTATGAAGCTTCTCAATTCTGCCAGCTCATTAAAGATTAAACCAGAGTAACCAGTCACTCAAATTGCAAAGACTTTGACTGATCATTTGATAACGAACGAGCCAAGTAATAATATCGGCATCAGGAGTTATTAATTGAAACAGCCATTAGTGATCACTATTTAATTTATGGAGTTCGAACGTTTCCGACGTTTAAGAGTAATCCTAAATGCATAGAAAGTCGAAATATGAAGAATTTCGACCCTGATTTGTTTATTCATGATCTCAGTAAGGTTCCGTGGGACTTGTTGGATATAAGTGACGATCCGAATCCCCAAATGACATGGTATACACTTGGGAAAATCTATTCTTGGAGGTGCTTGATATTCACGCACCTTTAAGGAAAAAGAGAGTTAAAAATAAGCCTTCTCCTTGGCTTACGCTGTCCATTAAGAAACTAATGAACAATAGGGATCATTTAAAAAAAATCATTCAGGATGCCTCGAGTAGTGCCTTTTCTATGGCCTATAAGACTGCAAGAAATAAGGTAAACATTGCGATTCAAAAGGGTTATATTTATAGAGGTTAGCAATGATGGGAACACTATAGACGTACTATACTTGGAAGGCAATAAACTTGCTTTTCGGACGAAAGTCCAAGATTACTGGCATGACATAGTTGAAGGTTGGCGAATCAATTCTCACGGATTCGTACAGCATTTTTAACGCGTTCAACGATCATTTTTCGTCAGTAGGTGTTAAGATTAGTGAAGCTGGCCAACTACGTCTGTAACCCCTGACTGGCTTGTTAAACCTGTTGTTAATTTCCAATTTACTGAGATTCCTGTTTCAGCAGGAATGTAATAATGTAATAACTCAAATGTAATAATGGCTAACTATATTTGGAGACATGGTTAAAAAGTTGTTATTGGTCTGATCTACTGCTTTAAATCATGAAGTTGTAAATGATGATGAGATGATGAGCTTTTTAGTAGAGGCTAATTTTAAACATGGCAGTAGCTATTGCGATATGCTGAGGTTCATAGGAAGTGATAATTTATTTTTTTTATTCATTTTTAAAATGTAATAGTGTAATTATAATTTATTTCTATGTGTAATATAACAGTTAGTCTACATAATGTTAAAGTTGGGTAAAATTGTAAATAGTATGCTGTAAAGAAGATTGTTTTAATAAAATTATTACGTTGTTATTATTATTATTATTATTATTATTATTATTATTATTATTATTACTATTATTATTATTGTTATTATTATTATTATTATTATTACTATTATTATTATTATTATTATTATTATTATTATTATTATTATTATTATTATTACTATTTTAAGTGATATCGATGACATTATATTTAAAAAAATGAACTACATGTATAAGTAAAAATGTATATTTCTATGGCATCTAGCTTTGCACTGAAAATTATTTTTGCCCAAAAGTTCAAGCAGTACTATGAAGTAATTATAAAATTTGTCTACTCAGTCTAGCACATGTTATGTCAATATGTCACAATAACATACAAACGCTGCAATATTGGGGTAAGCCACGGAATTGACAACACGGAAATTATATGAATACTTTATGTTAACTATTGACCCGTATCACAGGACGATCAAATGTCCTGAATGCTCGTGTTTAATTACATATACGCCAGAGCATATAAGCACGATATAAGCCATCGTTATGTGTCTTATTCGAAGCAACATCCAGACTACTACATCCTGAAAACCTTGGCTGGTAACGTTTTGGAAATGGATATTATGCTACACAATTACCTTTTCCTATTCTTGTTTGGTCTTGGAATTTGCCGAGCTCAAGGTAAGGATGTAAGGTCAATTTTGTTAAAACAAGGAAGTAGCCTAACCACAACCAACGCTGTATTTGGGCCAAAACATTGTGGAACAAATGTTATTAAAGCAACATACTCACTTGTTATTCAGGGCCTTTTTATTCGACGTTTAATTTCAGTTGTATTACAGCAACTGATGTAATTTAGGCATCCAGAATGGGTATTTGCGTATTGCGCGACACTTCGTGTCTTCGTCTGTTATCGCTAGCGTATAGCAGAGTGATTTCACTTATTAAGATGATTATTCTATATTACGTACGCTGAAAGAGAGTTTGACGCTAAGAAACATGTCTACAATACAAGGTTTATTATCGTTTAGTAATATAGGCGAAGGTTAAAAAATAAATTGGAATGTCCATCAGTATACAACCGACTATATTGCTAACGAGTCTCAAAAGTTAATTAAAACTTGTCCGATGTTGATTTAATACGTCCTGCCACATGCATGTAATAGCCAGAGCAGGACCTCTGGAAACAGCAGAGGATATTGCCAGTAAAAGGAAAACAGTTCGGATATGAACATTACAATAACTTTGTATGTTAAAAACCAGAACTAATCTTTGTTCTCAAAATGGAATTGGAGTAAATTAACTGAAATTAATTAGTTAAAGTTTACAAACTTCCCGGAGGGTCACCATAGGTTTTGGTTAAGCCTAGTTTCCATATAGTTGTAATTGTTGTATTAATTCAGTCGCTGACTGTCGCACTGAAAGTCTTACAACAATTACGATTTAATGGAAACGCGAGTTGTAATTGTTGTAATGCAATCGGCGATCTATCGCCGACTGCATGTTGTAGAAGTTGAACCGACTTCAACTTCCACAACAATTACAACAGTCGCCGATGTAACAACAGTTAATGAAACATCAATCGGCGACAGTCGGCGACTTTTCGCTATAGGGTTTTGCAACCTAAACGACCAAATTCACTACAAAAACCAGCCAAATCCTTTCAAAAAAATCTCGATATTTTTAAAGAAGTCTACCAAATGACTAAGTGGAAGACTTGAGCGCCAAACTCCGAACTCAACGTTCGCAAATGTCCTTAAACCTTCACGAAACATGAGACTCAAAGCGGCAAAATTACTGCACTTGTACACTGCATGCTATATTGTTATTTTTCCTGTAAGAGTGATTACAAACAAACTTTTAGTCTTCCAATTTGTTTTTGATTTCGAGCGAATCGTCAATTTGAATTACAACAATTACAACTATATGGAAACACGACTGTTGTAAAATATCGCAAGCAATCGCCGACTGAATTACAACAATTACAACTATATGGAAACCAGCCTTTACCATAGAGTTTAAATTCTGGCCGAACAGGAACGGACAAGAAAGTTCCCGTTGTGCAAAAGCTATTACTTCCGATCGAGAGGTCACAAGACAAAAGAGACTTAATGTTTGTTTCTCTTCTGAGAAAAATTCTCCTGAGTGGGAAACAACCTTAATATTACCCTCTTAACTTTGAATTCTTTTTTAGTATTTTACTTTGGCTAAACTCCTCAAGCCAGACGATTTTACTTGTTTATATGAGGAGGCCTTTGGAGTTGAAAGGGTTAAATCACTGTCATTTTGACATAAAAATTATGCGGAAAGCGTACAAATTTACTGGAAATTTTGATTCAAATTGCCGATATATAAATATCATCTGACGTCTGAGCTCCACATTGAGTGCTTAATTACACGTTTGATGTGATATGCTTAGACCCCGTTTACACGATAGTCGATACCGAACGAATTCGGAACCGCGGAAGAACAATTCGGTAGTACGGTAGGACGAATTCGAGAACCGTGTAAAGGTAGCCTTAATATCGTTATTTGATAAGTGCATATATATTTTGTCCTCTTTTAATTCTTGCTTAAAAAGCTCAGGCAAAAGAGAATGGTAACCTTCGCCAAATTGGACAGGGGACTGTTCAAGATACTAGGGACTTTACGATGTTAGGACGACGACGGTCGGTTAAGTTAATAACCGAACCTAAATTTTTGTCTTAAAAAAGGTCACGACTAACTCACTATTATATTAGATATTTGAAGCTAGTTAATGACTTTCAAAACGCCCCAATACTGCTAAAATGCATGGTTGTAGACTTGTAGTGTCAGTATTGAAGTCAATTATCTCAAGCAACTGCATATTTGGTAAGCTGACGTCGCCCTGAAGACGTGAAAATCCTCTAAGTGGCGTTGTATAAAAAAATGCGAGGACGCTGTTGAGATTACTCTAGGGACGAAAAATTATTCATTCGCTTTGTTTCGCAAATAGAATTATTTTCTTTAAGCGCGACGTCGTTGAATTTGCCATCGTACTTCGTATAATATTATTAGTCCCGTGGTGGGGAGACTATATACTCTTGTGTGGTATTGCAGATTCCTAAACCTTGTAAATTTTAATAACCAGACAGTTGCTAAAAATCGAATTGAATTCTATAAGTAAAATTGAAACCGTGTAAATGCTACATTATATAGGTTTTACATAAGCGCACGTATAGTAATACTGTACTTTGAACGGTGTCAATACCCTATAATATATAACACAGCGTGGTTTTGCGGGAGATGCGTTTCGTTTGATCAACTAATTGCGCAACACAGACTGCCAGCCGCCTCTCAGTGGGTACCTATATTTAGGTACCAACTTCGGTGGAAACAAGGTAGCCTGCGTAGCAGGCGTTCCGTTCTGGGGGAGAGGGTTGAGAGCGGCTAGCGAGCGCGCTTCACCGCGCCTCTCAAGCCTCTCCCCTCTACAAACAAGGCGGCTCGCAGTCTATGATCAACAAGAACAAATTATCACAGCAACTACTGTGCCTCCTACTGAGTATAAGAGTATTGCGATGTACTGATCTGTAAAACGAGACAAGCATTTAAGCTTATTAATGTACGACGCGATTAATCACAATGCACCTCAGTACCTAAACGATCTCTTTTCGATCTCGTCTGAGAATAACTCTTATAAATCTTGTCTCAGAAACCTCGGACAGAATGTCGAAATGAATCATATTCCGAGGACTGAATGTTACAAGGGGTCTTTTTCATACAGAGGCGCGAAACAATGGAATTCGCTACCTCATCAATTTAAGGCTTCGGAATCGAAGGCAGTTTTTAAAAAGAACCTCTCATCGGGTAGACAAACTGTCGTTATTCCTTAATATGATTAAAATTTTAAAAAAAATTGTGACTAGATAAATTGTACTTCTACATTGTAAATATTATTAGAAATATATAGTTGAAGGTTGGCGAATCAATTCCCACGGATTCGTATAGTATTTCTAACGCGTTCAACGATCATTTTTCGTCAGTAGGTGTTAAGATTAGTGAAGCTGTATTATTATTATTATTATTATTATTATTATTATTATTATTATTATTATTATTATTACTATTATTATTATTATTATTATTTTAAGTGATATCGATGACATTATATTTAACCCTATCCAGACTGGGGGGGGGGGGGGGGCGGAAAGTGCCCGCGCTGAATTTAAAAGTTAATATCTCATAAACCAGTAGAGGTATGGTTCTGAAATTTTATGACTTTTCCTAAATATGTATGGGCTTTATGTGTGGAAAATTTGGTGAAAAAATATTACGCCAAAAAAAAGTTACAGCGGAGTCGTGAACACCTACCAACACAAAATTTCAGCCGACAATTTTTATTATGTTTGCTTTTATAATAGTTACAATGAAAGTAAGCACTTTTTAAAAAAGAGAAACTATTTTTTTGATATACTACCTTTTTATGTTAACAAAACAATAGGAAAAATTTTTTTGGAAATTCTAGAAATCCTGGGTTTTTGCAATTAATGACGTCATAATTTGTTGCCATGACAACATAAGTGTAACACATACTTGAACAAGGCATACCATCCACAACAAAGGTGACTTTTGCCTGATTGGTTGATTCCGGTACTCGTTTTCAGGCCCATTTGAGTCACATTTGGAGCGCGCCGTCATGCCTTTGTTTTGAATAGCCTGCGTGCAGACGCTCCTTCCCCCTCCGTCTGCACGCAGGCTACTATGAGAGTTAACCCGAAATCATGGTTGCAGGAATCTACTTTTTTAATCCGTTGTCAAATTTGGCCGGTCTGATCACGCTACCCACCAGCCGTTAGTTTAATAATACGACGAGTCTCCACAGGAAGTTAGACAATGTCGTGAGCAGTGATAACTTCAAAGAGAACACCAACTGCTTGAGGATTTTTTGCAGAATATGCTGCATTTTGATCCGTTATTCTGCCTTTAAGCTAGAGGATTACCCTAATTATACCTGCTGCTGAAAAACAAAATCAAATGCTGTCAAAATGACTTGGGTATGGTCGATCGAAATTATGAAGTCATGGAGACGTTGGCGTGTGCTTTCTTACCAAAACTGGAGCAATATTGTGCGAGCAGGTGAACAGATGTCGACATACGATTCTACAGAGCGTTTATTTTGAAAATTTCGATGAAGATATAGGTAAGTACGGCTATTTTGTCCATTTTAACGTATGAGATCTATTTTCTACGTGGTATATGCTTTGGGTATTTCTTCGCAATTAATCGCTCATGCAGTTTCTTCCATTCTGTTTTAAATGCACAGAATAATGTTTTCTTCGTGTGTTACGAGCAATCCTGTCATTCACTGATACCTTACGGTTGACATGTCAATTGGCTTATCCTGTATTTATATAAGAGCTTGTTTCAAAGAAGATATAAAGCGATTATCAAGTTGCATTTCCTATCATAACGGAAATTCATCAAGCCAGAGCATTGTCTTTGGTTGTCATGAAAGAGGCAATTGAAACAATGTTTGCGATCTTCGCTTTGCTTTTTTGCAAGTACATTTTGTAGGCATAAGAAATTGACTTTCGATGTTTAGTCAGTTCAACAATAAATAACTATAAATAGTACTGAAAGGTATTTCTGGAAGCTGAAAGCGCTTGTTGTTTCATGATGACATTAAAAACAAATTTATGGAAAGCTAAAACAGAGGAACAAAGGGTTGTGACAAGGAATCCATTTCGTTAGTTTAAGTTGTTTACTTTATATAAATTTTTAGCTTTTCGTTCACATGGCTAGCCTTGTTTTAGGTATTAAAATCTAAAGGTTTTTGATGTTGGTCCTGTTCGAACGAGTGTATTGAAATGTATATCGAACGAAATGTACTCGTATAAAGTATTATATGATGTTCTAGCAAAAGGACGTGCGGCGTGCACGACAAAACGCAGTTTCGGCACTAAAATACATCACAATTGACTACATTCAGGAAAACACCATGAAATCCTGTAACTGATAATAATATTTTTTATTTCTTGTATCTTCATCTTCACTACAACTAATATACAAAGTGCTGTTCGCAATGCTCAGATGAACCTCGTACCGGACCAGCTGGCCATCGGCGGAACTCGATCAAGGCAAACAACAACCGGAGCATATTAACCACAAATTACAAGCGTTGTTTTACATGTACGGTCCAAATTTTAGTAAATTTTGAAATCGTAATACCATCCAAAAACTGAATATTCTACTTCTTTGTACATGCAAAACATGTTGTAGTTGTGGACATTATGCTATTTAACCTATACAATACTTCTTTATACTACATTACAATTTTTCATAATTGTACACCTAAGAATGTGCAACTGTACACAATACAAAATTATTAATATGTCCTGTTAGAATGAACAGCCCACTCATGCAATTTTGATTTTTAATAGTCAAATACCATTAAATTTCCTAATTTACCTGCAAAAATTTAAGAACAATAATCTGAAATTCAGTGAAAGTTTTGGCACATAACATTTGGTTATTTTTTATTTCATAAATATGTATTAAACTGCTCAAACATAATTGTTGTATTATTGTAATGAATTTAACATTGCATTTAATTGCACATTTTACAACTTTGTCTAAGGTTCTAATCTATTTGACATATGCCAGGGACAAGTACATGGGTTAAGTGCACCAATTTCTGAACATAACCCTGCAGGACACAAAGAACATTTGGCACCAGATGTGTTTGAGCGACCATGGCCAATTTTTGCATGTTTACATTTTGAGCAGTGTGGTGGATTAGCTTTCTTTTTCACATTATTGTTACTAGTGCTAGTATTATCTTGCAATGTTTGTTCTAAGTCTGTTAGTATAATTGTTGCAGGTGGGGGCTGTGGAGCTAGTTGAATAATCTTGGCATTGAGTTGGTTCACAACTGCCTCGAAGTTTGCAGTCTGCTTGCTGATTCCCATGTCATCAAAGACATCATCATCTTCTTCAGAAAGCCGAGCATGGTTGTCTTCCTGGTTATTGGTTTCATCATGCAGAAGTGCAGCGTTTGCTGATGTTGACAAAGAGTTGACCACATCCTTCAAATGCATCTTACAGATCACACAGTGGGATTTTCCAGCCAAACATTCATTGTGGAAGGAATGCCAGCAGCCTTCAAATATGCTCCAAGGTTCTTCCCCTGTGAGAGTACATGTTGAAGAGTCACATCTCCTCTGGGCATTGGGTTTCTGTTGACACTGATACCCAAGAGGGAGAAAATAACTCTTCACAACCGTTTCACCAAAAAGTGCAGGTAACATATACTTCTCACAGTCCTTCTTCTGACCCTTGTGCCTAGGAAGATGTTGTGATTCTTCAGGACTGGTGGCTATCCTGGTGAAAATATCAACTAAAACATTTGCAACTCTTGAGTGTAAGTATTTAAGTTGTACTCTACTAAACACATAATTCTTAGGAGGGGTAAAAATTGATCTGAAATTACTCTGACGTAGACTGGTTCCAAAGACAGCTTTTATGGTGTCTCTTAGTTGCTCGTCAGTGGCAGAATCAACAGTATGTCTTCGAATGACTGAATGCACATACTCAACAGTAGATTCATCAACAGCATTTAAGTGTTTTGCATAAATATTAAAGATGTCATGGGTGAGCTCATTGCCTTGCCAGAACTTAATAAATGAAAGCCAGATTAATAATAATTTATTATAGTGATGTCTGCGAAAAGAGTACATCATTACCCATATCCTAATGATTGAATCATAATAGGCTACAAAGTTGTTTGTCTTAAACAAAACATTATAAGAAGTTAGAACTAAGGGGCAGTAATTATCCAAAAAGTTTAACAGGGTACCATACTGAATATCTTTGCAATTCTGAAAAATTGCCTTGACTGTTCTCCTGATAAGGGTCCATCCACCATATACCATTTCAAGTGTAAACTGAATCCTCCATGGTTTTGGATGGTCAGCAAGATTTTTCCCTGGAAAAACAGTCTCATATATGTGCTTTAATAAGGGATGGAAATTTAGCATTAAATCTTCATGATCATCAGAATTTAAATCTATATGTAAGGGACCTATCATTGGAACTATGGACAGTAATGGGTTAATGGCAACATTTTCAATTTCCTGGGAAAGAAGATAATTGGTTAATTGCTCATAAATTATTTTCCTGGGGTAAAATTGACTTGGATAATCTCCAGGCATAAGGACAACAAATTGGGAGCAGTATTCTTTTAGTTTAGAACTACTTACAACATCTAATGCTACCTCATAATTTTCTTTGCTTTTCAGTGGCAGCTTCAAAAAATCAATCAGATGCACATTTTCAAATTTCCTCAAATGTCGTACATCAGCTGATGCACAATAATCATGGGCTTCCAGTCGTTCACGTTCCATTAGTGGGTCAAAGAAAGCAGTTGTTAGCTCTGGCATGCAAGAAGCAAATGTTTGGCCAAGAGTGGACATACCTTCATCTGAGCAAATTACATTTTGTAAACCAGTTTTGTCAATTCCCTCTTTGGGATGTACAATTTCTGGTTTTTTCATTGGTATTGCTTCTAGGTTTGGAAAAATTTTAATGATAATAGTACACATGTTATTAGCATTACTGGTTAATAAATCAGTTGGCCTTCTGTTTGTATGTATAGTTGTGTAATCATCAATCATTAATAACAAAAGGTGTTTCTTTTTAATGGCTCTGGTTATAGCATCAGATACTGTTAGTGCATTTGTTGTTGAATAATGGGATAAAGCTCTGTCTACTGAACGACTACAACATGTTGTTCCAATTGCTCGCTGTGTGTCTATGCCTTCATTAGTACAGTGAGAAAATTTAAGTAAAATTCCATTATCAACTTGAAAAAAATCACACTTTTGTGATAGGCCAAAACATAGTTGCATAATTAATGAAACACATCTTTTCTTGTTTAACTCCTTCCGTGATTTTGTATGCCTTGAGCTAGTCATACAAGACAAAAAAAGATTAAATATGTTGGGAGCCCCAGCCTTGCTGCAAAATGCCTGAAATTTATCTGGCTCATACACTGGAAGATTTTGACCAGAAGTAAATGTTTTGTAGTATGCATTTTGAAGTCTAGCAATTTCTTCAACTATTTGGGCGCCTGGAAGATAAATAATTCAATTTAGTAAGGTCTTTGGGTCGGTATTTATCAAAGTATTTAAATAGCGGTACTTGAAGTAGACCACTTCAAGTAACTGACAATAAAAGACCTTCTCAAGAAAAAAATACCAGATATTTATCATTGTTTTACTGACCTGTTACACAAAGATGTTGAGGTAGCTTAGTATCCTTAGCTAAAAATAATGGAAGAAACCTAAGAATTTCAATAACAGAACAACATGTCTTTTTAAATAAAATTTCAATAACAGCTCGAACAACATGTCCTTTTAAATAAATGCATGCAACGTGATATTAAAAAACCTACATACCTTCCAAATTAATAACAAGTGGAGCCTCCTCTGTGACTGCAGCTTCTTCGACAGTTGCCATTTGACCAGAATCCTTTTCTTTTTCCGAGCGTCGAAGTCGGGTGTAACACAATTTACACGTACACTTGTTCAAAACATTTTTGAAGACAAAACCAGACTGACAAGACTTTGTTCCACATACACCACAAGGGATTTTAGACCTCATATTGAGAAGTATTCCAAAGACAGGTCATTGCAAAATGTCGAAAACCTCCAAGAAATTTTCCCGCCAAACGCTCTTAAACTATCATTGGTTCTTTGATTGAAGTTTAAAGTTAAAGTGCCCGGCTAAACCGTTACTTAAGTTAATTGACTTCACGTCTGCAGATCGACAGAAACAAACAACCGCTTGTGATCGCTTTCTATCGCATCGAAGCAAAACAGCAAAAACTCACACAAAACAAACTTCCTTTTCTAAAATCCGATTTCTTTATTACGTTTGAAAAATTACTTACAAATAGGATTAAGAAGCAATTTACCACTAGAAACTTCACTCCTTCGCTTTCATTATGCTTCACCTTCGATCGCCATCGAAATCAAATTGACGTATTGCGCATGCTCATAACTGACCAATCAGGCAAAAGTCACCTTTGTTACCATCCACCTGTAAAAGTTTCGTTGGAATACACCAAATGGTTCAGGAGATATTGATCGCGGGCACTTTCCGCCCCCCCCCCCCCCCCCCCCCCCCCCAGTCCCAGGAGTAAAAAAAAAGCCCAGTCTGGATAGGGTTAAAAAAATGAACTGCATGTCTAAGTAAAAATGTATATTTCTATGGCATCCAGCTTTGCACTGAAAATTATTTTTGCCCAAAAGTTCAAGCAGTACTATGAAGTAATTATAAAATTTGTCTACTCAGTCTAGCACATGTTATGTCAATATGTCACAATAACATACAAACGCTGCAATATTGGGGTAAGCCACGAAACAGACAACACGGAAATTATATGAATACTTTATTTAACTATTGACCCGTATCACAGGACGATCAAATGTCCTGAATACTCGTGTTTAATTACTCGGGCTACCTGTGGTAGAACGAGTCTAGGTTTCGGTCTGGTTTTTATTGTTTTTTGGGGGTCGCGATATTGCCCCAACAGGCTTTGCGAAACTGCAGGCAGACGTCACAGCTCAAATGCTGATGTTTCATCATGGCGGATTTTCATGCAGGAGTAGCATTTCGGTCGGTAGTTCAAAGTGAAGTGTTTTTGCCAGCTATTTGCTTGGCATGGAAGTGTTTGAAGTCAGTTATGCGGCTGGCAATTATCTTGTTTATAAACTTCTCCGCCGGTGTTCACAAAACGTTTTCGACCCCCGCCGAAGCTGTCGCATCCAAGTGGCAACCGACATTGGGTCTGGAACTGGACTACAACCGACAACGATATACAGACTACAGTATATTTTTCTCATGGCTTAATAACAGGTCTCTACATGCCATAAATATTTAATACCCCCGGTACAGAGTTAACGCTAACGTTCTGGATCTTTATATTGGCCTTTCTAATGCCTTTGGTCGAGCAATTGCAATGTTCAAGGTTTTTTACATATTGGCTTCAGCAATACTACATGTAACAGTTGTCTGTACGTTGTTCAATGATCTTGGCTGAATTGGTCTGAACTCAGGACCTGTTAAAACCTCATGAAAACTATTGCAAACAAAATCCAAGATGTGAGAACACAAGGAACATCCATGAAGATGACAGACTTTTGAGGAAACAGTTTGTTGACATTGACAGTATCGTTATATTTTTTGCATTATTATTTATGTGCTTAATAGTTAATAGTTAATATTACTAAACGAGTTAAATATATTTGTTATGCTGAGTAGGAAGCTTGTATACACATGTATTGTTTATGTACCATTTGTGTTTTTACTGACTGTTCCTTGTCTTTGAGTTTGAGATCGGCAATGGACAGTAGCTTTATTGATCCATTAGGATTTATATTCAATGTTGTAAGTGCTTTGAACCTCTGAGTATGTAATTTTGTCACAAGTATATTATCCATATCTTGATGTTCAGATTGAGTAGAAAGATATTCATCAGAAAAATAACTTTGAACCAATCATGTTCCTCGCATACAATTACATACAGTAATACTTTAATGACATATCAGCCATTATAACATCAGCCACCAAGTGTGTGTTAAGATATGCTGGTGGTGGCAAACACTATAGAGAAATTACAGTGTCTGACATTCCCCAACAGTACCAGTGCTGCAGAGTCAAAGAGCCTTCTCAACATGCTCTAAAGCAAAAACATGGAATCAGGATTCATGTTAGGGTGCGGGTATATTTACTAGTCACCTATTGCATATTTGCTAGTGCATCTGTACCTGGCCTACACATGTGAAGTTTGGGCACCTCAGACAATAAGTAAAATCAGTAAGGTTGAAAGACTACAATGCAGGGCAACTAAATATATTTTAAGTTTTGAACTGGCCGAATGATTTATCATACAATCTGTCAAATGATCATCTGAAAACAGTTAATCTACTACTATACCATTATCACACTGGCATGACTTGAAAGATCTTATCTACTTTAAATGTTATACAGGTCAGTGAGGTCACCATAATATTCCTATTAATAATTTTGTGCAACTCAATAATTCAGTCAGAATCACTAGAAACAGTTCAGAACTAGACGTACTAGTTTCTAAGTGCTGTACTATTGTGGTAGTCTAATTCGCCTCAGTTAATCAGTTTGAAACTCAACTTTCTAATCACTACATTAATGCTGTAATTATTAATTAATGCTTATGACATCAATAACTTTTTATTTGAAAATCAATGTTTAAAATGTTCTTCATCCCGACCTATAACATACTCTCTTCTAAACCTTACTGCTACGTATACTGACCTTAATTACTTATATAATTGTGAAGTGGTCTAGAATTCCAGATAATCCTGAATAGTAAAGAAAATGAAACCCAACCCTGACCCCCACCTCTAAACCTGACCCTAAACCTAACGACAACCCCCCTGGAAGAAAGTTCCGCCTTTCAGACCCTGACCACAACACCCCTGGTTTTTTTGTTATATGCTTTTTAGTTTAACATCCTCCATGTGGGACAGAGAAGTCCCTTAGGCTTCAGGATAATCCTGAATTCTAGACACTTTAAATTGACAATTCAGGATAGTCCTGCACCACATTCAGTCTTCAATCTGATCTTTCTCAGCCCACTGCTACCTCTGCTCATGCGTTATAGAGACCTGCACTTTCCAGTAGCCCGAGTGTACACCTGACCCAGGTGTCTTGTTACATATACGCCAGAGCATATAAGCACGATATAAGCCATCGTTATGTGTCTTATTCGAAGCAGGTCCATCGTTATGTGTCTTATTCGAAGCAACATCCAGACTACTACATCCTGAAAACGTTGCCTGGTAACGTTTTGGAAATGGACATTATGCTACACAATTACCTTTTCCTATTCTTGTTTGGTCTTGGAATTTGCCGAGCTCAAGGTAAGGACGTAAGGTCGATTTCGTTAAAACAAGGAAGTAGCCTAACCACTACCAACGCTGTATTTGGGCCAAAACATTGTGGAACAAATATTATTATAGCAACATCATCATCAACAGCAACTGATGTAATTTAGGCATCCAGAATGGGATATTTGCGTATTGCGCGACACTTCGTGTCTTCGTCTGGTTATCGCTAGCGTATAGCAGGGTGATTTCAGTTAATAAGATGATTATTCTATAATACGTACGCTGAAAGAGGGTTTGACGCTAAGAAACATGTCTACAATACAAGGTTTATTATCGTTTAGTAATATAGGCGAAGGTTAAAAAATAAATTGGAATGTACAACCGACTAACTAATTAATTTCAGTGAATTTACTCCAATTCTATTTTGAGAACCAAGATTAGTTCTGGTTTTTAACATACAAAGTTATTGTAATGTTCATATCCGAACTGTTTTCCTTTTACTGGCAATATCCTCTGCTGTTTCCAGAGGTCCTGCTCTGGCTATTACATGCATGTAGGCTAGCAGGACGTATTAAATCAACATCGGACAAGTTTTATAATTAACTTTTGAGACTCGTTAGCAATGTAAAGTTTGCAAACTTCCCGGAGGGTCACCATATGTTTTGGTTAAGCCTGGTTTCCATATAGTTGTAATTGTTGTATTAATTCAGTCGCTGACTGTCGCCAATCAAGTCTTACAACAATTACGATTTAATGGAAACGCGAGTTGTAATTGTTGTAATGCAATCGGCGATCGATCGCTGACTGTTGTAGAAGTTGAACCGAGTTCAACTTCTACAACAATTACAACAGTCGCCGATGCAACAACAGTTAATGAAACATCAATCGGCGACAGTTGGCGACTTTTCGCTATTGGGTTTTGCAACCTAAAAGACCAAATTCATTACAAAAACCAGCCAAATCCTTTCAAAAAATCTCGATATTTTTAAAGAAGTCTACCAAATGACTAAGTGGAAGACTTGAGCGCCAAACTCCGAACTCAACGTTCGCAAATGTCCTTAAACCTTCACGAAACATGAGACTCAAAGCGGCAAAATTACTGCACTTGTACACTGCATGCTATATTGTTATTTTTCCTGTAAGAGTGATTACAAACAAACTTTTAGTCTTCCAATTTGTTTTTGATTTCGAGCGAATCGTCAATTTGAATTACAACAATTACAACTATATGGAAACACGACTGTTGTAAAATATCGCAAGCAATCGCCGACTGAATTACAACAATTACAACTATAAGGAAACCAGCCTTTACCATAGAGTTTAAATTCTGGCCGAACAGGAACGGACAAGAAAGTTCCCGTTGTGCAAAAGCTATTACTTCCGATCGAGAGGTCACAAGACAAAAGAGACTTAATGTTTGCTTCTCTTCTGAGAAAAATTCTCCTTAGTGGGAAACAACCTTAGTTTTACCCTCTTAACTTTGAATTCTTTTTTAGTATTTTACTTTGGCTAAACTCCTCAAGCCAGACGATTTTACTTGTTTATATGAGGAGGCCTTTGGAGTTGAAAGGGTTAAATCGCTGTCATTTTGACATAAAAATTATGTGGAAAGCGTACAAATTTACTGGAAATTTTGATTCAAATTGCCGATATATGAAGATCATCTGACGTCTGGGATTTCCGCGACTGCATGTCCTGTGGCTGAGCTCCACATTGAGTGCTTAATTACACGTTTGATGTGATATGCTTAGACCCCATTTACACGGCACCGGACGAATTCGGAACCTCGGAAGAAAAATTCCGTAGTACGGTAGGACGAATTCGAGAACCGTGTAAAGGTAGCCTTAATATCGTTATTTGATAAATGCATATATATTTTGTCCTCTTTTAATTCTTGCTTAAAAAGCTCAGGCAAAAGAGAATGGTAACTTAGCCAAATTGGACAGGGGACTGTTCAAGATATTAGGGACTTCACGATGTTAGGGCGATGACGCTGGTTAAATTAATAACCCAACCTAAATTTTTGTGTTAAAAAAGGTCACGACTAACTCACTATTATATTCGATATTGGAAGCTAGTTAATGACTTTCAAAACGTCCCAATCCTGCTAAAATGTGTCAGTATTGAAGTCAATCTCAAGCAACTGTTCTCATATTTTGGTAAGTTGACGTCACCCTGAAGACGTGAAAATCCTCTAAGTGGCGTTGTATAAAGGACTGCGAGGACGCTGTTGAGATTACTATAGGGACGAAAAATTATTCATTCCCTTTGTTTCGCAAATAGAATTATTTTGTTTAAGCGATGGCGTCGTTGAAGTTGCCATCGTACTTCGTAAAGTCCATATTATTAGTCCCGTGGTGGGGAGACTACATACTCGTGTGTGGTATTGCAGACTCCTAAACCTTGTAAATTTTAATAACCAGACAGTTGCTAAAAATCGAATTGAATTCTATAAGTAAAATTGAAACCATGTAAATGCTACATAATATAGGTTTTACATAGTAATACTTTGAACGATGTCAATATCCTATAATATATAACAACTTACAGCGTGGTTTTATACATGCGGGAGATTCGTTTCGTTTGATCAACTCATTTAGCAACATAGACTGCCAGCCGCCTCTCAGTGGGTACCTATATTTGGGTACCGACTTCGGTGCAAACAAGGTAGCCTGCGTAGCAAGCGTTCTGTTCTGGGGGAGAGGGTTGAGAGCGGCTAGCGAGCGCGCTTCACCGGCGCCTCTCAAGCCTCTACCCTCTCCTCCAGAATCAGAACGACTGCTACGCAGGCTACAAACAAGGCGGCTCGCAGTCTATGATCAACAAGCATAAATTATCACAGCAACTGTGTCTCCTACTGAGTATAAGAGTATTGCGATATGTTATTATCCAACTATTTGTCAGTTATGAGTACTGATCTGTTTATGAGTTGTGTCTATCCGTTTTCTGCTTTACACTACCCTGCGAGTCAGAGCCCCTTTCCGACCTGCGCAAGCTTCGGGGGAAAGTGGGCTCTGCCAACAAACTCGATCTTCGCCCCAAGTCTGGGGCGAGTCAGTCAGGTTTTAAACTGGTCAAACAAGTTCTAGTTTATGAACACGCGTAAGCAGGAACACGATCGGAAATTGCGGCTGTCGACGGGGACCTAATCCAGGCTGACCTGTTTTAGCTGCGCATGCGTAGAACGAATATCTTGCGTGTAAACGTCATCAATACACGGCCGACAGGAGCGAGGACACCCCGAGCTCAAAGTCAAACATCTCCGCTCAATATCGTCGCTCGACCATAATTCTTCCACGAGCGCATAGCACGAAGGTTGGACTTGCCATAGAATACGGTTTGTTGACAACTCGTTGAATTTTCTCGATGTACGAACCCATTACCTTCTCAAATTCATCAGTTTCAATCAAATGTTCTCAGAACTCACTTGAGCCAGCACGCACGTGGACTGCGAACTGCCCCATGAAAGTGGCCGATTTTCTATGCGATTTCGGGCCCAAAATAGGATCATGGCAGCCGTTCACGAGTTTGTTGGCAGAGCCCACTTTTCCCCGAAGCCTGCGTAGGTCGGAAAGGGGCTCTGACTCGCAGGGTAGCTTTACACGTGACGTGATGTAATTACTGCATAAACGAAACAAATTTCCCGCATAAAACCACGCGGTAGGGTATTAACACTTTGAAGCCTGAAGACGAGTGTTTAAAGTTTATTCTGGCTGACGCCAGACGATTTTATATCAGCACGGGGAGAGGTCCAGGCCTCAAAGTGTTAACATCGTTACTGATGTGTCCGCGTGAGCTAAGCCAAAGGATGTAGTATTTACACGATTTACTTGGGATTCAATCCTACAAGCTTTAGCAACCTTTAATAAGTAATATTAGGCATTTCACTGGATTAAACTGGATAGGTTGGGTAATTTTGGTGAAGGAAAATTTCGAGTTTAGAATATATACATTATAACACCAAACCGGGACCAGTTACAAAAAAATGAAACATGCCTAATATTACTTGTATAATATCACGGCCACCTCGGTTTTCATTGTTCCCACAGGGACATTTAATCTCTAAATAACACGATGCATACCGATTAGGTGAGATTAGTAACTAATCCTACCTAATCTTTATGCATTAGGTACGATTAGTAACTAATCATACCGCATTATATATACAGAACTCGTGGCCAAGCTCTTGGCAACGGCCTCCGGCGTAGATCAGTGGTACAGTACGTCGTCAGAGCACTGCACGAGCATCGCAGGGTCACGAGATCAATTCCTATAGTCGGAAGGCCTAATTGATGTTGCATTGGTCCCGATTTCGTCTTATACTGTATATATTCTACACCCGAAATTTCCGGCTTTAGCCTATTTAGCAACCTTAACTGTTTGGTATTCTATTGAGGGGACTCTATAGTACTATAACCATGCAGTGACGTAGCCTGAATTTCAGCAACGACGGGGCCATTTCTTAGAGTTTCTAAAATGGCATTTCCTTCATTTTAGGGCAGGGTTTTACGGAATTCTGGACTCTAGAAAATGCCATATTTAATACTCAAAAGATAACAGTTTTCAAAATATTGAATATAATATCTATATCTATTTTACTATTTCTCCTTTTTATTTCCTTTGTGTGACGGGGGTTTTCATGCATGCAAATGATGCAATGTTACACTATACTTGACACACGAATTTCCTATTTGTCCCTATTTCCAACAAATATGGCAACAAGTGCTTACAAAAAATGTTCTTACCATTCTGATGAAGGGGAGAGAGATAGGAGAGGGCGTGGCACCACTCAATTTTTGACAAACGGCAAGACGCCTGCTTAGGCGCTTATACTCGGGTGGAGGAATTTCTTTTGAAAATTATTCAGCCTTATTATCTGTCAACATGTGTTATACAATAACTGTGTGCATTTTCATTGGTTGTTGACCGTGATCTATTAAAGGATACACGCACAGACGGCGTAAAATCCACGTAAGTTCACGTCAGCAGATCGACTTGTTTTTATTTTTTTATGCTCCGGAAATTCTTCAATAAACCACTTTGTATAAAAGAAATATATTACCTTTTGCTTTGCGTACTGTATGTGCTGTAATAGATCACACATCGACTTCGTTTTGGGTCGTACTTTTTTGTTTTTTTCACGCTGTGACATCATCTGTGATCCATTACAGTACACATGCACAGAAAAATGTAATCTATTTGTTAATTACAAAAACAGGAGTTTTTTCTCCCGTTCTGCTATATAGAGCATAACAATAGACTAATGATTTCTTATGTACTTACATAGCTGTAGTATATTGATATCACATACACAAGACTAATAATATAAACATGTATTCCAATCGTTCAACTGTAGTTCCTAATAACACGCCATTGCTCTAACTCGTGGTCTATCCTACCGGAAGTAAGATTCCTCGATACAACACTCCTCCTTTCCTAGACTAAACGAGTCTCTAAAAACATAACACAACAAAAATGTTAACTATCTCAAGAGTTCCTTGTATTAATGATCAAGTCTCTAAACATCGATTACAGTGTACTGGTAATAGTCTGGTATCCGTCTCTCTCTCTGTGAATATCTCCTTCTTGAACTTGGTTCTTCTTCAGGAACAGCTTGTTTGTCTGAAACCAGTTGGCTGTGGATAACATTATCAACAAGTTCATCCTCTTCAGTGATTTCCAATCTTCTTTCCAGGGAATGAGACATGTCAGCGACTGCTTGGCTTGGGTGTATTGTCGATTTCGTAGTGTTCATCTCTCTGTTAGCTCGTGGTGTTGTCCTCTGTATCACTTGATCTTGATGACGACGGACTTCGCGTTGATCATCCAACTGTACCGTATAAGATACCGGTCCAGTTTGTGTATTAATTACACCAGGACACCATCTTTGTTGCTTTCCAAATTCTCTAGCATACACAGGGTCGCCTGGTTGTAGATTTTGGTCCACCACATGCTGGTCATGTAATTCCTTCTGCTTCCTCTGTTCGTTCTGTACTCTTCCTCTTATGTCCGGATATAGCAAGTCCAAGCGAGATCTTGGTTTCCTGCCCATAAGCATTTCAGCTGGCGCTATCCCTGTTGTTGAATGTGGCGTAATCCGGTATTTGAAAAGAAACCGAGATATTCTGGTTTCTAAACTTTCTTCATTTGACATCTTCTTCATCCCCTCTTTAAAGGTTTGGACAGCTCTCTCCGCCAGTCCGTTAGATGCGGGGTGGTATGGAGCAGTCCTTCTGTGGTGAATTCAATTTTTCATCAGGAAATCCTCGAACTCTTCACTGCAAAAGTTACTGCCGTTGTCACTGACGATTGTTGTTGGGAGGCCATGGATTGCGAATGTTGATCGAAGTTTTTCAATCGTTGCTCTTGATGTTGCTACACTCGCAGGATGAACTTCGAGCCACTTTGAGTGAGCATCTACCATAATGAGGAACATTTAACCCAAAAATGGACCAGCGTAATCGATATGAATTCTTTCCCATGGTCGACTTGGCCATTCCCATGGGTGTAGTGGTGCCTCTGGAGGCTTCTTTCTATTCACCTGGCAGTGGTTGCAATTTCTTACTTTATTTTCCAGAGCGCTATCCATGTTTGGCCACCATACGTAGCTCCTTGCTACAATCATAGAATAATTAATTGGGACATTTTCCGCGCGAGCGCGATTTCTGACGGCATCGTAAACTCTCTGAAAAAAAAATCCGTCGCCTGCTCCAAACCACCCTCACAAGTCTACCCTCCCCCCTTCCCCCCACCATGCAATGTTGGTCCCTGGGGGTAGGCCTTACCCGCACCTCATACCATGTTTCTGAACCAACATTGTATGGTGGGGGAGGGGGGGGGGGGGAGGAGGAGGATAACTTAACTGTGCAAAATGCATCTTTGCTTAGAAGTGACATTGTTGCAAGTTGTCCCAATGTAATTATTCCATGATTGTCTGAAAATGTACGTGACGTATTTTTCGTTATTTTTATTATTTAAATTACACAACTTTCCTTAGAATATTATCGAAAATCTTTAAAAGTATCACTGCCGCACTAAATCGTTTGGTTCATTGAGTTACGAATTCATGCGGTGATAAACGGAA
The DNA here is from genome assembly GCA_964035015.1 of Corallium rubrum. Classification (NCBI taxonomy): domain Eukaryota; kingdom Metazoa; phylum Cnidaria; class Anthozoa; order Scleralcyonacea; family Coralliidae; genus Corallium; species Corallium rubrum. The sequence continues at coordinate 17,331,751 of OZ035998.1, read as the reverse complement.
ACGATTCTGGAACAAAGTGTGAGCAACGTAACAATAGTTAATATCTGTATTAATACATAACGCACTTCACTATATGTTATTCTAATGAGCTTTGATCCTTGACACTTCAACATAAACAAAGACGGTACTCCATGTATTTTAGTTATTTCCTACAAATTAAACATAAAATGAACGATTGTTGTCGCAGTCTCTTTTACAGCACATAAAACTTTATCTATATTTGTCACATTTGAGACAGAATCTCCCTCTAAATCTTAGTTTTCAGCGGTACTCCATCTGCGGTATAATAAAGTATTTTAATATGCCCTGTTATTGTTAATAGTACTTTCCTGGAGCACCGTTTATAACTCAAGAACAACTCATCGGGAAGCAATAAACATTCGCGAGCATTAGTGTACGAATGGGGAGTTATCAATAGTTAACACTATAGGGAAATCCCAATTTGATGAAATGAGAAATCCCGGTATTTTAGTGGAGTACCGTAGTGGAGAACCGTGTCTAACTAATCAAACAGGCCTTAGCCATGACGTCGTGACCTATAATATGACCAAACAGCGATATCATGTTGAGAGCATTACCACTGGTCGTTCCGCGGAGCATAAATTATAAATTACTCACTTGATCATTAATATTTTCCGCCTGACCTATTTCAGACAATCATAGAATAATTAATTGGGACATTTTCCGCGCGAGCGCGATTTCTGACGGCATCGTAAACTCTCTGAAAAAAAAATCCGTCGCCTGCTCCAAACCACCCTCACAAGTCTACCCTCCCCCCTTCCCCCCACCATGCAATGTTGGTCCCTGGGGGTAGGCCTTACCCGCACCTCATACCATGTTTCTGAACCAACATTGTATGGTGGGGGAGGGGGGGGGGGAGGAGGAGGATAACTTAACTGTGCAAAATGCATCTTTGCTTAGAAGTGACATTGTTGCAAGTTGTCCCAATGTAATTATTCCATGATTGTAGGCTTTTCATCTTGCAAATTCCAGGGTGGGTTTCATGTAATTCTTCAACGACTTGACTCCTTCCCTGTGGAGGGACAACCACTCTGTTTCCCCAGAGGATGCAATCATCTTGAACGCTTAACTCTTCTCGTCTTTGGAAATATGGTTGGATATCAGCATCTGGACACTTGTTAGGCCATCCATGCTTTATGAATTTTAAAACTCTGGCAAGTTGAGGAGTTTTCCTTGTCCAGTTCTTTACTTGTTCTGTTGTTATTGGTGTGGTCTCGAGTAGCTCCATCAGTAAAATTGTTTCTCCAGGGACTGGCGTTGACACAGGAGTGTCTGGCAAAGGTAATCGACTGAGAGCATCAGCATTTGCATTTTGACTTCCTACTTTGTACTGGATGGTGTAGTCGTATGCGGACAAAATTAGTGCCCATCGCTGAATTCGAGCTGCTGCCATTGGTGGTGTCATCTTGTCTGGATGGAATATCCGTTCAAGAGGCTTGTGATCTGTCAGTATGGTAAAATTTCGACCATACACATATTGGTGGAATTTCTTGACACCAAATACTATGGCTAATGCTTTCTTGTCTAATTGGGAATAGTTTTTCTCAGCAGGAGACAGTGATCTTGAGGCAAATGCAATTGGTTGTTCTGTGTTGTCTTTCATACGATGGGACAAAACAGCTCCCAAACCATATGGTGATGCATCACAAGCAAGTATTAAATCCTTCTCTGGATCATAATGGACTAACAAGTGGGATGATTTCAATAACTCTTTGGATTTTGTAAATGCTTCTTGATGTTTTTCATTCCACTGCCAGCTTTTCCCTTTTTCCAAGAGGCTGTGTAATGGTGCAAGAATTGTTGACAAATTTGGCAAATACTTTTGATAATAGTTAATCATTCCCAGATATGATCGAACTTCTGACACATTTCTCGGAGCTGGTGCTTCAGTGATGGCTCTGACTTTCTCTGGTACTGGTTGTACTCCTTGGCTGTTTATCTTCTGGCCCAAATACACCACTTCTTCTACCATAAAAGAGCATTTCCTTTTCTTTAGGCGTAGCCCTGCCTCTGACAACCTTTTTAGAACCTCTTCTAAATTAGCTAAGTGTTCCTCATCATTGGAACCAGAAACTAGAATATCATCCACTCGCACCACCACAAAAGGAATCCCTTGTAGTAGGTTTTCCATAGTTCGCTGAAAAATCCCAGGTGCAGAGGAGACTCCATATGGCAACCGGTTATACTGAAAAAGACCTTTGTGTGTATTGATTGTAGTATACTTTTTTGATTCATCTTCCAATGGGATCTGCTGATAAGCTTGACTCATGTCAAGTTTCGTAAAGTTTTCTCCACCATTCAAGGTGGCAAAAAGGTCTTCTGCCTTTGGAATGGGATAGTTGTCTAACTTTGCTGCTTGATTGACTGTTACTTTATAGTCCCCACAAATTCTTATTGATTTATTTTCTTTTACAATTGGTACAATTGGTGCTGCCCAATCTGCAAACTGAACTGGCTCCACTGTCCCTTCCTCTTGCAATCTTTCCAACTCTTTCTCTACTTTCTCTCTCAATGAATAGGGGACCGATCTTGCTTTACAATATTTAGGCTCTGCATCTTCAGGAACATGTATCTTGGCTTTGGGACCCGTAAATGTTCCTAATCCATCTTGAAAAACGTCCTCATACTTCTGAAGTAACTCTTTGACTTTGGTGGTAATTGTATTCCCCGTTTTTAACTGGAATAAATTTCTCCAATTTAATGTGATCTTTTGTAGCCAATTTCTACCAATTAAGTTAGGGCCCTTCCCTTGGATGACTAGTAAAGGCAGTACCATTTCTTGGCTTTCATACTTTACTGGGGTTTCAACCAGACCCACCACTTTAACTTGCTCGCCTGTATAAGTGTTCAGTCTTACCTTTGATTCTTTTAGCTCAAGGTTTGGACGCTTCTTCTTCAGTGTTTTGTACGTATCCTCGCTTATTACACTCATGGCAGCACCTGTATCTACTTCCATCCTCAGGCTTTCTTCACTCACCAGGACATCAACAACATATGGCTGCTCGGTTCTTTGTTCTCCTAGACTGTAAAGGCCATACATGTAGTTATCATTTTCCTCTTCTTGCTCTTCCTTCACGTTCAGGTAATGGCTGCTTGTCTCCGAGTTTGGTGTATCTTCTCTTCGTTGAGTTCTCCCATTTCCCTTTGGTGTACTTGGACATTTTCTTGCTATGTGCCCCTTCTTGTGGCAAAGAAAACACTCGGCGTCACGAAATTTGCATTGTTGTGGATCGTGTTTTCCGCCGCATCTTCCACAGTCGGTCGCCTTTGTCCTTGATCCTCGTTGGTTTTCTTGTCGTTGGTCATCTACTCGGTTTACTAATGCTGGAGGCTGTTGTGCATCACTGCCACTGGTCATCTGATGTGTTAAATCCCTTGCGTTCTTTACAGCAGTCTCCATTGACGTAGCTATTTTCATCGCTTTCTTGAAGTCAAGAGCAGTTTTTGCCAACAACCGACGCTGAATTTGTTCGTCGTTTATTCCACACACTAACCGATCACGTAACATCTCTTCTAAGGTATTCTGAAAATCACAATGTTCTGAAAGGTTTCGCAATTCAGCAACGTACGAAGCAATCGACTCACCCAGTTTCCTGAATCGAGTGTTAAACTTGAATCGTTGTGCTATCGCCGAAGGCTTCGGGTTTTGATGTTTCTGAACAAGTTCCACTAAGTCTTTGAACGTCTTCTGTGACGGCTTTTCTGGCGTCGTTAGGTTTCGAATTAACTTGTACGTCTTGCTCCCACAAACGCTCAATAAGATTGCTCGTTGTTTATCCGCACTCTCCACGCCATTTGTTTCGAAATAATATTCCAACCGCTCGATGTACTGACTCCACTCCTCTTGTGAATCATATTCTTCTAGTTTTCCATGGTTTGCCATTTTACCTCGTCGCCAAAATGTAGTATATTGATATCACATATACAAGACTAATAATATAAACATGTATTCCAATCGTTCAACTGTAGTTCCTAATAACACGCCATTGCTCTAACTCGTGGTCTATCCTACCGGAAGTAAGACTCCTCGATATAACAATAGCAATATAGACAAACTGCATGGAATGCTAACTTAAAAGTATAAGACTTCCTAGGCAGTCTAAGCGATACGTTACGAGATATTAGAAAAAAATATAGTAAAGGTAACTGCAGAGATGTTTGAAGTAAGGTCTTTTATCAAAAAACCCTTTTTTAGCTACATTGTAAATTTGTTGATAATTACTTACACACATTTTTTTCTTCATCTATAGATTGTAATTCAAGTAGCATTGGTCTTCAAGATACTGATGGGATACCATACTACAACTTCCAAGCTTCTTCTTACAGTCCAAGTTCTTTTCAAAAGGAGTTAAATAAAGATGGAGGAGAGGTTTGGTGTCCTAATCCGAATAAAACAAACGGCAGCTATCTTGAAGTCGATTTGGGTAGCAGATATTTCTTATGTGCAGTATCTGTCCAGGGAAGTTCTAATGGACATGCAACACAGTTCAACCTTTCATTGTCATTAGACAGAATTACATGGACATCTCTTACAAAAAATACGTCAGAAATGGTAATTTGTGCATAGTCATTTAACTGGTTTAGTTGACGATATCTATCTTTATTAGAAGTCGATTTCTGAATTGCGTTAGAGTTGAAGACATGTCTCTAAATGCATTTTTGATACTACACATAGAGCATAGTTAATATACTAATCGTATAATGAAAACGAAGTATTCCAGTACCCTTTACTTTTTAAGATGTCATTCTCAATTCTATATATCAGCCTGTAAATTTGTCATTTTTACATTTTATGTTTTACATTTCCGAATTTAAATCATTCAGTTTCCATATAATTATTAATGAACTAATGAAATCAATTTCTTACTGTTGCAGTATATTCTCGTCATGTAGTTTCTATGCATTGCTTCATAGGCGGCGTAGTAGCCCAATTCTCTTTGGGGGTGCAGAAATTTTTGCCCGAAAAATTTAGGGTTGAATATTGATTTGCAAGTGGTACTTTTCCGTCTTAGCTTAACGTATGAATTTTGTTTAAGCATTTCACAGCATACCCAACAGAAAGTGCCCGAATTCTCCTTTTTCAAATATTTATTTTGGGGGGTTGCCCCCCCTCCCCTGCCCCCTGCTTAATACACCTATGCATTGCTTGAAGTAACGCTTTCATTGGCAGTTTCATTGAATTTTCCCTGTTTTTATAATTTTGTTCTGATAACCTTTTATAGACTTTCTTGGGAAATTCTGGCGCTTTTGACGTGGTTCGACATAATTTTTCTTCTTTACTCGTAGCGAGATTTGTTCGCTTCTATCCAATTTTATACAAAGATCAGGCGTGCATGAAAGTAGAACTTTACGGAGAGGAAAGTGCGAAAGGTGAGGACTATTTTTTCTTTTAACTTAAAATCTTTGAACTCGAAGTAAACTGTCCAGAACGCTAACTCTATAAGACAGGTCGATTTTTTGGACCTAGAGTTTTTTAGAGATGATAACAAAGAAGTGAGTACGACCTTGTACCTGAACTATTTCTACCTTGAACAAAAGCAAAATTCGAGTCCGAAACTCGCACGGATAATGAAAATTGAGAAATTTAAAACCTGTTTTTAAAACTGTTTTTATGAACAAACTCTTCATTTTAAACCTGGGATTCTTATGTATTTTCTTTTATTTAACACTTGTCCAAACCATGGCAAGTTTGGTTGCGTATTGTTGACTTTCATTTGACTTTCATTTCACTTTCATTTATATTTTCACTGTTTTTCTTGTTTTTACTCGTCATGTAAGTGTTCACCTACTCTACGGTATATTGGAATTTGATCTAAGCCTGAAAGTGGTTAACAAGTTCAGTTTTTCTTAAATTTCAAGCTGTTTTTTCAATCCATTTCACCAAATTCGATCAGCTTCATTTTTTCTAGACTATAAAGTAAAAGGGACTGGGGGTGACGTGCATGGCGGCCCCCATGCATGTCCGCCATTTTTGGCTTCAGAACGTGTAAGCGAGTTATCGTTCCAGTCTCTTTAGAGTTCAATGGTTAAAATATATTATTTACTCATCTGGAGTCGTACTTCTGTTTTCTGATACGATGAAATCTCTTGCTGGTACGTACGTACGTACGTACGTACGTAGGTTTGATTATCTCATTTCACTGCACGTTTTTTTCTGACAAAAGTTGACGAGAAATAGTTGTCGCTATCTATCGACGAATAGAGTAGCCATGCAATCAAATTGCAGCATCTGCAATAGTATACTAGTAAGTTTCGGTTACTCTCAAACGTTCTTTTTTACTGAAAAGTCATCTTTAGAATATAGAACTCGACTGTTTAATTGCCTAGCAACTTAGTAAGTTGGAAAACGTTTGAATTATTGCTTTTAACACTTTTTAGCTTTTTATTCGTATATATTATATGCTTGTCTTTTTAATTATGAATATTGCTTTACAGCATAATATTGCAACTAGATTTTGCAACTTACATGCTTTTGTTTTAATTTTGTTATATTTTGCAACTTACATGCTTTTTACGTTTTTATTACTGAAAAGTCATCTTTCGGATATAGCACTCGACTGTATGTACAATTGCCTAGCAACCTAAGTTGAAAAACGTTTGAATTATTGCTTTTAACACTTTTTTGCTTTTTATTCGTATTATATTAAATTAATATGCTTGTCTTTTTAATAGCGAAGCGCATCACCAGAAATTGTGCCGCCGCACTCCGTCAGCGGCTATTCGCCTAATAATATAATTATGCATTCTATTGTACTCTAGTGTTTCTCATTATTCAGGTCATTTAGTTCTTTAGAATTTGCCTAAATCGTGCATGCATGTCTATGGCCCCGTTTACACTATTACGGTACGGTCAGTCTTCCGTTGAAAAATCACTACGTTTCTTTGTTGTGTTTACACTATTCCGGAGTGGTTTTCTGTAGCGTAGTCACTACGCTTAGCACTCCGGCTGCAAATCACTACGCTATGGTAAATTTACCGTACCGTCATAGTGTAAACAGAGATTTTATTGTAACAGAACGCTCACCCCAATCCGGACCACAACCGTACCGTAATAGTGTAAACGGGGCCTATGTAAACAACCTGTAAACGACAATAAGGACTGTGGAATCAAGCAAGTTCAAACGCTTTTGGAAGTACTATGCTAGGGACAAATTGGGATCTTTATGTGCTTTCGAAGTAGACTGACTCATGCCGAATGCAATTTGGCCAATTTCTAGCACCTGTTTACAAACATGCCATAATTTAGAGGAAAGAACAACTTATATTCAACGCAAAATTATGAACCGTAAGTAGTGATACCCCCCACTATGGCGGCGGAAGTAATTAGTATGCAAACGGTGTGTAGCCCCTCATCTCATTAGTATTCATTTTATAGCGGCGCGTTACGTCACTAAGTTCTAACCCTAGTACCGGCACCCCCGTACCCCCGCTTTTAGCCAACCCCCCGGTTTTCACTACGTCATACCGACTTATTATTTATTCATTCTCAGACTCCTTTGGGACGCAGTAACCCTACTTTCCCCCCTAACCCTAGATGTTACTTTAACCCCCCGTCATTCCCGATTGGTCTCCGACTGATTTCCGAAGTTACGTAAAAGGCACTGGACTTATCTCTTTATAACTAATAGAAACCAACTTTCATTTAAACCCTTAACCCTACATATAGCCAACACTTGTGGGACACGTAGACGTACAGAGCATGCGTACAATAAACTTTAACAAAATAGACGTTCTTTACAAGGAACTAAAGAGAAATTGATAGAGGCACTTTATATTTTTTATCTGAAACCTTGTCTCGATGAGTATAGAGAGTTTTGAGCAGCCTAAAGGTCTGAATTGGCAGAGCTCGTATAGACTCAGATTAATAGCATACATGAATATTATAGCAGTTTGGAACTTAAACGGCCAAACAGTTCTTTACCCATTTACTTGGACATATGTGCCGAATTGTCGCTTATTTGGCTTTAGTTTATAAAGTAAACGATGCCTTGAATGAAGAAACCGTTCGGCAAGATGTTCGAAAGACATTGAAACACTTTGTTCAGATAAACGGCTGACTCGGCTATTTTATTAACGTCGTCAAGCATCTTGTTAATGTTGCTACGGCTGATATTTGCATATTTATCCTGAGTGCACGTGCAGGAGACAAAAGAAAAACTCATTAGGGGCAATTAAGAGGATTAAGCGCTTAGGCAGGTCTAGGCGAGAAAGTCATTAGCGTGTACTTTTGCATAAGACAGAATTCACAACAATCGGTTTAAAATATTTATTTACACAAAAAACTCTTGATTATTTAGTGATCTATCGGTAACACTAGCATATGGGCATACAGTACATCTTATAATCCGAAGGCATGGATCATGAGTCTTGAATTCTGTACCACAAACATTACATATCAGATTTCGAATAACGCATTTGTTAAAATATTTCCACAAACACTTAGGACACTCAATTACATGTGTAAAGTTAACAGGATTCTGACAACGTTCGCAATCAACAGGTTCGTCAATTATAGAATTTTCTGATTCTATTTCGGTGTAATCTTTATCGTGTTCGGAATCTTCTTCGGAGGAAGTTTCTTCGTTTTCGCTCTCTGATTCTGTTTCTTCTTCTGCCTGCGCCAACATTGTCAGCACTCGAACATTTTCGATAAGGTTTTTGTCAATGTTAATGTCGGCGAGTCCTTTTACAAATACATTTAGACCAGCTGGTTCGGGAATCCCTGAGAAGTAAGGTGATACGCAGTATTCTACCAATTCGGCTATTTTTGTGTTTGGTATAGTTCTTCCTTGATACACAATTTCTCCTTTGGGATTCCATGTTAAGTTGACATAGGACGCGAGTAAACTATTCAGCAAAGAAGACGCTGTCGCTTCATCCACTCCGTAGTCAAAGTGTGACAGTATTTCTTTAACACGAAAATCATTATGTAATCTTTCTCCCATCGTGTTCAGGGTTCGAATGAGGGTCTTTACAAAATATCGTTCTTTTATATTAGTTCTGCTAGTCCTTCTAAAACAGGACCAAGTAAGACATCAAGAAATCCTGCACCTTTTTGAATCAATATCTCCTTTTTTCTCATAAAACTACTTCGGGGACTAGCCAAAGTTGATATGTCGTCGCTGTAAGGCTTAACGTCTTCAAGCAAAGCAGAGGATCTAAACCCCCAAACACCCCTGGGGTACCCCAATCACCCCATGGGTAACCCCCAAACACCCCCGGGGTACCCCCAAACGCCCCATGGGTAACCCCAATCACCCCCGGGTTAACCCCAAACACCCCAGGGGTAACCCCAAACACCCCTGGGGTACCCCAATCACCCCATGGGTAACCCCCAAACACCCCATGGGTAACCCCCAAACACCCCTGGGGTACCCCAATTACCCCATGGGTAACCCCCAAACACCCCTGGGGTACCCCCAAACACCCCTGGGGTACCCCCAAACACCCCTGGGGTACCCCAATCACCCCATGGGTAACCCCCAATCACCCCCGGGTACCCCCAAACGCCCCATGGGTAACCCCCAATCACCCCCGGGGTACCCCCAAACGCCCCTGGGGTACCCCAATCACCCCTCGGGTAACCCCAATCACCCCCGGGGTACCCCCAAACGCCCCTGGGGTACCCCAATCACCCCTGGGGTACCCCAATCCCCTCCTCTTTCTCCTCCTCCTCCTCCTCTTTCTCCTCCTCCTCCTCCTCCTCCTCTTTCCTCCTCCTCCTCCTCCTCCTCCTCCTCTTTTCTTCCTCCTCCTCTTCCTCCTCCTCATCCTCCTCCTCCTCTTTCTCCTCCTCCTCCTCCTCCTCTTTCTCCTCCTCCTCCTCCTCTTCCTCCTCCTCCTCCTCCTCTTTCTCCTCCTCCTCCTCCTCCTCCTCTTTCTCCACCTCCTCCTCCTCCTCCTCCTCCTCCTCCTCCTCCTCCTCTTTCTCCTCCTCCTCCTCCTCCTCCTCCTCCTCCTCTTTCTTCTCTCTCCTCCTCCTCCTCCTCTCTCCTCCTCCTCCTCCTCCTCTTCTCCTCCTCCTCATCCTCCTCCTCCTCTTCTCCTCTTTCTCCTCCTCCTCCTCCTCTTAAAATGTGTATTTAGACACTGACTGTTAAAGGAAGGAAAAAGGGGGTTTAACGAATACGAAAATGTATACATTTTTAGACCAAAACATGGAAACTTTATAATCTGTGTGTTTGTCAAGGTTAATTTATGCATGCAGTCAAGCGGCGCGGGCCTCTAATTAATATTTGTCTCGTTTCCATGTTTTGGTCTAAAAATGTATACATTTTCGTATTCGTTAAACCCCCTTTTTCCTTCCTTTGACAGTCAGTGTCTAAATACACATTTTAAGAGGAGGAGGAGGAGGAGAAAGAGGAGAAAGAGGAGGAGGAGGATGAGGAGGAGGAGAAAGAGGAGGAGGAGGAGGAGGAGAAAGAGGAGGAGGAGGAGAAAGAGAAGAAAGAGGAGGAGGAGGAGGAGGAGGAGGAGAAAGAGGAGGAGGAGGAGGAGGAGGAGGAGGAGGAGGAGAAGGAGGAGGAGGAGGAGGAGGAAGAGGAGGAGGAGGAGGAGAAAGAGGAGGAGGAGGAGGAGGAGAAAGAGGAGGAGGAGGAGGAGGAGGAGAAAGAGGAGGAGGAAGAGAAAGAGGAGGAGGAGGAGGAGGAGGAGAAAGAGGAGGAGGAGGAGGAGGAGGAGAAAGAGGAGGAGGAGGAGGAGAAAGAGGAGGGGATTGGGGTACCCCAGGGGTGATTGGGGTACCCCTGGGGTGATTGGGGTACCCCAGGGGCGTTTGGGGGTACCCCGGGGGTGATTGGGGTTACCCGAGGGGTGATTGGGGTACCCCAGGGGCGTTTGGGGGTACCCTGGGGGTACCCGGGGGTGATTGGGGGTTACCCATGGGGTGATTGGGGTACCCCAGGGGTGTTTGGGGGTACCCCAGGGGTGTTTGGGGGTACCCCAGGGGTGTTTGGGGGTTACCCATGGGGTAATTGGGGTACCCCAGGGGTGTTTGGGGGTTACCCATGGGGTGTGTGGGGGTTACCCATGGGGTGATTGGGGTACCCCAGGGGTGTTTGGGGTTACCCCAGGGGTGTTTGGGGTTACCCCGGGGGTGATTGGGGTTACCCATGGGGCGTTTGGGGGTCCCCCGGGGGTGTTTGGGGGTTACCCATGGGGTGATTGGGGTACCCCAGGGGTGTTTGGGGGTTTAGATCCTCTGCTTTGCTTGAAGACGTTAAGCCTTACAGCGACGACATATCAACTTTGGCTAGTCCCCGAAGTAGTTTTATGAGAAAAAAGGAGATATTGATTCAAAAAGGTGCAGGATTTCTTGATGTCTTACTTGGTCCTGTTTTAGAAGGACTAGCAGAACTAATATAAAAGAACGATATTTTGTAAAGACCCTCATTCGAACCCTGAACACGATGGGAGAAAGATTACATAATGATTTTCGTGTTAAAGAAATACTGTCACACTTTGACTACGGAGTGGATGAAGCGACAGCGTCTTCTTTGCTGAATAGTTTACTCGCGTCCTATGTCAACTTAACATGGAATCCCAAAGGAGAAATTGTGTATCAAGGAAGAACTATACCAAACACAAAAATAGCCGAATTGGTAGAATACTGCGTATCACCTTACTTCTCAGGGATTCCCGAACCAGCTGGTCTAAATGTATTTGTAAAAGGACTCGCCGACATTAACATTGACAAAAACCTTATCGAAAATGTTCGAGTGCTGACAATGTTGGCGCAGGCAGAAGAAGAAACAGAATCAGAGAGCGAAAACGAAGAAACTTCCTCCGAAGAAGATTCCGAACACGATAAAGATTACACCGAAATAGAATCAGAAAATTCTATAATTGACGAACCTGTTGATTGCGAACGTTGTCAGAATCCTGTTAACTTTACACATGTAATTGAGTGTCCTAAGTGTTTGTGGAAATATTTTAACAAATGCGTTATTCGAAATCTGATATGTAATGTTTGTGGTACAGAATTCAAGACTCATGATCCATGCCTTCGGATTATAAGATGTACTGTATGCCCATATGCTAGTGTTACCGATAGATCACTAAATAATCAAGAGTTTTTTGTGTAAATAAATATTTTAAACCGATTGTTGTGAATTCTGTCTTATGCAAAAGTACACGCTAATGACTTTCTCGCCTAGACCTGCCTAAGCGCTTAATCCTCTTAATTGCCCCTAATGAGTTTTTCTTTTGTCTCCTGCACGTGCACTCAGGATAAATATGCAAATATCAGCCGTAGCAACATTAACAAGATGCTTGACGACGTTAATAAAATAGCCGAGTCAGCCGTTTATCTGAACAAAGTGTTTCAATGTCTTTCGAACATCTTGCCGAACGGTTTCTTCATTCAAGGCATCGTTTACTTTATAAACTAAAGCCAAATAAGCGACAATTCGGCACATATGTCCAAGTAAATGGGTAAAGAACTGTTTGGCCGTTTAAGTTCCAAACTGCTATAATATTCATGTATGCTATTAATCTGAGTCTATACGAGCTCTGCCAATTCAGACCTTTAGGCTGCTCAAAACTCTCTATACTCATCGAGACAAGGTTTCAGATAAAAAATATAAAGTGCCTCTATCAATTTCTCTTTAGTTCCTTGTAAAGAACGTCTATTTTGTTAAAGTTTATTGTACGCATGCTCTGTACGTCTACGTGTCCCACAAGTGTTGGCTATATGTAGGGTTAAGGGTTTAAATGAAAGTTGGTTTCTATTAGTTATAAAGAGATAAGTCCAGTGCCTTTTACGTAACTTCGGAAATCAGTCGGAGACCAATCGGGAATGACGGGGGTTAAAGTAACATCTAGGGTTAGGGGGAAAGTAGGGTTACTGCGTCCCAAAGGAGTCTGAGAATGAATAAATAATAAGTCGGTATGACGTAGTGAAAACCGGGGGGTTGGCTAAAAGCGGGGGTACGGGGGTGCCGGTACTAGGGTTAGAACTTAGTGACGTAACGCGCCGCTATAAAATGAATACTAATGAGATGAGGGGCTACACACCGTTTGCATACTAATTACTTCCGCCGCCATAGTTGGGGGTATCACTACTACCGTAAATCGTTTTTCCAAGTAAACTGACGCACTTTCTTCGCTATGAACCAAAATCACAAGCAAAAGAGAAAGGAACGTTTCGACAAACATCACTAAATTTTCGAAGGTAAACAGAATATAAGCTATATTTCATGGGTCAACTTTGGCAAAATTACTAGCGCATCTCGATCCTTGCATATTTTATTTCAAACATTGGGATTTCATTCGCAGTGACAGGCGATTAATAGAAGGATTCGACTGGTTTGTGAATGCGAGTAGAAATCATTCTAGGGGGTGAGGCGGTTCAGGGTAAAAACCGAAAACCGAAAACCGCCTGGAAAAAACCGAAAAAACCGAAAAAATCGATATTTATATCTGTAGATTTACTTGATTAAACTTCACGCTACACGTTCAAGACTTTAGTTTTTAAAACAGTTAGTACAATGTATCGTAATATTTACAAGAATTAAATTTTCAAACATTGTAGCTATATACGTTCTACACACAAGGAAATGACTAAGTAACAGTAAAACTGGCTTTCTTTCTATCTATATACAAGCAAATGCGATAGTCTATCCTTACAAATTCTCCGCTAGGAAGACAAGTTTGTCAACTTTCTCGGGCTTTAGTTGCGCTCGCGCTGGTGTAGCAACTTGCCCCGCTTTGCTAAAAAGCCTCTCTGATGGCGAACTGGTGGCTTGAATGGCGAGGTATATTCTTGCCAATTGTGACAGTAACGGAAGTTCTTTTGCGTTAACCTTCCACCATTCTAAAGGTTCGTCGTCTCCGTCAATGACTGGATAACTGAGGTAAGTGTCAATCTCCTTGGAGAGACGGCTATGTGGAGAGGCTGCTGGTGACGCCGTTTCTTTCTTTTTCAGGCTGGTCAATGCCCCAAGGCTGAGTTTTGCCTTCTTTGCAGCGGGCGATGGCAAGACATCTTCTTCTTCTTCTTCAATGCTGCACTCTAGAAGAACAACATTCTTCAAGAGCTCCTCTTTGACATTGTTCAATTCTTCGCTTTCTGTTTCTAAAAAATCAGTCTTGTATCTAGCATCCAAGAATGATGCGACATTCATCAAACCTTTCAATCGATCGGCAACATAACGCGCTTGTAGTCGCGTCATGACCTCCTCCTTGATTTCGGCGGCCAATGGCAAATCGTCATCTTGAGGGGCCAATTCAGTTGTTGACAGGCGATGGAGAATTGGCTTTAACGCACTTATTGTCACATAGTTGCTCGCAGACATAATATCTGTGAACGCCTTCAGCGGACCAAGTGCTTTATCCACACACTCCAAGACTTCCAAATCTTGCCACTTCGGGACCAAATGGGAAGTATCCTTGTCGTTGCCAAGAACTCGTCGAATGGCCTTGTTATTGCGCAGCACCCTGCTGATCATGTGTTGTGTGGAACCCCAACGTGTTGGGCACATCTAAAATCATTGTTCATGCGACACAACAAAAATTGTTTAGTAAAAAACAGTAACTAAGTTTTGAAACTTTTGATTGACTTAAGTTTATATAGTCTCAATAATACATAACACATTGCTCACGAACCTATTAATATAATGATATTAAAAATACTCAATTACTCAATACCCACCGATGACAAATTCTTGAACTTTTGTCCAGGTTCCTCTCGAACTTGAGCTGCGGCAAGATCTCTCCGTCTCTTCCAGCTTGTGCCAAAAGCTGCCACGATTTTCTTGGATACACCCAATGCACGCTGTACTCTTGGGTTGTTCTTCATGGTATTGGTGATTGCGAGGTGGAGATTGTGTCCAAAACATGGCAAGTTTGTCCATTTGTTGTCTTTGCAGGCTTTCTTTATGTTTGAACCATTGTCTGTGGTTATGGCAATTTGCTTCGAAGCGCTCAGTTTCCAATGCCCAAGCATGTCGTTCATCGTCTCGGTCAACTGTTCGGCAGTGTGGTCATCAGGAACAAACTTTGTCCCAAGGTTTCGGCTTTGTAACTTCCACTCAGCGTCTACCCAATGCAACGTGAATCCCATGTACGGTGTCAAGCCGTGAGAAGACCACATGTCAGTTGTAGATGCGAAGTAGTTTATGCTGTTTAAGTCTAGCATAACTGCTTCTCTGGTGACATCATACAGCTTTGCAAGTTTGTTTTTCGAAAACGTTGTCTTGTTTGGAATCTTGTAGCGTGGCTCTAATACGTTCAATAGTTTTTGAAATCCTGGTCGACTCACTGCGTTAAACGGGACGTTGTCTTTACAGAGAAAGTATGTGATGGCATCTGTTATACTTTCGTGGCGCTTGTTACCAGGTGTTAATGGCGTGCTGCTGGCAAAGAGGCTCTTTACTGTAGGTTGGGTAACTTGCGTATCTGATGAAACTGGGCTGCTATCGCTTGTCGCTCGACTCGGTGCTGACTTTCGTCCTGATGGAGTCATCGTCGCATATTGGGAAGGATGGGTTCTTCGAAGATGTTGCAGCAAATTGGTTGTGTTTCCTCCCTTGTTTTTAACGGACTGCGTACAGATTTTGCACACGGCAAAATCCTCTCCTCTTTCTGGCTTCTTAAAGAAATTCCAAACTGCACTCTTACTCATTTTAACAAAAACAGAAAGACTTCGGGATAGTGTAGGCAAACGACCAACTGAAGTTTAATGTTTGAATGCTATTGCACGTGTTTATATGTTAATTTGTTAACTCTGAATATTTTTGCGATGAGTCATACGCTACCTGTCTTCGCAGAGGTCCGCTTTCTGTTGAACCAATCAGGGCGCTGATTTGCTGAACCAATCAAGCGTGTGATCCGGCTTAGCTTTGATGCTTCGCTTCCCTGTAATTATTACTGCCATTTTGTTTCAATGTTACTGAGATTCAAACGGTTTTTTTCGGTTTTTTCGGTTTTTCGGTTTTTCGCCTGGAGCAACATCGGTCGAATCGGTTTTCGAAAAACATCGGTTTTTTCCAGTTTATCGATTAACCGCCTCACCCTAATTTATCATTCTAAGGGAAAGGTAAGGCTCCACTTGTTAGATTTGGTTTTTGGTAAAAGTTTGAATATACAACTATCTTCGACTTTGGCAAACTAAAAAATGCAATTGGTTATAGTTGTATTTTCCGACTTTTGTCGATTTCTCAGTCTATTCTCAGTAATTTTTGTTGACCATTTAAATAGTTGCGTGCAGCAAAATGGCTTATTAGAAATTAGCTTATTAGGTTCAATTTCGGTTTGTTTGTCTGAATTTTGGTTATAAATAGTAACTGCGCGCTTCGCTATTATGAATAGTGCATTACACTATAATATTGCAACCAGTTTTCCAACCTACATGCTTTTGTATTTCATATAGAATCTTGTGACAAATCTCCATTTGGAATTTTATCCGGGAATATTCCAAACATCAAGATTAATTCATCGTTACATAGAGTCGTTAATTTCACGGGCAATTCAATATCATGGTGTGCTCAACGCAATTCAACCGGATCCCATTTACAAATTGACCTGGGTTCATACAGTGTAGTTTGTGCAGTAAGATCACCAAAGACAACATTTGGAAGAAAAACAACTTCAACAAAATATCTCTTAAATTTTTCAATGGATGGAATAAACTGGACGCAATATACACAACATAATATCGTCGAGGTATAGAATGATAATTCAGTTTGGAGTTTTGAAGTCCTGCACGTTGGATCTGGCCGGATAAAACTTACTTCACTTAAAACATGCCGTTTTAGCATAAAAAAGAAATTAAACAAAAGATACCTTTTAAGATTTAGTTAAGAGAACATTTTCTTGTCAATTCTCCTCAATTGGTTAATCTTATCATGCATAATATTTAATAATTATTCGCCGAAAGCGAGGTGAATCTCGGTGAATAATAACCGAAACGAAGTCGAGGTTATTATTCACCAATATTCACTGAGCCTGAGGTGAATAATTGTTTTAGTATAATAATATCATGATCACCTCGGTTTTCATTGTTCCCAAAGGGAATGTAAATCCCATATTTTCCTCATTACCCATGCATACGCCTTTGTCTTCTAAATTTCCCCTGAAAATTTAGTAGAAAACGAAAGATTTCTTTGTCTACTAATTTTCCCTCATCAACCATGCAGGGAAAAATTAGTAGACAAAGAAATCCTTTGTCTTCTTCCAAATTTCCCGCTTGCATATATTTTCCATCATCAAGATGCACGAGAAAATTAGATGCAACTTCTCTGTTCAACCGTGTAAATTTCCTGGCGGTAAGATTCTCAAAGTTTTCCTCGGCGATCATAATATTACAAACTGATGACATGACTTTTCGGGAAATTAGCGATTAAATTGCCCTTCGCCTCGGGAAGATTTGTAAAAGTCTTTCACAAATCTTCCCTCGGCGGCGGGCAATTTAATCGCTAATTTCCCTCAAGTCATGTTATTACTTATAAATACACATTTTCGTACTTTTAGAAACAGCATTTTCTTTGAAATTCTTACTTTCCTCGTCCGGCTGTCGCATTGACAAATTGACTGGCGGCCATGTTGAATAAACGCTGTAGGTGATTATCGAGAATTAGTCCGAAGTAGCTCAACCAATCAACGCGCGCGATTTTCTATAACCACCTGTGTATTTATACTAAAGCTTTCTATTCGGCAATACTATACATGCGTTCTAATACCAGGCTTTGGCCTATGATAAAAATGTGTGGTTGGTTTTGATCTATATATGTTATTTATATATACAATATATATATATATATATATATATATATATATATATATATATATATATATATATATAGTGTGTGTGCATGTGTGTGTGTGTGTGTGTGTGTGTGTGTGTTTGTGTGCAAGTTACACGGGTCATGTTGGCGGGCAACAGGCATAATTTTGGCAGGCTATATGCATAACAAATGTGGTAAATGAAAGAAATTTGACAATTTCTGAAGATATTAGCATTGGAAATTATTTTTGACTTTAAAAATAGTTAAATTTCGTTTAGTATTGGTCGCGTTTTAATGCACGTGGCCCACCAAATGATGCGCGCGCAACATTGTCCAACTGGCCTATACTGTCCTGAAATTAGCTAGAATTAAGTAATTCGAGTCTATATATTTGACATGTACTGAGCTACAGCATGATTACTGTCTAAAGGAATGATGAAAAATCTGAGATAACTTTGCCACAAGGCTTCGCTTAATTAGTTAGGCGTTATTATATACCACTCATCCAGAATTTTCTTAAGTATAAACTGACTACGAGGCGTGTTAAAGCATAACTTTTTAGGATTATTTATATAGGATAACGCGATAAAAACACTTAAGTGCAATTACTTTTTCCTATAAAAGATTGGAAATACAACTCGAAAACGGATAAAAATAAGAACAGCTGGATTTGAGGTCAAAAATGTCGGATATGCCAGTTTCGTGATTTTACAAAACAATCAACTATTGTAAAGAAAATTACAGAATAATATGAATCAAACAACGGTATTTTATACAAGTAAAATTAAATTGAATTTAAATTCAAATCTGAAGTCCAAGGCTTTAATTCCTCACGAAAGCCCGAGTCGACAATTCAAAAACACAGTAAAAATATATTAGTATATAGGTTGTGTTTGCAAAAATGATCTGCTTTTTAAATATCAATTTATACGATTCTCAGCAAGGTTCATTCTTTTATTGTAGGTGCTTGATGACCTTGACGATAAGGTCTTTACTCAAAGAATCCTCTGCCGATACATTAGATTTATACCATTGGGAAACTCAAGCTGCTTTAGCATGCCCGAGATTTATGGATATTCTAGTGAAGGTATATAAAATACAAACTTTTCAACGACAATTTTTAACACTACAGTTTGTAGAAAATCTTAAATTAATCTACTGTTTGATAGTGCTCCCCTATTGTTACACTTTTCGTTTGGCCATTTTATATTTAGTTTCAGCTTTTTTCACTCTTATCTGTTTTCCTATTGTTTTATGGTCGCATGTCTTGAAGTACTGAATCGGATATCCATTCTGTTGACGCACGTTAAAAAATATGTTTTTTTCTCAGCGAAATTTTTGATAAAAAAATTTAGGAACAAATCTGGCCTGTCTATCAACGCAACAACTACGCGCGGCTTTCTTGTCACAGCATGATTTGCTAAGCAGGTACAAGCCACTTGCATGTAACTACAGAAATCGATTCTACCAATTCTCGGTTCCAAGTTGAAGAGGAAGAAGCATGAGGGTGGTGTCAGTCCTGGCCAGACGATGTAGAAACCTCACCCAAAAACGTTTTGGAGAGCACGGATACAGAGTCGTCATTTGGCCAAGCCCCCCCCCCCCCCTTATAAGCAAGGCGCTCTTCTTATAAGTAAGGTGCTGCATTCGAGCCCACCTAGTGCCGCAAAAAATCTATGTGGGGTACATAGGCTAAAGAAGCTAGTAAACCAGAAAAGGATCGCTAACAGCAGTTTTTCAATCCGAAACACCGATGTAATGACCGGAAGAGAGAGAGCTGGCAAATCAAATCTAGGTAACTTATCTCATTTGTTAACGTTTTCTATAACAAATCGACATTGTTATAACCTAAGAAGTAACAATTAGTGTATGCTTTCGTTACCTAAACCTAACACTAATGCAATGAGAAAAATTTTCAGCTACAGAGATTCCGTGATCTAGAATGCCCTACCTAACGAGGAAAAGAGAACATAGAAATTAAGGGCTAACTATTGGTAAAAAGTTAACGTTTTGAATCAAACTTATTTTCTTGTAAATAATATTTTATACCATTGTACTTATAAATATATTTTAATAGAAGTGTAGTTCTTTTAAATTTTTTACATTTGTAATTATAGATTAGTATTAAATATTGTATGTAAATATAGTTTTAACATGCACACGGCGCATTGAAAAATAACTGTTACTTTAGTTGAATAGGCTACCGTGTATAAATAATTTTAAATAAATAAATAAATAAATAAATAAATAAATAAATAAATAAATAAATAAATAAATAAATAAATAAATAAATAAATAAATAAATAAATAAATAGAGGTCGCAGATGCCCTGGAGGGAAGACGGGTGCAAGCAGCTGTATCCAAGAAAGACAAGGTGCATGGAAGGAGATAGGCGGCGGCTTCAAGCTGTTTTGACTAGAAATATGGTCAAAGCACTGGAAAAGTGGGAAGAAGCTCCAAATTATATTCTAAATAACTGGCAAGAACCTTTAGAAATGAAAGGACTGAAAGTAAATGAGAAAAAGAGGTTCTGGTCAGAACAAGAGCATCGAGTTGCCAAAACCAAAGTCACGATTGTAGACCTGCACGGGAAAAGACAGTGGCGTAGCCAAGGTCTTGGGTTTGGGAAGGGGGGGGGGGGGGGAGAGAGAGAACCTGGATCTCTTAGGGGGTATGCCCCCGGAACATTTTTTATTTCTAGGGTCTCTGAAACACTATTTTCTGCATTTTCAGGCAAGTGTTTAAGAGTAATCTGAAACTCTGAAAGCCATAAATTACATTATTTTGTTGAAATCCAACCAGAACATAAAATGATACACGTCAGAATATCTTTAGATTTATTTATAAACAAGTCGTAAATGTAAAAACAGGTTGGAGGCATTTTGTATAGACCCTTAGTATTGTAATTTATAGCATATGCATGCCTGCAATATATATGTAATATATCAACAACGAGTTTGAGTGTTTCATCAGGGGATCCAAACACGAGAAAACACGATAAACGAGTTCTTGATATGGCATCTCAATCGAAGACAATTTTGATTGGATGTTTGATTCAAGTGCAATTAGAAATACACTTTCATGGGATTCTATTCTAGGGTGTGTAAAATTTATTCGGAAAATGAACAATTCTCTGTTTGTGAGGATGAGCGAAGGAGATTGGGCGTTCGTTCGCCAAGAAGCAAAAAGGAAGAAGATAAAGCAATCGAAAATGCTATTCCTTCGTCCACTCGTTACAAAACAAAGTGAGCAGTTTCAGTGTATCGCGAGTGGCAAACTTCGAGAGGAGAAAGTAGCGAAGAGGGAATGGGCTTACAAGACGTTAGTACGCCGCTGGAGCGTTTGGAAGCCGAAAGCTTGGCGTATTGGTTGGGAAAATTTGTTCAAGAGGTTGTTAATAAAGAAGGCGGGAAATATCCAGCTCGTACAGTATACAGTTTGATAACAGGCATCAAACGATTCCTTTCTGATAGAAATGTTATGTTCAATCCGTTAGACAAGGCAGATGGCCGGTGTGTATATACCTAAAGACAATTGTGCTACTCATTACCAGAAATTTGGGTCATTTGTGCCGCTGCTCTCGGTCAGCGGCTATATTCGCCCAATAATATAATTATGTATTCTAGAATTTCTAATGAGTGTGATTCTACTGTATTCTAGTGTTTCTCATTATTCAGGTCATTGAGTTCTTTAGAATTCGCCTAAATCGTGCACGATAAGGACTGAAATCAAGCAAGTTCAAACGCTTTTGGAAGTATTATGCTAGAAACAAATGAGGACCTTTATGTGCTCTCGAAGTAGACTGACTCATGCCGAATGCAACGCAAGTCGGGCACTTCGCATCGCCCGTAACGTTGTTGGTCAATTTGGCCAATTTCTAGAACCTGTTTGCAAAGATTACTATGGCTAACAATATGGATAGTGGCGCTTTCAGTGCAAAAATAAGACGAGCTAGGGAAGTACTTTGTCGTCGAAGTAAGCAAACGTTTTTTAGTTATAATTGTTCTTTAGTCCATGATGAAGTCAAATGGAGTCGGGCAAAGAAGAAATATGTCACCGTTTAAGCAAAATTTGAATTATTATGTGCTCTCGCTATTATTTACTGTTGAGAATCTCCATCATTATGGTCCTTAATACGCACGCGCGCCAACATCTTGTCCAAAATTTCTGGTAATGTTGTATTCTAAGATGTAGGTGCTATTGTATAAATATCTAAAACGAAGGTCCTATATTTTTGTTTTGTTTGTAGTTTTCATAGGGTTAGACAGTTACTCGATTGCGAAAAGAAAATATGTACACGAGAAGGCGTTGCGTGCTCTGGCCTCGAAGAAGATTGAGAGATAAGCTATAACCGAAGAAGAAGAGCAATTATTTTGGGAGAAGGAGCTGCTCGGCGCTTCTTCGTCACAATCTTTATTGAATACTGTGTATTTTCATAACGGGAAACTGTTTGGTCTCAGAAGTGAAGAACATATAGACAGATAACATTGAGTAATTTTAAAATCGGAGAAAATTTCATCAAATTTGAGGAGAATGTTTCGAAGACCTTACACGGAGGCTTGGATGATTTGAAATATGAGCCAAGATTCGTCCGCCATATTTGTCGCCATGAGGGCGAGAGACATGAAATGCGTTGTTTAGTTGATATTTGCAAGCTGTATATTGGGTTAGCAAAAGTATTAATAGTAATGCATTTTACTACTGACCGGACAGAAAAGAACTGGGTTTCCACAAAAGTGCAGTAGGAGTGAAAACTGCTGGCTTGAAAGAGGAAACTTCGCATACAGTAGTCTAAGAGTAACGTGCGCTACTGCTTTATTTCACTGCCAAGGCATGGAGGAGAAACTTATTAGGGAGGGAACAGGTCATAAGTCAAACGCTTTACTTAAATATCAGAGAAGTAGTGTTAAGCAGAGCAAATTTGTTTCAACTATCTTAGGTCCTGTAAGTTCGGAAAAGGTGAGCGATACCAATGAGATTAATGAAAGTTATTCGTGTGAAATAGATGATGTTAAACACGAGGTAAGTTTATTAGAGAAGCCCGTATTTAACAACTGTCATGTTACGTTCTTTGTTAAAAGAAGTTGAGCTTGTGTGAAAATAAAATTTTGTGTGGCATAAATCATTTGACCATTTTGCATTTACTCGACTTACTTGAAGATGTCAAAAATTAGACGAAAACCGGTTTTCATCTAATATCTGAAATGGTATACGATTTTAGCGTGCTTTCCTTCCATATCCAACGTCAATCAGGTGATTGAATCGACTATTGTCCCCGAGCCCGGGCGTAGGGCCGAAGGCCCGGAGCCCGGGTGAGGGTGCTAATCTCGACGTGCGTGGAGTCCACTTTACACGCGAGATGAAAAGCCGAAAGCAATTCTGAAACCTGTTGGTATATATATATATATGTTATCAAATCCACAACTTGCGCAGTTCGAATAGCAGAGTACTGGTAACTAACCTGTTAAATTATTCAAATTATTTAAATTTACGTCAGCAAATATATAATTTATAAGTTCGGTTGGATTACGAAATAGTTTTTCAACGATCACGACGAAAGAAATATTTGCTAGAAAAAATGGTTTCAGCTAAAATGCTAAAATGTACATTAATATTACTATGGAAAAAGACCAAAGAAAGAAGACTAACAAGAGATGTGGCAGCGAGAAAAAGACAACAATACCACTGGAAAAAGCCTAAAAATTAATACGATAAAGACCGAAAACGATGCCGACCGAAATGTAAAACTGAAAGAAGAAGGATGTGTCCTGAAACTGTTCAAAGCCGGTAAGGAATTTTGCTCTGGTGTATTCTACATAACTCGAGAGGGAACAATGAAGAAATTTTGAAACAAACGGCTTTTTAGATCATGAAGAGAACTGAATGATGCCTTGTCATATTTAATTTAAGTTTATGTGTCAACAACGAAAAAAAGTAAGAAACCGCGAACGAGAAAAACAATCCGAAAAGATTAGACTGAATTGCCAGTGTTTGTGGTGACAAAAGCAGAAGAAAGTTTAACGGTAGGAGATTCGTATTACTATTTACCAATTTAGCTGAGTTAAATCGGAAGAAATCTTGAAAATGAAAATTAATATAAATAATATTTTGTCTAGAATTGTCTTTGAACGCTAGGACGTTGACATTGTCTTTTCTTGGCCATTGTTTTGAAGAGAAGATCCAATTGATGCGTAGAGAGCCCGTAATGTTTGCAAACTCTTAGAATATTTGCTTCATCTCGCTGTTTGTTTTTTTTTCAATATTGACTTTGCATGTTCTTTCGGTGTGTCAATACATGACTACAGATGAACCTTGCTGGGATGTTTTCTGATCTGTGTGTCATTTATAATACAACAAAAAACAGAAATTAGGGGGGGGGGGGTAGGGGGTTAAAAATGCATATAAAGCGGGCGAGGGGTTGTTGCGTTCATGTATTTCTAGTAATTGGTTGATTATCTCATGAATTACTTCTTCACTTATTACATCACTATCTACTCGCTTGGACTTAAAACAACTGTACCCCCCCCCCCCCCCCCCCCCTACAAGTTTCTCCACTGATTTAAACTTTTCACGAGAACGGTCTTGGAGACCATTGGGGAGGCGACCGCTCCCCCCTTGGCTACGCCACTGGGAAAAGACTGAAACAGGTACCACGTTTTAATTGCACCTGGGATGTCTGATACAGGAAGATGGGGGCTATGAAAAAACTGTGGAAGCCAGATTAAAAGCAGCTTGGCAGAAGTGGGGAAAAAATCAGCGGCGTGATCTGCGATCCAAAGTTACCAACTAAGTTGAAAATAAAGATCTATAAGACTGTGATCCGTTTAGTACTCATGTAATGGAGCCGAAAGGTGGCCATCTAAAAGAAAAGAAGAGCTGCTAACTGATGAGAACGGAGATGAGTGGAAAGAAGTAAGAAAATATCAGGGAAAATAGGGAAAATCAAAAGCGACGGAAAACGACAATGGGGACATTGTGCATTTGCATGACGGTTTAGGAAAAAGTTGAGAAAACAAACTTGAGGTTTTCATTATTTTCTGTTTGTATGGCGAACTGTGTGGTTTATTCGAGTTATCAAACATTCGAGTTGAATTCGAGTTAGCCAACATTAGCATAATGTACACTTTGTTTTCATATAGATGATATTACATTATCAGGATATTCTCTTCAAAATTGTACTGTGATGGTATAAAAGTAGAGAACGCTTGTTGTTTGATTTATTTTATCATCTTTGCAATGGCAGACAGTAATGAACATGCCAATGTGTGATTTCAAAAATTGGTTTATAACTCACGTAACTGAAAACAAATTTGTAGATTATAAGCAAACACAAAGCAAGTAAGAAGGGTGTCTTGTATGATAGGAATAGACCCAAGGGGCTCTAAAGTCTTTCCTATTTTTACTTTTGTTTCGGCTATCGACAGACTATTTTATTCTTAACGAAAGAATCTATATACCAACAGAAATGGGATAATCTTTCTGTGTGACATTTTTTGCTGACTCATTGGTTCTGCATCTTGCAAATTTTATTATAGATATGGACTGACTCTACTTGCCCCCTCTCCTTGCCCGCTTGTAATAACCACTTTTATAACGACTATTTTATTTTACGGTATTAGACGCACGCAGAGTCATTGTGAAACGAGTTTTTTTAGACGTAGGAAAGCCCGAACGAACGAACGAACGAACGAACGAACGAACGAACGAACGAACGAACGGAACGAACGGAACGAACGGAACGAACGGAACGAACGGAACGAACGGAACGAACGGAACGAACGGAACGAACGGAACGAACGGAACGAACGGAACGAACGGAACGAACGGAACGAACGGAACGAACGGAACGAACGGAACGAATGGAACGAACGGAACGAACGGAACGAACGGAACGAACGGAACGAACGGAACGAACGGAACGAACGGAACGAACGGAACGAACGGAACGAACGGAACGAATGGAACGAACGGAACGAACGGAACGAACGGAACGAACGGAACGAACGGAACGAACGGAACGAACGGAACGAACGGAACGAACGGAACGAACGGAACGAACGGAACGAACGGAACGAACGGAACGAACGGAACGAACGGAACGAACGGAACGAACGGAACGAACGGAACGAACGGAACGAACGGAACGAACGGAACGAACGGAACGAACGGAACGAACGGAACGAACGGAACGAACGGAACGAACGGAACGAACGGAACGAACGGAACGAACGGAACGAACGGAACGAACGGAACGAACGGAACGAACGGAACGAACGGAACGAACGGAACGAACGGAACGAACGGAACGAACGGAACGAACGGAACGAACGGAACGAACGGAACGAACGGAACGAACGGAACGAACGGAACGAACGGAACGAACGGAACGAACGGAACGAACGGAACGAACGGAACGAACGGAACGAACGGAACGAACGGAACGAACGGAACGAACGGAACGAACGGAACGAACGGAACGAACGGAACGAACGGAACGAACGGAACGAACGGAACGAACGGAACGAACGGAACGAACGGAACGAACGGAACGAACGGAACGAACGGAACGAACGGAACGAACGAACGAACGAACGAACGAACGAACGAACGAACGAACGAGCGAACGAACGAACTTGCATGTATGGCCATGGTCTTAAATTAATGACGGTTATAACACCAAGTATATTTGATCATTTAATTGGGAACAAGTGGTCTGCTTTCCTGTTCTGATGGTAACACGGTATAATAATGTCTAGTTTGTTTTTTTACAGTTCTTCTTAATGAAGATGTTGGTTTGAAGTATGGAAACAAAAATCATAGGAAATATCTTCCTGATCAAAGTTTAGCTACGTCTAAAGGACAATTTGATTACAATTATCCTCCTAGTGCTGGTAGACTATACACGCCGATGACTTCTTGGTGCCCAAATGATCCAGCGTCGCCTCAGTACATTGAACTCATTTTGGTTGAAAAATATTTTATATTTGCAGTTTCTATTCAAGGTTTTTGGGAAGCATTTGATGTTTACTATTTTGCTGCGCAGTACAATGTATCATATTCCGATAATTATCAGGATTGGCGTAAATACCCACTACAAAACTACGTAAGTTTTTTAAATTAATAATAGTTAATAGAAAATAAACATGGTTTGGAAGCTTGACAAAAGTCACCGTTTTATGTTTTTGTTCAGGTTTATGGAAATTTGTGCACCTGAACATATCATTGTGTTTTCTGTATAAATATGAAGCAATCATCCAATAGCAACATTTTGGTTCAATCGCTCAACCGCACTATTCAAATTTTAAGAAAACTAAAACAACGGATTTGTACATGTGTACCTTCATGCACGTACCTTTCAACATGAATCGTAGTTCGATTGCTAAACGCTTTGAAGCTCTCCGGGTTTCCAAACCATGTTTACTTTCTATTAACTATGAATTAACACAAGACTAAATAAAATGTCCATTGTGTAGATTCCAAGCGTTGCGCTCTGCTAAAATGTTATAGGATACATTGGATATTGGAAAGAAGTTGCAATTTCTTTATGGACGAGATTTCTTTTTAAGAGCTCCAACGCTCGTACGTTTTGTAGCGGAAGCCAAAAGCATTACAACTCGCTCAGAACATGGGAACAAAGTTTCTTCAGACGTCTTATGAAGGTTACTCGTAAAATACTCATTGATAAAAGGTCAAATCCAGCTTAGTGTTTTAAATCGACTTTGCCATTTTCAATATAGTGAGAGCTAGCTCGGCTGTTGGTTATGGCCAATCGGGTTTAGGAGCTAAAGTGTCGCCCAATGCATGCATGCATATACGTTATTAATTAAAGAGCGCATTTTACTGTTAGCCCGCGAACGTCCACAGGAAATGAAAAAAAACTTGGCATGCAAACACGTAATTTTTTGAAACGCCCTCTGCGTGTGGACATTTCTATAGAACGGAAAAATAACGTTGCGTTTTCCAAAATTAAAGTAGAAAGTCAGTCTATGCCATAAAATTCAGGCGGGTTTGGCTTTGAGGTTTATGCATGGATTCGAGAAAAGATAATAAATATGCCCGTAAAGTTTGGCAAATAACTCAGTGTCTTTTTGGGGTGTTTTTTTGTTGTTGTTTTTCTAAACACATGCATATAATCTGAAATTAAATAATGACAATAAATTACTTTTTACCAAGTTTATTTATTTTGTTTCATTGAACAACTTGACGCATAATTTGTAAACACACAATACACTTTCGCGTGTTTGTAAATGCGTTTGGATTGCTATAATAACAAGTGTTTGATAATATTGTATTGGTACTGAGTAAATTTAAAGGAAAAGGGTACGTTTAATTAAGAATGCGATAGATATTTTGTATTGATATTTAATAAATTTATTAGTAATTTATGAAGTAAATCCAAAGAAAATTGATATTTATTCAATATCTGCATTTAAATCGGATAAAACATTGATTAATATATAACATCAATATTTTATGAAAGTTAGCAGACACTGTATATAGTGGCCTAAATTGAGATTTTCTTACGTTATAATTATCTGTTTTTTATACTTTCTACGACTTCCAACACAGAATTTATCACATAGACTAGGCAGGCGTTTGTTAATGGAAGATTCAGCTCGCCATTGTTAAAAAATTCCTCTTTTTAAACATAGAACCAAACGTCTCCAGACAGCCACGAATTTTTATAAATAAGTTTATTGTATACTCGATTCTTTAATATATTTATATAGTTATTTATGTAAACTTGAGTTTTTTTTTACTTTTTAATATACAATACAATTTTTTAATATACGTATATTGCCTAAGTATATTGCTTATTAAAACAATCATTCATACTCCACTTTCATGTAATAACGATGAATTTGAATATTCTTTTATGTGCATCTTAATAAGCCTTTCTGGCCTCGTTTGTGTGTCTGCAATTCAAAAGAATCTTTGCTTCATAACGAGGCCAAAAAAGGTTATTTATTACTTTATGAATTGAAAGTGGTTATACAATTTAATCAAATACTTGTTATTAACAATCCCAACGCATTTACAAGCACACGTACATGTATTGATATCAAGAATTATGTAAGCTACATGCATTGGCTTCTCATTGTTGTCGGCGTATTTGGTGTTATAAATCAATTAATTAGTTTTTTATTCATTCTATTAAATCTGCAGTTAAATGTGACTTTGGATAATGTCATTGATAAACATGTTCTTGAACGTCCCATTGAAGCTCGTATTCTTCGGTTAGAGATTCCACCCAGTAATAGTTACAGTTGTTTAAGAGTTGAATTACATGGAATCTCTGCGGTAAAATCAGGTTTGTCTTAAAAACGTTTTACTGCTTATACATTTGTTTTATATTTTAATTCAACTTCTATAGTCAAGACGCCTTGTTTTATTACACGTACACTTGGCTCAAATAATCTAAAAGGTTTTCTTGTTCAATATTCTAAAATTTTAAAGAATTTTGCACAAAACAGTATCCGTTGGGAATGAGTGATCAAGGGACAGCTACTATTAAAGACCAAAGTATAACAGCATCGTCATACTATGGCAGAAGTTACCGAAGCAACTTTGCTCGTCTGCGTAATGAACGATGCTGGTGCGCTACGTACCATAAAGGACAGTACATAAATATTGACTTTGGAAAAATGGTTACTATAACTGGAGTTGCAACTCAGGGGTGCATCAGTGGATATGTTACGAAGTACCAAATAAAATATAGTTATGACGGATTGATATGGTACGATTACGTATATCACAATATTACCGAGGTACGAAATAACAAGTTATTTCTTTTGTCTTTATGCTTTTACTGGCTATCTGGGTAAAGGAATGTTTTACGTAACTTTAAAAATTGCTGTAAAAAATGTCCATGTATTCTTATTGTTCTTGAAAGATGTAAACTTTACCCCTCTAGAATTTCCCCCCTGTTTTTGTATATATAATTTTGTATTTTTAGACTTTTCAAGGTAATTCCGCACTTCAGGGTGAAGATGGCATATTTGCAAACTGGTTGAATACATTTGTTATCACTAAATACATTCGGATAACAGTTTTAGAATACGATACCCGGCCATGTCTGCGTCTTGAATTATACGGTTGCACAGATGGTAAGGCTAATAGTTTTTTTATGTAGTTTTACAATAAAAAATATCTCTTGAGGTGAAAAAGTATTTAAAAATATTTAAACTTCGTACAGTCACAGATTATGTCTATAAAATATTTTGAAAATACACGAAAGATATAGGGTTACTATATTTGATTGATTATTGTTTGATTGATTGATTGATTGATTGATTGATTGATTGATTGATTGATTGGTTGATTGATTGATTGATTGATTGATTGATTGATTGATTGATTGATTGATTGATTGATTGATTGATTGATTGAGTGATTGATTGATTGATTGATTGATTGATTGATTGATTGATTGATGGATGGATAGATGGACAGATTGATGGATTGACAGATCGATCATTTGATGAACTGAAGGATTGACAAATTGGCGGATTCACGGATTGACAAATTGAAGGATGGACAGATTGACAGATTGACGGATTAAGAGATTGATTGACGTGTTGATAGCTTGACAGATTGACGAATTGATCGATTGACAAATTGATGGATGAACGGATTGATGGATTAAGAGATTGATGGATTGACGGATTGACAGCTTGAATGGTTTAAGGTGGCTCCATACAGTTTCTTGAAAAATGGAAAATACAACTTTGAGAGTCCAAAGCACGTATATAATTAAACAATTCGAAAAAAGAATAAAACTAAATGTTATGCATAGTTAAACAGTCTGACAATCAAAAACTGCTACCAAATAAACAGCAACAGTTGTTTCTATTTTAATTTTTATTTCAACAATGACGTTTCAAAATGGCTGCTTCAAACTAACTTAATTCGGAAAAACTTTAGTGACCCCCAAATTTTTTTTTCATTAAAACTTTCCTTGAAGTATGAGTAATCAATAGGCCGATTTAAAAAAATTCTGTAGAACGAAATTCTTTAAAAATTAACATACATAATTTTTCCAAAAAACATGATTCATCAATAAGAGATTGATGAATTGTCGGATTGACAGCTTGACGGATTGAGGAATTGATGGATTAAGAGACTGATAGATTGATAGATTGACGAATTGATGGATAAGCGGCTTGACAGATTGACAGATTGACGGATTGGTGGATTACGGATAGACAGATGGACGGTTGACGAATCGATAGATTGACGAGTTGACGGATTGTGGGATTGATGATGAATGATGGATTATAAACGGAATGAACGATTGACGAATTGACGTATTGACAGATGGAAGGATTGGCAGATTAAAGAATTGAAAAATTTATGGATTCCCGGATTGAAGG
This sequence comes from Corallium rubrum, assembly GCA_964035015.1. Classification (NCBI taxonomy): domain Eukaryota; kingdom Metazoa; phylum Cnidaria; class Anthozoa; order Scleralcyonacea; family Coralliidae; genus Corallium; species Corallium rubrum. The sequence goes on along the minus strand of OZ035998.1, from coordinate 17,300,634 downwards.
ATTGGCAGGTTGATGAATTGGCGAATATCATGATGGATTGACGGGTTGACCATGACCCTTATCTATCTCATGATGGAAGTTATGGACGAATACGACACAGCGAATATACAGAATATTTGTACTGGTTGTTGCCTTGCAAAATTAAACTCTGAGTTATCTTGTTTCGCCTTGTAGCGGTACCATGTTTTGCTTGTTTCGCGTCGCCTTCCTTCCTTTCTCTTTATCGTCCTTTTACTTTGCTTTGTCTTGGATTTCTTATCTTTTTTTATTTTTTTCTCTCTCATTGTTTCTTTTCTTTTCTTTGCCTGTTCTTACTTTTTCTTTACTTTTCTTTCTTTTTTTTGTTCTTTTATATTTTTCTCTTATATTGTTTTCCACCCCTCTCTTTTATTTTTTTCTCACCTTTTTTCTCACCTTTTTTCTTCTTCTTTGGTTTGGTTTGGTTTGGTTTGGTTTGGTTTGGTTTGGTTTGGTTTGGTTTGGTTTGGTTTGGTTTGGTTTGGTTTGGTTTGGTTTGGTTTGGTTTGGTTTGGTTTGGTTTGGTTTGGTTTGGTTTGGTTTGGTTGGTTTGGTTTAGTCATGTCATTCTTTCGTTGGGTTGTTTTAATTTAGTTTATTTTTATTTTTCTTGTATATTTGCAACAGATTAATAATCTCCACTCAGGCTCGGTCTTCAAAGAAAGCATACGACTGTGCAACAAAAACAAACGATTTATGCATGATTTTTCACGTGTGGAAAACAATATCTTGCACGTATGCATTTATTACGTGACAGAAATTATGTATTCGTGCCTAACTGACAAATATCATCATAGTTATCAGTCCCCGAGCCCGGGCGGAGGGGCGAAAGCCCGGAGCCCGGTGAGGGTGCTAATCTCGACACGCCTGGAGTCCATTTTACACGCGTATAGAAAAAGCGAGGGAGACGAAATCTGGGATATATATATATATATATATATATATATATATATATATATATATATATAGCGACGAAGAAAACTATAAACTCTCAAGCAAATAGTATTTTGCTTTCGTTTATTTAAACGAAACGAAATGGAGCACGAAGAAAAGAAGGATACAAACAACCCGTTTAATATATCTTGAAGAGAAATCAGAGAACTTGAAGAAACCAAACGCCGTATGGTAAACAAAAACTCGATCTGACTTGCAGTGTTTGTAGTTTAAACTAAGTGGTGAAAATGTCAACGGTACGATTCTTGTTGTTTTCATGTTTTCGCTTATTAACCTAAACAATATACAGCTTCACGTCTTCGTGCTTTCCCTTTACTCGTCCAAACCATAAATCAGATTAACTAAAGCTAACTTAAAAGTAAAACACTATCTTTATATAAAGCTTAAATGTAGACGTGATGTTTTTCATTGGCATTTCATGCACCTTTTATTATTAAATATTCATGGTTAATTTGGCGATTTTTTTTGGCTGTATTTTTAAATTTTCGACTAAAACGTTGTCTGTTTAATACTTCTTTCTAGAACCGATCCTATCGAATTGTTTTTATCTCGGACTCCATTATAAATGTAATTTTCGAGCGATTTGACTTTTAATTCTGCCTTTGCAAAACATGCATGATTGTATGTATAGGGAAGCCATATAAAGCTTGTTAAAATAATACCTTTTGAAACCTCCTAAAAACATATTTTGTACAACCAGAATTTAATAATGAAATCTAAGTTTTGTTTGATATGTTAAATCAGTTTAGTCATCTTGATCCATAAATCATAGAATTATCTTGAGGATTGTCATTTGTTTTTATATCTGTTTGTTTATTATATTGCCTGTACATCAGTGCTTATTTTAATCAGGATGGGTGGATGGGTGGTGTTTCAAAAAAACATTTAATAAAAGCGGGCGAGGGGTTGTTGCATTCATGTATTTCTAGTATACTACTGATAATTACTGAGAGACGTCAGATGGAATGGCGTTAGTTATAGACCCTTTTAATAAGTATAGGATACGTAACGTAATTTTCACTCTATGACGTCAATTTCTTTTTCGGTTTTTCTGTTTCTTAGCTTTTGTATATTTTCAATAGAATTCGAAAGGCTGAAAATGATGTCAATGGCGAAAAATTACGTGCTCTGCACTAATTATAATACCTATATTAGTTAATTTTGCAATTTTAGTTGGTCAGTTGAAAACTTCACCAAACGATTTTTACGAATTAACGCACATTTTAAATTATTCTTTCACGGTAGCTTATTGTTGGGGGGAAAGGCATGGCATGTAACGTGGGCGTTCGGTATTACATACACTGGTTTCTCTTATAAAATCTGGGAAAGTAGCAAGCTATTGTTCATAGTTGCGCAGTCCGTCCTTATCTGCTTTAGAAGATGCGATTGTACTATACAGGCGGCTAGAGATTTATAGCTTAAGGAGGCATTTAATCTATTTATTGCAGGTTGTCTTGGTTTTGTTAAATACATCTTGCTTACGTGTTGTATTTATAAAACACATATCGCAAAAAACTTCACTCAACACTAATTTCTTTTTTTGTCTATTTCAGCTGTAGGCACACCAGTCATTACAAAATATACAACATCAGCGACACTTAACAGAACCAAAAATAACAAGATTGTACTGACCTGTGTTGTTCAAGGACAGCCAGGAATGGTAGTAACATGGGCTCGAAATAGGCAATTGTTACAGAACTCGACCTTTGAAAAAAGTATTACTGTCTATCCATCGCATAATAAAACCTCTGGAATTGTTCAAAGTAACTTGACGATCTCTTACCACTCTGATAAAGACATATATAACAACTTCAACTGCGTTAAAAGTAACCAATCTTCCAGAATATTAATCTGCAGTTCCGTTTACAAGTGCTCGGCAAGTTATCCTGGTGCGACGATAATGTCACAAACCGGTATCGTGACTGTTACTCCAAATATAAGTAAGTGTTCAACTACATCAACAAAAATACATTATTAAAAATAGGTACGCAATGCGTACATTACTTTGTATATTTTGTTTGAAATAATACAAATGGCAGAAACACGAACTAAAGTATTGGAACAAAATTGTCTATATAACAATACAACATTTGGAATTTTAAATTGTCTACACATTTGCTTAGCTTATTTTGTTTTAAACGAGAGGAATGGCTTCGCTTGTTTGCTTTGGAAAAGCAGAAGGACTTCTTGATTTGATTTGATTTGATTTGATTTGATTTGATTTGATTTGATTTGATTTGATTTGATTTGATTTGATTTGATTTGATTTGATTTGATTTGATTTGATTTGAGTTGAGTTGAGTTGAGTTGAGTTGATATGATATATGATATAATGTGATATGATGTGATCTGAGTTGATATGATATATAATATAATGTGATATATATAGATAAGACATGATATATGACATTGTATGGTACATGGTATGATTTAATTTGATTTGTGAAATCATTTAATTTTTTTCGTTTGCGTTTGATGTGGTTCTAGGAACCACTGATGTGGTTCTATAAGCACCACAAATTACCAAATCAACGAGGCTCACCTGCAAAAAGTTGGGTTTTTTATCTTTTTGACTTATTGAAGCTTTTGACGCATAAAAATCTAATCGATAAGGATTGTAGTGTATGCATGATATTATTTAACTGACGTTACGTCTGCCATATTGTTTTCAAATTATTCTTATATGGGAATTTAGCTTTATTATAGAGTAAAGTCACAAAAAGCGATTGGATATAACTAAAGATATGCACTTATAAGATATTATATTAATGCAAAATTTGGATTGGTGTCTCTTCTGACAGGTTTTGGAAAAGCTAACATGTATGCAAATAAATTTTTTATATGCAAACTTTGGTACATTTATTAAGAAGAAAAGGAGAAGAAGTCAAACGAAAAATAAGAACAAACGTTGGGGCAAAAGTCATACTCAATAGCATTTATGCCATTTTTTTGTTCTTTTTGACATACAATGCGTTGATATGGGCAAAATGTTTTTTTTCTAGTTCTTATCAGTACATTTCGTGATTGTTGTTCTTGTTTGACTTTCCTCTCGTTTGAGTGTTCTTGTTCTCTTTTCACCCGTTTATTTATTTAATTTTGTCTACTGGGCGCATGGCGTAAACACTATGCAATACTGTAAGCTGTAAACACCGTAAGTTGTGTAACTCGAGAAGTTGTCAACTCTAAATAAGCCGACGTAGTTTAACGCTACTCTTGCTCAAAGAGTTTTTTTGAACGTAGCTTAAAATGTTACTGTTCATGACCCAACGTTTCGACACTCCGATCTAGTTTCTTCATCAGAGGTGATAGGTCCCATTTTTATAATTTCGGTCCCATATAATTACAGGTCCCATATTTATAATTTCGTACAACCATTGATGACGTTATCCAACAAAAAGATGAAAATAGGCTTCCGGCGGTAGTCCGCCGTCATCACGATTTAATGGAGCGTAGGCGCTATTGACGTGCCTGGATTGGTTGTGATAATTTTTAATTATCCCACGCAATCTCATGGTTGGTTTTGCACACGTGCTCCGACAAAGCAGAATTTTCCTTTTTTGAAAAAAACCCCCCCGCTTTTGGTGCTCTTTTAAACGCGTGCCAAACTGACGTTTTGTCTGTCCGATGTACTTCTGATTACAGTCATTGCACGGAATGGAATAAATAGCATCTTTTCTCTGTTCTTTCCCAATACGATCCTTAGGTTTTGCAAAAATATGACCTAACGTTAAGAAAGGTTTTTGAGCAACTTTTACGTTGAAACTACCTAAGATTCTTTTAATTGGTTCCGTAATTCCTTGAATGTACGGAACAATCGCAAAACCCAGCATCGAATTTTCATCCTCAGTGAAAATGAAAATTCGATGATGGGTTTTGTGATTATTCCGTACATTCAAGGAATAGACCTTTCCGCATGAAGTGAATGGATCACGTGATCTTTCTTTTTGACAAATCTGATTGGCTAATGTCCAATGTTTGTCCGAAGTTTTGGCTGTCCGAAGTTTTGCGAGAGCCAATTAAATCCCTCAACGCGTTGTCCACGCACGAGGTCTATTACGGAACCAATTAAAAGAATCTTGGGTAGTTTCAACGTAAAAGTTGCTCAAAAACCTTTTTTAACATTAGGTCATATATTTGCAAAACCTAAGGATCGTATTGTGAAAGAACAGAGAAAAGATGATATTTATTCCATTCCGTGTAATTACTGTAATCAAGAGTACATCGGCCAGACAAAACGTCAGTTTGACACACGTTTAAAACAGCACCAAAAAGCGGTTTTCTTTTCAAAAAAGGAAAATTCTGCTTTGTCGGAGCACGCGTGCAAAACCAACCATAAGATTGCGTAGTCCGCCGTGGGATAATTCAAACCAATCCACCACGGAGCGCAAAAAAAATTTGTTTAGGACAAAAATGTGTTGATTTTACCATTATTTACCTTATAATACATTATTGGTAAATAATGTTTCTATCTGAGTTAAACAATCCATAGATTATAAATAAGTTTGTGGAAACACCACGTAAAATATTTCTTTACTAAGCTTTCGGCCTGTTGGCTCAGGCCTTCATCAGAGCAATGACAACAAGTTGTTGGCTCACGTCATTTATAAAGTAAGCAACTGATCAATTGAATAACGTAAGAATACAATGGCATATCACGATAGTTTTATTAATTAGAAAACAAAATCAAGAATGTTCTTCGAATATGGCACACCACGTGCTGTTTAATTGCTGTCCTTCCTGAGAAATAGTGCGATGTTTTGCAATCTCAATAGACTCCCTTGTTCTTTGCGTGAAGTATTGCTTGTCGCTGGCTAAGAGTGACGACTTTTCCTACTTAACACGATGTCATTGCTCTGATGAAGGCCTGAGTCAACAGCCCGAAATCTTAGCAAAGAAATATTTTACGTGGTGTTTCCACAAAACTTATTTATATTACATAATCGCCATGAAAACGTTCAAAGAATTAATCTATGGATTCTTTACAATCCCTGGATGGTTTAGTGGAAAAGTATTATTTATTAAATAATCCAGGGATTGTTTATAAATAATCTAGGGATGGTTTAGTAAACCATGGATTATTTGCTAAATAATCCCTGGATTGTTTATAAATAATCTATGGGTGGTTTAATAAACCATAGTTTGTCTATTAAACAATCCATGGATTGTTTATAAATAATCCAGGGATGGTTTAATAAACCTTGAATTTTTGTTAAATAATCCAAGGATTATTTGCGCGCGCCAAATGTAAAAGAAAGATGGCTGCCCGCCAAATGTAAAAAAAATAAATCCACGGTAGCACATCGATAGCGCCCACGCTCCATTAAATAGGCGAGTTTCAGGGTGTTGCGCGCGCATCATTTTTCAAAGAAACTGGCAAGCTCCACTCAAAGTAAACATACTGTTTAAAATAAACAAAGTATATATACAGTTTCTGGATATAAAACATTGTTATTCTGCTGTTGTTGGCTCGCTAGCAAGCCTGTTTGCCATTCCTTACCTTGTGGGGAGCCCGCCAAGAGCCCGCCAATTCTCTTCCAAAACGATGCGCACGCAACACCCTGAAACTCGTCTATTGTGATGAAGACGGTCTAGGTACGTCATCAATGGTTGTATGAGATTATAAATATGGGACCTGTCTTCACAACGATCACCCCTGATGAAGACACTAGATCATGATGAAGGCACTAGATCGGCGTGTCGAAACGTTGGGTCATGAACAGTAACTTTTTAAGCTACAATCATGGAAATAATATACGTAGACTTCTTATGAAAAGCATGTCCTTTTAGCATTGTTGGAGGCCAGTTTCTTAAAGATTTAAATATTCACTGCCAAAATAGTTTGAAATAGCCTCCCCTTCCTCCCAAACACAATGTTGATCATAGCATAAACCTCATACATCAACATTGTATAGGGGGGAGGGGGAACATTCGGGAAATTATTACATAGTCTACGAATTAATTTCCATGATTGTACGTTCAAAAAACTTTTTTAAGGTGGCTCCACACAGTTTCTTGAAAAATGAAAAATACGTTTGAGAGTCCAAAACACGTGATTAAACTATTCTGGAAAAGAATAAAACTAAATGTTATGCATAGTTAAACAGTCTGACAATCAAAAACTATTACCAAATAAATAGCAACAGTTGTTGCGATGGCAACAATGACCAATTGCAACAAAATGGCTGCCAATTACCCTTCAAACTAAAAAAACCCAACTTTGGTGACCCCCAATTTTTTTTTTCGATAAAACGTTTCTTGAAGTATGCGTGATCAATTGACCGAAAAAAATTCTGTGGATCCAAATTTTTTAAAAATTAACAAACATGATTTTTCCGGGGGGGGAAAATTATTCGTTCTACAGAATTTTTTTAAAATCGGCCAATTGATTACTCATACCTCAAGAAAAATTTTCATGAAAAAAAAAATTGGGGTCACCAAAGTTTTTTTCGAATTAAATTAGTTTGAAGGGTAATTGACAGCCATTTTGAAACGTCATTGTTGCCATAGCAACAACTGTTGCTATTTATTTGGTAACAGGTTTTGATTGTCAGACTGTTTAACTATGCATAACATTTTGTTTTATTCTTTTCCGGAATTGTTTAATCACGTGTTTTGGACTCTCAAACTTGTATTTTCCATTTTTCAAGAAACTATATGGAGCTACCTTAAGCCAGAGTAGCGTTAAACTATGTCTGATTCTTCACCTGGCTGCGTTGAGAATTTATTTGTTCTAAATAAGCTGTTAACTTTGTTAGCCGATTACTCCGGAAGCTGTTGACATCGTAGATGTTAACTGTTCTATGTTAACAAATGAAATGTATGTAATAGCAGCTTCAGACACGTGCACGCTTAACAGGCTAAAATAGGGATTCAATTCAATACAGTTAAGTTACTTTAATTCTAATATTTTGAAAACTATAATCTTTTAGTTTTTCCCGACGTTCCTGGAAAACCATGGGTGTATAATACAAAATCACAGTCAGCAGTAATATCTTGGAAAGCACCGAGAGATCATCAGGAGAGCCGTATTGAAGCTTATGTAATTTATCTGTCAGATGAATCTGGGAATGTTACGAAGGAACTTTACATTACGTCTGGTTTAAACAACAAGACCCTCGCTGTTTCTTTAACCGATTTATCCGAATTTACAATGTACCATGCCAAGGTTGCGGCGGTGAACGCGATAACCAAAAGTAACTTTACAGAACATGTATCATTTCTGACGCTGCGTAAGTATAAACGTTAGTTTAATGTAAGGATTATTTCTACCACGTGTATTTTGTGTCAATTTCTCTTAATTGTGAAATTCTACTGCATAATATTTCAGGCACATGCCACGGTGTGAATGAAGTATTATAACATTACGTTCAGCCAACGTTCGTCTGGCGCAAATATTCAGAAAATGTTTCTGAGCTCTTGACAGAGATCGAACCTGATACATTCTATGGACCGCTTGGAAGCTATAATTATTGAATTAGTTAGCTCGGATGGAAAGCTGATGTCGAAATTTATATAGTCATATGTGCTAGCTCATAAATAGTATAGCCTTTGCATATTCTTGTACATATTCACAAGCTTGACGTATCTTCATTGCATGTAAAACTGATGCACTACTACAAATTCGCAAACGTACCACATCCAACACATGTATACGTAGCACACATAACAATATCACTTTAACTACGTCTCGTGTATAAACGCTACCAATTAGGAGCGCTGCAACATGTCATCGGGACTCCGTCCGAGCCTCGCAGATCAATGGTTAGATCGGGCGCCTAACCGGTCACCAGAAAGTCGCAGATTCCATCCCTTTCTGGAGATCAGAAACAATTTCTGAGTACACTGTTATTTTCAAAGAGTTAAAATAACCCCGGAGAGGGAGTAATTTTGACTACTTAGGATGGAGTAACTTCGTTGAAGTTGTTTTAACTCCACATTCGGAGTTAAAGTAACCCCAAAGGGAGTAATTTTAACTCTCTAGAACGGATAAATTTTTTGGAGTTATTTTAACTCCACTTTCAGAGTTAAAGTAACCCCAGAAAGGAGTAATTTTAACTACCAGAACGGATTAAATTCACTGGAGTTACTTTGGCTCTTTTTTCGGAGTTAAAGTAATCCAAGAATGGAGTAATTTTAACTCTCTAGAACGGATAAATTTTTTACAGTTATTTTAACTCCACTTTCAGAGTTAAAGTAATCCTGGAAAGGAGTAATTTTAACTACCAGAACGGATTAAATTCATTGGAGTTACTTTGACTCTTTTTTGGAGTTAAATAAAAAAATCCAAGAATGGAGTAATTTTAACCAGTCGGGATAGAGTTATTTCATTGGAGTTCTTTTTTTTAATTCCATTTTCAGGGTTAAAATAACCCAAGAAAAAAGAGCATTAACTATGTGTTAACAAACCCAGGATGTTAACTAACCCAGGATGGAGAAACTTCATTGCATGAGTAGTTTTAACTCTATATTTGCTGTTAAATATTGTGGCATTAGCCAAAATAAAATAATGAAAGGGATCCATCAAAGCTGATCAAACCGGAATGGTTGTGGAGAACTATATGAAATTAATTAATTAAAATAAAAGACTGCAATTGGATAAACATGACTGAGGGAGTATGGGTTTAACAACATCAATATGTACTTAAGAACATCTTTTTATTTTATTTATTTACATCAAGGAATTGAATTTTAAACTTTAAAAAAACAACTAACATGGCATTTCCACTCGCATACATATAAATTTTTCTGTGCCTGCATGGATTCCAACTGGTTTAGTTATATTGAATGGAATGAAACAAGTGAAGTCCTTATGATATACAATCTTCTTTGCATGTTCAGTAGATGTCACCTCATAACTCTGAAAATGTTCATTAAATTGGGTTGTGTTTTTTTCACCGGCATCTGACTTAAAGCTATGCATTTACTGTTTACATGAATAAAGTTAATAAAATGCATCATACAAATCGACACTCATGGGACAGGTTGCTTGAATCAAAACTCGATTGCTGCCGAAGAAGAGTGTTACGAAATAAATAAAGTTAGTGTAGCACCAAAGGGACAAAATATCAAACGTTCGTCAAGCTTGAATATCAAGCGGATCAATTGCTTTAATACTCAAGCAATCACACAAGACTATTAATTAATGCTCGATTGAGCAGGGGTGTCTTCGCATAGGTCCGCCGCGTGATTAGCCAATTAGCAGCCTCGAATTGTTTTGATCCACTTAATTATTCAAGTTTATTCAAATTACGCTCGCTGCTTGCATTCAAGCTTTGAAAGCGTTGTCGACACGAGGAGAGTTAAAGAATGGTATATATCAACAACAAATTTCACCAAAGAAAGACTGTTCTTCGACTTCCTTTGCTGAATACCTCGGACAGACTAGAAACGGAACACTTTTCCAGCGAGGAAGATCGCGACAATGTCTTGTTTTACCACGAACTTCTACGGAACTCTTCCCACCGATTAGGCGAAATCTATTTGCGTTGCTGGGCTTTGGAACTCCGAAGCAATCACGCGCATAAAGGATGATTACTATATTATATTCGAATACGGGATCATAACTTCCACTTCTTGTGACAATTGTGTCAGTGGACTTGATAATGATGGAAGAGCAAGGCCGCGAGAACGTACGAATCACGAATGTCCAGTATATTATTCCAGTTGGTGTTGTGAATTGACTTGCTAATTGTTAATGACTTTAATACTTTACCTAGTTCAAGTTAATCGTTAAATTTGCTTACTAAGTCCCATTTACATTGAGCCAAATTAGCGGGTTGTGATATCGATGGGGAGCTATATTGCGTCTAAGGCAAGTGCGATGGCTCGCGATCGCTATGCCTATAATTTGGCTCCGTGTAAATGGGGATTTACTTCAGACTTACGTTCTTACATTATGCATATTGAGTAACATAGTGTAACTGTATAAGCAGTAACAGTATAAGCAGTCTTTGACTATAGGAAGTAAGATTTTATTGACATAGTGTAGTGAAAATTAAATGTGTTCAACTGTTGTTTATCTTTGAGAAATTTGTTTACTGCATGACATTAATTATGATTTTAACCAATTTGGTTGCAACAACCAATGTTGATTTTAACCAATTTGAAATTGGTTAAAAAACCATTTCTAACCATTTTTTATTGGTTGTCTCAGATGCATCTACTTGACCAATATTTATTGGTCAAAATGACCTATCTTTATGCTTATTTTGACCAATTGAATACTGGTCATTTTGACCGATAAACATTGGTCAAAGTGACCATGAAATATTGTTTGTTTTAACCAAAAAGTATTGGTTATTTCAACCAAATTATAAAATTGGTTAAAATAACCTTTTTTTACTGGTTCTCTCAGATGCATCCTGGTGACCTTTTTTTTTTGTTGTTTTAACCAGTCAGTTTTTACAGTGTGTATTCAACATGGAATACCCATCCACTTGCAAAAATTTTTTTATTTTTCTCGAAATAATAATGTTGGACAATTCCAGCAAAGCAAAAAAAAGGGTAGCACTAAATAAATTACTGAACGAATTACAGTAACATTATGTATATTTATTTTGTATAGGTATGCATAATGCATGTACTATTAATATTTTTTGCATGCATGTATGTATTTTTTTGTATATATATATATATATATATATATATATATATATAAATATATATTGTATGTAGTATTGTTCTCAGTGATTGATATCATGTACATTATTTATCTTGGTATGTTGATGAATGAATATATTGTTTTGAGTTATTTGGAAAAAAACTTGTCTCTTTTCGATGTATTGCTGGCAGACGCTAGGGCTTATGCGGGTTTATGTCACGCTTTTGTTCTTACCACCAAACCTAGCTTTGGTGTTTAAGTGGTGAGAACAAAATAATAAGGCCAATTGAACAATTGTAATGTTAAAGTTAAGTCTACTAATAATTAAATTGCCAATAACTTATCTAAAGTTTTTCCAGAAATTTAATAATTCCTATATCGAGGGAAAAAATCCCAAAAAATTGGGTTAAAAAGAATCCCAAAAATTGGGTTAAAAATAACCCCAAAAATTGGGTTAAAAAGAATCCCAAAAATTGGGTTACAAATAATCCCAAAAATTCGAGGAAAAAATACTCCATATTTGGAGTAAAATTAAGCCCCAAAAGGGAGTAATAATAATCCCAAATTATTGGAGTAAAAATAACCCCAAAAAAGCGGATGGTCCTGAACCTTTTTTTTTTAACTCCAAAATTGGAGTTAAAATAACTCCCTGGAAATAACAGTGTACCTATGCTTAACGAACGTCCACTTTAACGTCTGTTACATCATAGCAAGCTCGAAAAATACCAAATGGATGTATTAAATTTTGTACCACTGATATATTATCATCGTTGCTGTCACTTTCAAGTAGAACAATTCAAAAAATCATACAAAGGAATTAATTGCTATACAAACACCTATACATTTTTTTGTGTACCAATAATGCTATACTAACCACTTTTTCTTATAGTGCTACTTGTTTTTTTGTTTGTTTTTGCCAGTCAGAGCTACGGTGTCAGTAAATCAACCAGATAATTTAAAGGTGATGGAAAATCAAAGAAATGTAAGTATTATCTGTACTGGAATCAGTTACCCAACACCTTACGTTACATGGAAGAGATATGGAACAGAATTGACGAGAATCAATTCAACAGAAACTGCGAATAATTCCACCATTTATCAGCTGGTCGTGGAATCTAAAAGAGATAACAAGACTCGATCGTCCCTAGAAGTTACAAGTACATTGTTTTTAAGGCCAGCTGGAATATATTTCCAAGATTATGGAAACTATATGTGTGAAGTTTTAAACGAGAACGAAAGTAACGTTTCTGTTACGAAAGGAGTTAACATTCTTTGTAAGTATGCACCACCTTAATCTTCTACTAACGGTAAATGAGCTTTATACGATTTTTATTTATGACTTGCGTACTTTTCGTCCTATTCCGGAGTAGGAGTAGACATGATCAGTAACCGTGTTAATTCTTTTGGAAGCCATTCCGGTTTAGAAATAGACAGATTAGCATTCAGGATAAGCGATGTCAGAAGGTACAATTATATGGTCAGTGAGCATGCTTTGAACGAATTTTTAAAGATTGCGGAATCAGTTGATTTCAGCGAACTGGTTGACGCAGAAATTACTATTTTAGAGAGAGAGAAAAGCGATATATTTGTTCAAAGAACTGACGTTGGCTATGTTAGAACTTGCAAAAGTCACGAGCACCTGTTCCATAAGGTTCACTTCAAGAAAAAATGTGTGTGGCAACTAATTTGAAAATTTGAAAAGAATGGGGTTTAATAAATTAAAACTGCAAAACTGTGAAAGAAATGTATAAATGGAGATCCATGAACATGCAAACAAAGTTTGAGCGCTGGCTACAATATATCGTAGATGTAAATGTTTTGGCCACCGAATTAAAATTGTTTTATGTCCATATAAATTAGCCCTTATGACCTCATGTTAAAGTAAATTTGAATTTCTTACATAAAAACGAGTTTATAAGGGCTAATTCATATGTTTCAAGAAGAATTTTAAGCTGGCGGCCATTTTTTAATTAGTTCTATGTACTTTTCTTTTTGAAACAGTCCCTCCTCGACTACAAGAAAAACCAAGAAGTCGAATAATTTTTGAAGGTGATAATATTTCTTTGAATTGTCGAGCTGAAGGCTCGCCTCCACCAGTCATTACGTGGGACCTTGTAGGTGAAGGCGTTACATTGAAGAATACAACTGACAAAAATGCAAGTCTACTTCTAACAAATATAAGAAGTACTGGCCGATACAACTTTCTTGTAACTTGTCGGGCGACAAGTAAAGGTGGAGAAACAAAGGCAAATGCGGTTATAGAAATTTATGGTAAGATTTTCTTTTGACAATTAAATTTAATTATGTGTGGGTTAAGCACCTAACCCGACGTTTATTAGCGATATATACAAAGGGTTTTTCTAAAAATTAAATAGGAAAAGAGCTTGCGACGAGGCTCTATTATCATTGCGAGGTTTATATAAGGTAGGGAGGTTTATAACCTGTATTTAGTATAAATTTACAAGTTTATAATGCAAATCCTAGAATTCCATTCGCTATTGCAGGAGTTTATAATTGGTGATATAAACCTCTGGGATAAACCAATGAAAATCATTCTTTTAAAAAAATTTACCAATGACAAAATGCGTAGTATACCACGAACAATGATTGTTAGAGCCAGCGATTGTTCTGTTAAGCAACAATGGCGCCGAAATTATAACGGAGTGGGCAAATGAAAGAAGAAATTGAACATTTAGGCGAAGCAATACGTTCTACAGAAAACAAAAACGGCTACAAAATGGTTAGAATGGAAATTATTAATGGTAAGATCGTTAAATTGTTTATCTGTGTTCGTTTAAAACGAAATAACTGCAAACAAAACACATTTCAAAATTACGCTTGCTGTTGACAAGATTTCGTGATGTAAACCATATGCGAAATGAATGTTTCTTTCAACTTTTTGTCACTTTTACAAATCAAATGAGTGGATATATATTGTTTCAATATTGTACATGAAAATCCATGCTAAATTATGCAAGAAAACTTTGCTTTTCCATCAGTTACTGTGCGGGCCAAGGAGATGTCCGAAATGACTGTTGAACGTTTGTAGTTGGCGGTTAAAAAAAGTATTAAACGAGCCTAAAAGAATATGTTATGGTCGAGAATTTATTTAACTTTTGTTGGTAAATTTATACTAAAACAATTAAACAACTCGCCCTCGTTTTCTATGAGCGATAGTCGACTCGGCTTCACCTCGTTGACTATTCGCTCATAGAAAACTCGGGCTCGTTGTCTAATTGTTAAATAAAACGCGGTACATCAAAGAAAGCCGACTTGATCATATTATAAGCATGCGTAGAACCTCTTCTGAGTTCTAAACAAATATGCATGCATGCAGTGATAATAATATCTGAAAGTACAAATTGTAAGATAGTTTTTTATTATTCTGTTTATGTAAAATTCTGTTTATCTGACCACTGAGCCACGGAGGCCGTTGCCGAGAGCTTGATCGCGAGTTCTGGATATATTAAGGTGGTAATGCCAGGAGAGAATTGTGTTAATGCCCAATATTACTTACATATAGCGAGTTCTGAGGATGTTGGGTGAAGGAAAATTCGAGTGTAGAATATATACATTTTAAGACCAAACCGGGACCAGTTGCGAAAAATGCAACTACACAGGCCTTCCGGCAGGAATTGAACCCACGACCTTGCGATTCTAGTGCAATGCTCTGACCACTGAGTCACGGAGGGCGTTGCCGAGAGCTTGATCGCGAGTTCTGTATATATAATAAGGTGGTAATGCCAGGAGAGAATTGGGTATATTATAAGTAATATTGGGCATTTCACTCGATTACATAGCGTGTTGTGAGGATTTTGGGTGAAGGAAAATTCGAGTGTAGAATATATACATTTTAAGACCAAACCGGGACCAGTTGCGAAAAATGCAACTACACAGGCCTTCCGGCAGGAATTGAACCCACGATATACAGAACTATTATATATACGATTATATATACAGAACTCGCGATCAAGCTCTCGGCAACGCCCTCCGTGACTCAGTGGTCAGAGCATTGCACTGGAATCGCAAGGTCGTGGGTTCAATTCCTGCCGGAAGGCCTGTGTAGTTGCATTTTTCGCAACTGGTCCCGGTTTGGTCTTAAAATGTATATATTCTACACTCGAATTTTCCTTCACCCAAAATCCTCAGAACACGCTATGTAATCGAGTGAAATGCCCAATTTTATATATATATATATATATATTGTAATAAAAGTAGCGTGCTGCGTAGGCAGTGTAGAAACAACAATCGAAAATAAGTAAGGTTAGATATACTGCTGAAACAGAGAACGTAGGAGTCTAACGTTTCGAGCGAAGGCCCTTCGTCAGAGAGAAACGTAAAGAGTGTAAACAAACAATGAGCTTATGTACGAAAGGTAATCATGTGACCAAAAATAAGCCAATCAGATAAAAATGACAATAACAAATTGATAATGAGATGCGAAAAATTAGCAAATGAAATCAAAATAACAATAACAAATCGATGGGATGCGAAAGACATTTGCTATTCATACCGTCGATGAGCAAGGAGGGGGTGTAAAAAGGATGAGCGAGAGTAAAAATAAATAAATATATAAAGTGAAAACGCTGTTTATGTCCGCCCTTGCTAAACAGAAACAATGTCTTCAGATCGGGTGTCAAATAAAAGAAAAACGTTCGTTGAGTCCATGAGGATGAATGGTACCAATTTTGAAAATGAGACGCTTTTCTAGTCTTTTGCGGCTGACATTACCGCCAGAAATGGGCCATCTCACCCATTTCTTTGTGCCATCTCACCCATTTCTTTGTACCAGTCTCAAAAGACTAGAAAAGCGTCTCATTTTCAAAATTGGTACCATTCATCCTCACGGACTCAACGAACGTTTTTCTTTTATAACACCTCTGAAGACATTGTTTCTGTTTAGCAAGGGCGGACATAAACAGGGTTTTCACTTTATATATTTATCTATTTTTACTCTCGCTCATTCTTTTTACACCCCCTCCTTCTTGTTCATCGACGGTATGAATAGCAAATGTCTTTCGCATCTCATTATCGATTTGTTATTGTCATTTTTATCTGATTGGCTTATTTTTGGTCACATGATTACCTTTCGTATATAAGCTCATTGTTTATTTACACTCTTTACGTTTCTCTCTGACGAAGGGCCTTCGCTCGAAACGTTAGACTCCTACGTTCTCTGTTTCGGCAGTATATCTAACCTTACCATATTTCGATTATTATATATATATATATATATATATATATATATATATATATATACCAGGTGATCTGAAAACACGGAAAAGGACTGGGACTAGTTGTCAAATAGAAATCCATTTTTCGAATTAAACTATTTAATATCTCGTGAAATATACTTTATTTTGTTCCCAAATTTAGCATAGACTTATCATTTTCAACACTGAACATAAATACAAAGTTTCAACCAGTTTGATAAAGGAAAATGAAAGAAATAAGTTATCCAATACAGCAAAATGGATTTCTATTAGGTTGCTAGTTCCAGGCCTTTCCCTCACGGTCAGATCACCTGGTATATAGACCACTTTCATATACTTTATTTGCAGAATACTTTAAGTATAACAAAAATGCTATAAATTTCCGTGTTTAGATGCTATGATCCCACACTGGTATTGACCAATTATTATAGCGTGCGGGACATATAGACTACTTTATTATACAGTGTGTATGAAAAACCCCGCACCCTTAAGGTGCTGTTACACGATACGATTTTTCTTGCAACTTGCAACAAATTTACACATGGAAAAAAAAATCGCAAGTTGCAGGAAGGGTGTTACACGTTCAGCAACTTGCGATTTTTGTTGTAAGTTGCAACAGAAAGTAGAACCCATCCAACTTTTCTTGCAACTTGCAACACGGCAAAAATGACAAAATTGCAAGTTGCTATACGGGGTGTTACACGGTGCGATTTCTTATGCAACTTACAACATTTAGTGATTTGTTGCAAGTTGCAAGAAAAATCGCATCGTGTAACAGCGTCTTTAGAATATGAATTATTATTCTGTTCAAACAACCTGTTGTAGTAGTTTGAAAGCCACCTCTGAACCACGGATGCGTAAAAAACACGGTCTTCTACACCTGGGAAATTAAGATAACTTGAAGTGTGTGCATGGTGAAAGTATTTAAATACGTTTTCTCTTCCTGTTTAACTTATGTGTTGATTAATTTATAACGCAGCGCTTTTAGGGCTTTCAAACTACTACAATAGGTTGTTTTAAAAGAATACTAATTCATTTTCTAAGGTTCCGTTTTTTTGATACACACTGCAGTCATCGCTTTAGATATTCTTTTATGTGCATCTAAATTAGCTTACTCGTCTTGCTATGAAGCAGATCCTTTTAAATTTCAGACACACAAACGAGGCGAGGAAGGCTTATTATTAAGATGCACATAAAAGAATATTCAATTAAACTGGAAATACATGATCGCAACAACCCCTCGCCCACTTTTAATATATACATTTTTGTAACCCCCCCCCCCCCCCCCCCAACCCAACCCAACCCCCCTCCCCCCAACCCCCAACAAATTCAATATATTCGAACCAATACATTATTGTCAGATGAATGTGCCCTTAGGGGTGGACCATTAGAAATCAAGGGAGGGGGGTGTGAAAAATATGTTCGCATGAATTTTTTTTTCAGCTCAAATTCCCTGCAGGATTTTTTTTTTCAGTGTGCAAGCTCTGCGGGAATTTTTTTTTTATGGGGTTATTTAAGCGATACACGAAAGGATGCCTGTCCAAAACTGACCACGTGGCACTTTATAAAAACAGCGAGATGTGGCCTACAAATACAAGTATAACTAGCGATCATATTAAAGTGGTGAATAGCTGGCTTGCACGCTATTAAAAAGACGATGATGATAAATATCAGTGTTCAAAAGTGTTTCTCTGGAGGGTTTGGAGGGTTTATAAAATTGAACCACTCAATAAAAAGTTGCACACAGGGGCATAGGAAGCTTGATAAACTTAGGGGGGGCAACTCCCACGGGGCGCCACCATGGTTGGCGCCGAGCGTAAAAATTTTGAAAATTTGGCGTCTCTAGATCATCGGAAATGGCATTTTCAGAGTCTTCTCTACCTCTTTCGTTAGGCCCTTTCATTAATTCTTTCATTATGATTTGTGAGTATGCTATCCGTCAGTCAGTCAGGATTATTATTATTAATTGGCCGAAATTAATAATAAATCAATTATTTTTGGGGGGACTGAAAGCTATTCCGGGCCACCCTATAAAATATTGGGGGGGGGGGGGGGCTGTCCCCCGGCCCTCCTGCTTCCTACGCTCCTGGTTGCACAAACTCTGAATTCGAGTTTCGCTATTTCGAATTTATTTTGCATCCTCCTTAATTTTTATTTCACAATTTTTATTTTTTATTTGAGATAATTAATATAAATGAAATAAGGAAATTTTATATAACAATGAATAATAGATAGTTTGTAGTGTTTGAAACTACCTGAAGTTTCTAAATAGTATATTTGACTGTTTAATCAGTGAGGTTTTCCTTTTTATCATATGATAAATTACATGGTGCACTTTGCTTGCACGAATTTTTTTGTTGTTGTTGATCGTTTGCACGATTTTTTTTTCTTTATCATTTTCCTTGCGCGAATTTTTTTTTGGTAATTGTCACCCCCCCCTCCCTTGATTTCTAATGGTCCACCCCTTAGTCAATCACATCTCACCAATCCCACGGTGTTGATTTCAAAACGGTTAACTTTGACTTAAATTTAGAACATGTTTTGACTGCCAACGACTGTATTGATATTGCATGATTTTCTTTTTCAAGACTCAGCTAAACTGGTAAATATAAATCTCCTACCGTTAAACTTTCTTCTGCTTTTGTCACCACAAACACTGCTAATTCAGGCTATACTCTTTTCAGAATTCAGATTGTTTTCCTCGTTCGGTTTCTTACTTTTTCCGTGACCAGGCATCATTCAAATCTTTTCAAGATCTAAAAAGCCGTTGTTTCAAACTGATTTCTTCATCGTTGTCCCTCGAGTTAAGTAGAATAATACACCAGAGCAGAATTCTTTACAGGCTTTGGCCAGTTTTAGGACACAAGTGTCGTTCCGTGACCAGGCATCATTCAGTTCTCTTCAGTGATTACGATTCAGTGATTACGTGAGATTTAACCAAACAGAGCATGCGTTGTACAATATAAAATGAAAATGACGTCAAACGTGTCTCTGTACTCTGAGTGAAAATGGCTCTCGTCAAATCAGAGCGTGCGTAGCATACCTGTTATTTTATAAATATATATATAAACATCTCGCAGAATTTCTTTCCCACTTGCGTGTAATTTCGCGTGTAAGTGAACTCCACGCGTGTCGAGATTAGCACCCTCACCCGGGCTCCGGGCCTTCGGCCCTACGCCCGGGCTCGGGGATTATCTTTAAACTTCAAGTAAACGACAATTTTTGTTAATGTAAACATGTTTCGGCAAAGTTACTTTCGGACCTTTGAAAAACTGTCGATTAAGAAACGCAAAGCTGGTCTCATCGTTGCCTTCCCCAAAGACTGTCAAACATTAAAAAAATTTGTCGTTTGCTTGAAATTTATAGTAAGTTTAGTGCTCTTAAGAACATATAATTACGGATAAATTATCTTTGTCAACAACTACTAGCGTGGGCACTTTAAATATATATGCCAAGCCTACAGGCAACGTCTTTGATGGTACGGTGGATTGAAACATATGTTGACAATTTTTGAATTCTTTCACGCTATCTCATAGCTAGTTCAGCACAGCAAAACCCATCACTGCATGAACAAAACCCATCATTCTCCGTCTTTGTGCGTGATGGTATAACACTGGTTTTGAACAGCTGAATATTTTAAGGCATCAAACACTAGGATGATTATTTGTCCTTAAGACCACGTCCACACGTATGCGTTTTCATAGCGTTTTTATATTGTTCTCGGTCCTCAGGGGAGGAGAAAACAATGGTCTCATTACCTGAAACAATATGAAAACGCTAGGAAAACGTATACGTGTGGACGTGGCCTAAAAAGTCAAACATATATATTTCTCATTTTTCGTCGAATTTGAATCCTCGGCGAAACGCCTCGTTGGCTATTAGTTCGTATGCAACGAGAGTGAATGGTGTAACTCTTTTATTATATAGCCAAGCACTGTACAAGAGACAATGTTTGAAACAACAAACTTCCGGCATAGGCAACTAATACTTCCGCCATGCGTAATGATACATTCACATAGTTTCTCGCTGAGCTATTCGGTAAACAGCTTCGAAATGTTGTATAAATGTTGCTCGAGAGGCAAAAAATGTGTTGAGCAGATCAACAAGCTTGATTTTAACCGTGAGTTAATTTAGTCGGGTTTTTGAAGTAAAAAGACGTAATTTTTAGGTGAATTTTACCATTTAGCATGCTAAATTGTGTATTTGTTAATGTCTTTTTACACAATGTTGTTTTTTTATACATTAGTTTGACGGTTTTGATGTTTTTCTGTATAAAAATCCGTCAATTTCAACTCTTTTTGGCAGTTTAAAAAAACACAACATGCCGCCATCTTGTTTTTCCTCTGCTAGCACGATATGATATCAGCTCATATCGTGCTAGCAGAGGAAAAACAAGATGGCGGCATGTTGTGTTTTTTTAAACTGCCTGGTAGTAGGGAACCAATCAGATTACGTAAAAGCTCATATCCGATAGCATAAGTAAGAGATTGAAATGAATGAGACAATCCCCGTTTTGTGAAATTTCGGCAAGCCATAAAATTGTGTAAAGTATCCAGCATTTTCCAAATCAAGTATAACATTTCGTTTAACCTTTTTTGAACTTCAGTAGTCGAATCTGATGATAAAATAAAATAAAATAAATGTTTCTATATTTATTCTAAATATTTTGTCATAGATCAATGGACGAAAATTTTAATACAAGTGCAGAGTTTACGGTAACTAAAAGTACTTTGAAACTGCTTGCATTTTCGACGTTTAATGAAAAATAAGAGCCATATACATGTATAATAAAATTCTTGTTACAACCTTGCTGGTTTGTCTTTACGTGAAAATTATCCTGCCTTTGTAGTTTTCGTTTAAATATATTTTTTTTTACAATTTTTAAATGCATGCATGTGTCGAAAGTTTAATTAATCTTGATATTCATTTCTTTTTCAGTAAGACCAAGAATTATCAATTTGACAAAGAGTTTCACCGCAATTGCTTTCAATAACATAACCTTGAAGTGCGATATTCTGGCGAATCCTTCTCCTCAAGTGTGGTGGACAAAAGATGGCAACGTTTTACACGTGGACAACATCGGCTTTAAAAATGGGAACAAGACTCTTATTATCACGGGTGCTGCTCCTTACAATGTTGGAAATTATTCGTGTTTTGCAAGAAACAATTTATCAGCCACTAACAAACGCCTACATTTGAATCTAAAACGTAAGACATATATAGCTTACAAATTCTGAAACGATATAGAATATTAAAGTTCGCATTTTGCATCACGCTGAAAGCTGAAACAAGCGGACCACACAGTTTAATACTTATGAGAAAATTGAAGTAACGTTTGTTTATAAATCGTCAATAATATAATTTTTAGAGTAAATGCATGCTTTTACTAGAACATCACTGTGCATTTTTCATACATTTTGTATTTATTATTAATGCTAGTATATTTTTTGACATGCAAAGAAAATACCACAGTAAAGGCTCTTTTCCACTCATCGCAGAAACTAGTTCGCAGCTTGCTGCGAGTACTCGTATCTCATTAAAAAGAACTCACTGGTTTTTGCGATGACTGGAAAAGAGCTGTAACAGTCAAACTATTATTGGTAAGACGTCCCAATATAGTGGTACATAGATCGACATGCAGCTGGTGGTCATGCATAGTCTATACGGACATTGTACTGCAAAAATATGACTATAATATACCATTATAGGATTGTCTTAAATTTAATTTAATTCAATCCGATTCAATGCAATCCAATGCAATTCGATTCAATTCAATTCAATTCAATTCAATTCAATTCAATTCAATTCAATTCAATTCAATGCATGCAATTTAATTCAATATAATTCAAATGCAAAACAATGCAATGTAACTCAATTTATTCAGTTCCGTTCGCGGCTTAGTCCTGCTCGGTTCGGTTTTTATAGATTCACTGAAAGTGTTCAAATATTACCAGAAAGTGTTGTGGTTTTGGTGGAGGTCAATTTGTTAGCTAACATGCTCTCTACCACGCTTTCCTATCTACCTTCCAAGCCCTAAGTATATCACATAGCAAAGATGTTTGGCCGAGGGTTTTGTACTGGTCGACGTACATCCATGTAAAGACCAAGATATTTTATCAATTGAAAGTTAAATAACTTTAGTGAGTTAATCCATTAACCTTAGTTTATTGTTTAAAAAATTCCTGGTTGGAGATTTTGAAATGACGTAATTAATATACCTTTTATTTGCACGGTCTTCTTACGAGCGCTGTAATGATTTAATTGTTGCGTAATACTGAGCTTTTTAAAAAAATGTGTACAGTAGGACATTTTGAATTTTTGATCGAAACGCAATCTGATCTTTTCGAAATGCTTTAATTTACTAGATGAAGCTTAGCATACATAGCACTTTATGTAGGCTTAACCCAACACAAAACCTAACCTTAAGCTGGATTTCCACTTGGCGAAAAATGTCGCACGAAGCGACATTTTCTTTTGTCTCATAAGCTCTCACGTGGAACTAATAATTAGCCAAGACAAAAGCAAAAGGTCGCTTCGTTCGAAAAATATCGCCTAGTGGAAAACAGCCTTTACGTTCTATCTTAGGAATTAGTGAAGCACCTTGTAATCAGTTCATGTCCAATATACATCAGTTCCTAAGTCTACATAAAGTACTTGGGTCATGTTGGACATGAATTTATAACTATGCCGTGCATGCTTCACCTTTACCATGGTTATCTGGGTGAGATGGAGAAGACATCAGCATTTGAAAGCTTATTAAAATTTCACAATATCAGAAATTACGGATTAACTATTGTGGGGAGTTGCCCCATTTTCTAACTTCCCTCCCATGTACCAAATCTATTGTTCAAAAAGCCACTACAATTAATTTTTCAATATTTCATAATTACAGGTCTTCCTAAAGCTAACATCTTAGACAAAGATGGAATTATAAGAAAATTGATATTGATGAAAAGACAAAAAAACGTTCGTATATCCTGTCTTGGTTATGGTTATCCCAAACTGAGGGTCACGTGGAAATTAAATGGCAGCAATATTCCGGAAAGCATTTCAGGGAGAAATGATGTACATCAAACATCTTGGCACTTTAATATTAATGGTTATCGTTGGATTTACAGCGTATTATACTTCAATCAAAGTGGTGCACAATTTAAAGACTTCGGGAATTACACCTGTGAAGTTTCCATTGAGTTGGCCGCGAAACATATTGACGCAGAAATTTTGGAAATCCTATGTAAGTAGATGTTTTACAACTTGCAAAAAACTACAATGGGAACTAAAACGTCAATGGTCCCTAAACTTTTTTCTCCTAGTGGCCACTCTGACAATATTCGTTCTCTTTCGCGGCACCCCTTTCTCGATTTTGCCAATCTCAGTGAAGAGATAAATAAATAAATGACTGCTGTACGTTGTTCCTTGAGATAAATTATGCATATATTTTATTTATCCGAATTACATGTAACAAAGTCGAATGCACCCACTGTAAGTAATGAAAGAGAGCGGGTGGCAATGAAGAAAAGGAATCCCAATACTGTTTCACTGACCGTTTTTTTTGTTTAAATATGTATGGAAATCATAATTCGGAACGGAACAATAGCTTTGTAAACCTAGTTTAACACTGTGACAAGAATTGAAATCCTAATCCTAAATTCTACAGGTAGCTAGTAACCCTAACACGTAACTGGAAAATCTGTTCGGGGTTTACAAAATATGATACTCTACACTATCTATTACATGGCCGTAGGATGCAGGGGGCGCGGGGGGATGGTGCCCCCTATTCACCGGAAGCAGGGGAAGCCCCCTAAAAATTTGACGTCAAAGCACGAGTTTTCTGCTGCCAGTTAGCACAGACGTAGTAAACTGACTACAAGCAGAACCAGGTATTGATATTCTTCCAAAAATTATTTATGTAATATTTAAAACATGAGCAGCAGTATATGAAGCACGTACTGCGAATGTTTTGAACAACTTCAAAAACAATCCATTTGGTAAGTTAAATGGCGTATATAGTAATTTTGGAAAATAACGTTGTCTAATTAACCCAGAGAATTTCGCCAGAAATCCAGATGTAAAACCACGGACATGGTGTGTTTTCCTCATGAATTATTAATGAGTTTTTGAACTATAATTAATATGAAAAACCATAGTTGATAGAGGGAGATGGTTAGGAAACTTCATAAAATAATGTGTTCTAGGTTTTTGTGTATCTTGTGCACGGTCACGGTTGAAAATTCTATTGTTTTACTATTGTTTTACCTTTGCGAACTAAGATAGCAGTGTAAAAGAGAATGGGCACTACGTGTTTATTTTGGCTTCTGGTTCGAGGAACACCGCTGCCATAAGTTTTGCGAATGTGCGACGTCCGAGCTCGTCCTCGGAAAAAGAGCGGGTAGGCACTGAAATATTTGGACTGGTCCGAGAGTCCCACACAAAAGTTACAATTATAAGCATACTACCAAAAAGATAAGGTAGGTAATTTGTGCATGGCCTCCTTGTCAATATTGTAACATATTCTGAATTTACCCCTTCGTAATTTTCTTTACCCTTTTTTTAAAACACAAATGAATAGTCGAGTCTTACTTAGTCTTCACTGTCTGTTTGTTGTCGCCACGGCTAGTTCCCACTTCTCTTGCAATGTTTACTCAGCGAATTCACGCATGCGCAAACGTTTGGCGGCGGTGTTGGTTCGAGATATTCCAGTACTTATTACAAATAATGACATATTTCGAGCTGTGCTTCCAATAGAAAACGTTTGTGTTCAGTCGTTTGTCCATATCAAATGAGCTTTAAAAAACTTGTGCAGGTCAAACCCCGTTCAACCTCCAAGTGGGTTCTTTGTTCAATATATTTGAAGTTTGCCGGGTTTCCTATTCATCTCCCTCTATCAACTATGCAAAAACTACATGCCGTGTTAAAATTAATTACATGCATTGAGGTATTTACTGTGCGTGTATACCTTTTTTTAGTTTACCCTGTTGTCAACGCTGGTCCAAGCGATGTTACTGCATTTGAGGGTTCGGAGGCGATATTTAACTGCGAAGTTGACGGTAAACCAGACCCTTCAACATCCTGGCTTTTTCAAAATGAAACGATTTCAACCAACCACAGCGTGCTATCTAACGGTAGTCTGATACTGTACTCTGTGCGAAAGACAGAAGAAGGAACTTATTCCTGTTTTGCGAAGAATAAGGCTGGTCAGAGCAATATATCGAGCGCTGTGCTTACTGTACGTGGTAAGTTTGTAGGCAAAGTATTGTAGTTTTGATATATATATATATACATATATATATATATATATATATATATATAAAATATTAAAATATCTTTTGTGAAGTCTTAGCCCTATTATAACAAACACTAACTGCTATAATTTTGAACCGAAGGTTAATACTCCTTTCTGTTTTAAAATGGTTTAAGCCCGTAATTGTTGATACGTTGTGGTTAGTTGGTTATACCTTTTGTGGTTTATATATTTAAACGTTTTTTAGGCCTAAAAGCCACAATTGATTGATTGATAATAATATTTATTCAGGAAAAACCAACATCACAAAAGTGTTTTTCAGAAGGTTCCTGAGAAACATAAAAATACAAAATATAAAAAGAAATAAAGTACAGGATATGTATCACAAAATTATGAAGTAAGAATATATGTGCTAATGATTAATATAGCTATATTACAAAGAAAGAGCAAGTAAGGTAAACAGTAATATTATGGTTGTGGTAGTTTAAGGAGTTCGTTTTTAAAAGTTGGCAATTGTTCAATTGATCTTATATTGGGATCCAAAGCGTTATACTCTTTACAAGCATGATATGTGAGTTTCTGCTTCCCCCAATTTGTCTTTGGTTTACTGAGGTAAATATCGTCCTTGCGTCTTGTATCATAAGTATGATTAATATTAGTCAGTTCGAAATCAAAATCTATTAAATTATTTTTACACTTGAAAATCGTTAAAATGCGATGTAAATAGCGCCGGTATATAAGTGGATGCCAGTGTAGTTTGTTTAGGGCTTCAGTTGAGGAAGATAAATGAGGAACATCAAGGATAGTTTTAGCAGCTTTATTCTGAAGAATTTGCAGTTGGTCCATAAGAGAGGAGTTATTTTTGTCACCCCATATAATGTCTGCGTAATCAAACAGTGGGAGAATGAGAGCAGTAGTAATACCCCCCCCCCCCCCATATGGCGGCCAAAGGGATGCCGCCTCATTAAATATTCAACTTATTGTTTATTCATTCTCCTTTGTGACGTTCTAACCCTAATCTCATTATGCATACGTCATTATTTCTCAGGCTCCTTTGGGACGTAGTAACCCTAACTCTCCCTCCAACCCTAGTCGTTACTCAACCCCCCGTGTAATACGTCATTCCCGATAGGTCTCCGACTGATTCCCGAAGTTCTGGGTTACGTAATTATCAAAAGGCACTTGACTTATATCCTTACAAGTACTAGTAATTACCTTTTCATTTATACACTTTTCCCTACTGACAGTCGACAGTTGTGGGACACGTAGACGTACAGAGCATGCGTACAGTAAACTTTAACAAAATAGACGTTCTTTACAAGGAACTAAAGAGAAAGTGAGAGAGGCACTTTATATTTTTTATCTGAAACCTTGTCTCGATGAGTATAGAGAGTTTTGGGCAGCCGAAGTGTCTGAATTGGCAGAGCTCGTATAGACTCAGATTAATAGCATACATGAATATTATATCAGTTTGGAACTTAAACGGCCAAACAGTTCTTTACACATTTACTTGGACATATGTGCCGAATTGTCGCTTATTTGGCTTTAGTTTATAAAGTAAACGATGCCTTGAATGAAGAAACCGTTCGGCAAGCTGTTCGAAAGACATTGAAACACTTTCTTCAGATAAACGGCTGACTCGGCTATTTTATTAACGTCGTCAAGCATCTTGTTAATGTTGCTACGGCTGATATTTGC
Source organism: Corallium rubrum (assembly GCA_964035015.1). Taxonomy (NCBI): domain Eukaryota; kingdom Metazoa; phylum Cnidaria; class Anthozoa; order Scleralcyonacea; family Coralliidae; genus Corallium; species Corallium rubrum. Next base: position 17,272,910 of record OZ035998.1, on the reverse strand, counting down.
ATATTTATCCTGAGTGCACGTGCAGGAGACAAAAGAAAAACTCATTAGGGGCAATTAAGAGGATTAAGCGCTTAGGCAGGTATAGGCGAGAAAGTCATTAGCGTGCACTTTGCATAAGACAGAATTCACAACAATCGGTTTAAAATATTTATTTACACAAAAAACTCTTGATTATTTAGTGATCTATCGGTAACACTAGCATATGGACATACAGTACATCTTATAATCCGAAGGCATGGATCATGAGTCTTGAATTCTGTACCACAAACATTACATATCAGATTTCGAATAACGCATTTGTTAAAATATTTCCACAAAGTCCACAAACACTTAGGACACTCAGTTACATGTGTAAAAGTAACAGGATTCTGACAACGTTCGCAATCAACAGGTTCGTCAATTATAGAATTTTCTGATTCTATTTCGGTGTAATCTTTATCGTGTTCTGAATCTTCTTCGGAGGACGTTTCTTCGTTTTCGCTCTCTGATTCTGTTTCTTCTTCTGCCTGCGCCAACATTGTCAGCACTCGAACATTTTCGATAAGGTTTTTGTCAATGTTAATGTCGGCGAGTCCTTTTACAAATACATTTAGACCAGCTGGTTCGGGAATTGCCTGAGACGTAAGGTGATACGCAGTATTCTACCAATTCGGCTATTTTTGTGTTTGGTATAGTTCTTCCTTGATACACAATTTCTCCTTTGGGATTCCATGTTAAGTTGACATAGGACGCGAGTAAACTATTCAGCAAAGAAGACGCTGTCGCTTCATCCACTCCGTAGTCAAAGTGTGACAGTATTTCTTTAACACGAAAATCATCATGTAATCTTTCTCCCATCGTGTTCAGGGTTCGAATGAGGGTCTTTACAAAATATCGTTCTTTTATATTAGTTCTGCGAGTCCTTCTAAAACAGGACCAAGTAAGACATCAAGAAATCCTGCACCTTTTTGAACCAGTATCTCCTTCTTTCTCATAAAACTACTTCGGGGACTAGCCAAAGTTGATATGTCGTCGCTATAAGGCTTAACGTCTTCAAGCAAAGCAGGTGATAATTGATATTGCATTGACCAAAAGTTAAACATACAATCACAAATGCATCTAACTTGCTCGGGGCTTGCAGTCTCCAACAGAGCTCGCTGTTGAATAGGTTCACTTGTACATAAAAGTTCAAGAAACGGTTTGTGCTTTTTGATCAACATCTCTATTTGACAGTCAGTGTCTAAATGAGGAAAACGCTACCAAAACACACATTTTAAGAGGAGGAGGAGAAGGAGGAGGAGGAGGAGGAGGAGGAGGAGAAAGAGGAGGAGGAGAAGGAGGAGGAGGAGGAGGAGGAGAAAGAGGAGGAGGAGGAGGAGGAGAAAGAGGAGGAGAAGGAGGAGGAGGAGGAGAAAGAGGAGGAGGAAGAGGAGGTGGAGGAGGAGAAAGAGGAAGAGGAGGAGGAGAAAGAGGAGGAGGAGGAGGACAAAGAGAATGAGAAGGAAGAGGATGAGAAGGAGGAGGAGGAAGAGGATGAGAAAGAGGAGGAGGAGGAGAAAGAGGAGGAGGAGGAGGAGAAGAAAGAGGAGGAGGAGGAGGAGGAGAAAGAGGAGGAGGAGGAGGAGAAAGAGGAGGAGGAGGAGGAGAAAGAGGAGGAGGAGGAGGAGGAGGAGGAGAAAGAGGAGGAGGAGGAGAAAGAGGAGGAGAAAGAGGAGGAGGAGGAGGAGAAAGAGGAGGAGAAGGAGGAGAAGGAGGAGGAGGAGGAGGAGGAGAAAGAGGAGGAGGAGGAGAAAGCGGAGGAGGAGGAGAAAGAGGAGGAGGAGGAGAAAGAGAAGAAGGGGGAGGAGGAGGAGGAACAAATAAACACACACACATACATACATACAAAAGCATTTAGCTTAAAAATATTTATTTCGGTTTTCGTTCAAACATATACATATAAAAAGTTTTAGTAAGGTCTGCTTCTTAGATTATATTTAGGCGTTTTTATTTTAAAGGTAGCGTGATAGTCTTTCTTGTCTTCTGGTGATAATTGTGATACATCTTCTTTTGTCATGGGTAAATATTTTGATCTAGTCATCAATAGATGATGTTCATACTCTTCTCTATCATCTGGGGTCATCTTTGCCAAGTCGCTTTCCTTCCAATCCGAAGAGCTTTCCCAATTATGAAAGAAATTATGTTTAAGCGTCGGTTGTTCAACGGTAGGAGGCGGTGTTACAAAATAGGTTTTAGGTGTAGCATGGAAACTCCACGGAAGATCGTCAGTTTCTTGCTTTATCTCCGGTGTCAAATTTTCTGTATTTTGCTGAGTTTGAAGATTAGTCAGAGGTTGAGACTGATTATGCAGTTGGTTTTGAAACGTCAGGAAACGTCCTAGCTGATTGGAGTAAAGTACGTTCTTTTCGTCAGGTGTTAACTGTGGCGCTTGTACAATATCTTGCATTTTTTGTTCTGTATTGTACATGGCATTAACGATTGGAGGTAATTGATAGGATTGCTTTTGTATGAAACTACCCAGCTGTTGCTGCAGGCTTGAGCTATTTTCTCCAGGTAGAACATTGGTCTTGAGGCGATGATCGTCGTCCGTGGTCGGTTTCAGATCAAGCATTAAATAACCATGAGGACGAGTTGTGGCTTCCTCGTAACTCTTCATAAATTCATGGACATGACCTGGGTTCACCTGCCGTGCCAAGACAGAAATTTGTTGCTTATCCCTTGGAGACTTGAATAGTACGATATAGTGTGCGTTGAGGCTGATGTTTCTTGTTTCTTTGCCTTGGTGAAATATATTCTGAACAATATAGATCACGGAGAGATTCCTGTGATGACTACCTTTAGTAAATAGACTAGCAATACGTTTATCTCTTCCTGACTGATCCATGAGATCATCGAGGACGATCAGGTTACGTTGAGAGACTTCAAGAAAATTATCAGAGTCAATGTCGGAAGGTATACCCTCATAGAATTCGATGCCTGGTATTGTTTTGATCATTTCTAAATACATGGGCTGCCATTGCCCATAGCACCAAATGATACGTTCGGGAGGAGGATTAATCGTAGTTTTGGCGTTTTCAAGAAGCGTTTTCACCCATACTGTTTTACCACTCTGTGTGCATCCAGCGACAATGCAAGTAAATGGATGCTGCATGACTGTTGCGTCATTGAGAAGATGTGCTGGTCTTGAATAAGTACTGTTTTTATGGAAATTTTTTATATGACGTTGCATGTTGAATAGTGTAGAAAACGTTTTTCCACAAGTGCTGCAGACATAAGACATGTTCACTTGTTGAAGAACATGAGCAGAATAAACATTTCTAGAGAATGTCATATAATTTATTTCTCCTCCTCCTCTTTCTCCTCCTCCTCCTCTTTCTCCTTCTCCTCCTTCTCCTCCTTCTCCTCCTCTTTCTCCTCCTCCTCCTCTTTCTCCTCCTCCTCCTCTTTCTCCTCCTCCTCCTCTTTCTCCTCCTCCTCCTCCTCTTTCTCCTCCTCCTCCTCCTCTTTCTCCTCCTCCTCCTCCTCTTTCTCCTCCTCCTCCTCCTCCTCTTTCTTCTCCTCCTCCTCCTCCTCTTTCTCCTCCTCCTTCTCATCCTCTTTCTCCTCCTCCTCTTTCTCCTCCTCCTCCTCCTCTTTCTCCTCCTCCTCCTCCTCCTCTTTCTTCTCCTCCTCCTCTTTCTCCTCCTCCTTCTCATCCTCTTTCTCCTCCTCCTCCTCTTTCTCCTCCTCCTCCTCCTGTTTCTCCTCCTCTTCCTCCTCCTCTTTCTCCTCCTCCTCCTTCTCCTCCTCTTTCTCCTCCTCCTCCTCCTCTTTCTCGTCCTCCTCCTCCTCCTCTTTCTCCTCCTCCTCCTCCTCCTCCTCCTCCTCTTTCTCCTCCTCCTCTTAAAATGTGTGTTTTGGTAGCGTTTTCCTCATTTAGACACTGACTGTCAAATAGAGATGTTGATCAAAAAGCACAAACCGTTTCTTGAACTTTTATGTACAAGTGAACCTATTCAACAGCGAGCTCTGTTGGAGACTGCAAGCCCCGAGCAAATTAGATGCATTTGTGATTGTATGTTTAACTTTTGGTCAATACAATATCAATTATCACCTGCTTTGCTTGAAGACGTTAAGCCTTATAGCGACGACATATCAACTTTGGCTAGTCCCCGAAGTAGTTTTATGAGAAAGAAGGAGATACTGGTTCAAAAAGGTGCAGGATTTCTTGATGTCTTACTTGGTCCTGTTTTAGAAGGACTCGCAGAACTAATATAAAAGAACGATATTTTGTAAAGACCCTCATTCGAACCCTGAACACGATGGGAGAAAGATTACATGATGATTTTCGTGTTAAAGAAATACTGTCACACTTTGACTACGGAGTGGATGAAGCGACAGCGTCTTCTTTGCAGGGGAACTCTAATTTGTTCTTTGTAGGGGAACTCTAATTTGTGGGGATTTTATATACGAGAGTCTTGACAATTTTTAATAGACGTTCAACTATACAGAGCGGCAAGCATGGCGTAATTAAAAATAGATTACACAAGTTGAAAACATCAAACATTCATATGAATAGAGCGGCTGATTTAAAAGTCACCCGTGAATGTCGGGTTAAGGATACATGCTAGAACACAAATGCTAATATCGCTTAATTCGCCTATTATGTCGTAACAAACTATCCATCCCTGCGTCGGCATTCGTTTTTCAAAGAACACATGGATATCAGAAAACACTATGAGAGAGAACACTTAGAAAATGTTCTGATTTATATCAGAAAGGCAACTAAGCGCGTGACGATGGAAAACATAGTGGGAATATTAGATATGGATGGCTTCATTATAAACGGGAAATTCTGCTGTAAAGAATTGGGTCTGTTAGACGTGCGGAGAGAAGAGGCTCACTCCTATTTTTTCGATCTTGGTGTTAATTGGTACTCTTTGAACGAACGAGATAAAAAGAGCTGCATATATGTAATGAATCATATACATAAACTCCCCTTCGGGGTGCCTAGGGGTACGAAAGCCTTCCCGATGAGCGATCTTGATCGCATTGTGGCAACCCTCTATACCGACATAAAGATAAACGAACAGTCCATGTTGGCATTTAAAGGCGGTCACTTTGAAAGGGATCTTCTGAAAAGACTGGATATTCCATCACTAAACTTGCAAAACTATGGTTGTCCTAAAGCTTCATTTCTTTTTGATGACATGATTTGGTTGGAAACATGTGGCAATCACATAACACCAAATGCATACCATCACTGTGCAAAAGCGGAAGTAATGGCTTTCGGAGAGTGGTTGGCGACTAGAAACAGAAAAGAACCGGTAGCAAAAAGGAGACATTTATGAATTTTAACTTTGTGTGTTTGTAAATAATTTTTACGATAAAGATTACACCGAAATAGAATCAGAAAATTCTATAATTGACGAACCTGTTGATTGCGAACGTTGTCAGAATCCTGTTACTTTTACACATGTAATTGAGTGTCCTAAGTGTTTGTGGACTTTGTGGAAATATTTTAACAAATGCGTTATTCGAAATCTGATATGTAATGTTTGTGGTACAGAATTCAAGACTCATGATCCATGCCTTCGGATTATAAGATGTACTGTATGTCCATATGCTAGTGTTACCGATAGATCACTAAATAATCAAGAGTTTTTTGTGTAAATAAATATTTTAAACCGATTGTTGTGAATTCTGTCTTATGCAAAGTGCACGCTAATGACTTTCTCGCCTATACCTGCCTAAGCGCTTAATCCTCTTAATTGCCCCTAATGAGTTTTTCTTTTGTCTCCTGCACGTGCACTCAGGATAAATATGCAAATATCAGCCGTAGCAACATTAACAAGATGCTTGACGACGTTAATAAAATAGCCGAGTCAGCCGTTTATCTGAAGAAAGTGTTTCAATGTCTTTCGAACAGCTTGCCGAACGGTTTCTTCATTCAAGGCATCGTTTACTTTATAAACTAAAGCCAAATAAGCGACAATTCGGCACATATGTCCAAGCAAATGTGTAAAGAACTGTTTGGCCGTTTAAGTTCCAAACTGATATAATATTCATGTATGCTATTAATCTGAGTCTATACGAGCTCTGCCAATTCAGACACTTCGGCTGCCCAAAACTCTCTATACTCATCGAGACAAGGTTTCAGATAAAAAATATAAAGTGCCTCTCTCACTTTCTCTTTAGTTCCTTGTAAAGAACGTCTATTTTGTTAAAGTTTACTGTACGCATGCTCTGTACGTCTACGTGTCCCACAACTGTCGACTGTCAGTAGGGAAAAGTGTATAAATGAAAAGGTAATTACTAGTACTTGTAAGGATATAAGTCAAGTGCCTTTTGATAATTACGTAACCCAGAACTTCGGGAATCAGTCGGAGACCTATCGGGAATGACGTATTACACGGGGGGTTGAGTAACAACTAGGGTTGGAGGGAGAGTTAGGGTTACTACGTCCCAAAGGAGCCTGAGAAATAATGACGTATGCATAATGAGATTAGGGTTAGAACGTCACAAAGGAGAATGAATAAACAATAAGTTGAATATTTAATGAGGCGGCATCCCTTTGGCCGCCATATGGGGGGGTATTACTACTAAGAGCATTATATACAGTAAGGCGAGCTTTAATTGGAATGAAGGCTTTAACTCTTCTTAGCAATCCGATACGTTGGCTAATTTTTGTTGATATTTTATCCAAATGTTCAAACCAGGAGAGGTTTTCTGAAAACGTTATTCCTAAGTATTTAAAACTTCGTTCTCGGGCAAGTTGATGTTCGTTGATATGTACTGAAATGTCAGCAAACGCTTTCAAACGACTATTACTACCAAAAAGAAGGAACTTGGATTTTATGCAATTTAATGTGAGAAGATTATCCAACCATTGAGAAATCGATTTAAGATCTTCATTAACGTATATCTGAATGTCCTTGGCAGAGTTAGAGGAATAATATAGAAGAGTATCATCTGCGTAGAGTATTATTTTGCAGTGTTTGACAATGTTAGGCATATCGTTAATGTAAATGATGAACAGCAAAGGACCTAAGATGCTGCCTTGTGGAACACCAACTGACACTGGTAAAGAGCTAGACAGCTTGTCGTTAATAGCTGTTATTTGTCGACGGGAGGTAAGGTATGACTGGAACCAACTTAGTGAATTATTATCTAGGCCAATAGATTTCAGTTTATTCAACAAAATGCTATGATCAACTGTGTCGAATGCCTTGCTAAAATCCAGGAAAACAGAGGCCGTGACAAGACCGTTATCAGCATTTTGAAGAATATTATCCGTAAAAAAGGCCAAAGCGGTACTGGTAGATAGTTTAGGTCTAACGCCAAACTGTTGCGATGAAAGGATTTTGTGTTCAGTTAAATAATTGTAAATCTGCGTATGGACAAAGCGCTCCAGAATTTTACTCAGGGTTGGTAAGACAGTAATAGGTCTGTAATTTGACATATTTGAGCGATCTCCTGACTTAAAAAGTGGTGTTACTTTGCCGTCTTTCCAGATCTTAGGGAAAGTGGCAGACTTGAGAGATTTATTAAAAATATGGGTTAAATATGGAGCTATGACTGTAGCTGCATCTTTCATTAGACGGGCGCTGATACGGTCGAGGCCGGTAGCTTTGTTGGTTTTAAGAGTTAACAGCTGTTTAAGGACAGAAGAAACCTCGATCTCTTTGAATTTAAAAGATGGATTAAGTCGGAATGCCAGTTCCGGAGATACAGTAGGTGTACATTTTTGTTTGATTGCGTTGGCCAAAGTTACTCCAATACTTGTAAAAAATTGGTTAAACAGAGATGCTATTGACTTAATGTTTTGGTATTCCACCCCATCCGAAACAATAGAACATGGGGCTTGTGACGACTTATTACGAGATGTTATTTCATTAAGTGTTTTCCAAAGACCGGACGGATTTTTGTTGTTGTCTTGAATCAAATTTTCATAGTACTTAGATTTGCATTCGCGAATTTTCTTATTTACAAAACAACGGAGTTTGCGGTATGTAGACCAATGTTTTTTCGATTGTGTTTTGAGAGCCTTCTTGTGATGGTGATCTCGATTTTGCATTGCCTGGCTGAGTTCAGAAGTCATCCACGGAATTCTAACCCCCTTAACTCTCATTTTCTTGATAGGCGCGTGGTGATCTGCTATATCTGTAAAACATTTGCACCAGTTATTAACAGTAACATCAATGTCGTCATTTTCTACAACAGACCAATCGATATCTTTAAGGTCTTTTAAGAAGCACTCTTTATTGTAGTGTCTGTAAGAACGGTATTCGATTGTACGCGGAGGGGCTTTGGTAACGCCAGCTTTAACAATGTCGGCCAGAGTTCTCAATTAGGGTCTATTTCGGTGATATATAACCTTACATTTGAACACGCACTTCGATATGGTAATATTTATATAACAAAAGGTCCGCTATGCGTACATGTATCTGCGCAAACCCACCACTGTGAGAATCATGTCAAGATCTTGTGTGATCTTGGAAAATCTTGTAAGATCTTAAGAAAAATCTTAAGATTTTTACACGTAGATCTTATAAGATTTTAGCGAGATCTTATAAGTTAATTAAAGAGAAAGTACACGTTCTCTGACCTTAATAATTTTTTATCATGACTCATCATGACTCACAAAAACTGTGGTAGATCACACTCACAAGTTTACTATAAGTCACGTTAAAAATACTTAACCAGTTTATCAGCAATAACCCCTGTCTCCGAAATGTTTTTGTGCAAAACTTTGTCGGAAATATAGAATTTAACGGCGAACTGCTGGAAGATATATCCCAATGACCAATAATACGGCTACCGCGGGTCTAAATACCCCTGAATCGTCTGTTGACATGAGCGCAAATATCAAATTGCATTATTTACGCTATTTGCTTGGCCTACGGTCAAACGCGGTCATATTTAAAGTAAATCAATCGTCTGTAGGTTTGTGCCATTTGGGAAACTTGCACGGTTAGATAGAGCATTAAATTCTGTACAACATATGTGAATTAGAACAAATCGTATAGAATACCAACGGAGAAAAATATATCAGTTGAACTGAGATGAGCGCTAGTATCAAATTGCATTATACGGCTATTTACTTGGCGTACGGTCGAACGCAGTCATATATTTAAAGTAAATCAGTCGTCTGTAGGTTTGTGCCATTTGGGAAACTTGTACGGTTAGATAGAGCGTTAAATTCTGTACAACATATGTGAATTAGAGAACATAGTATAGAATAACAACGGAGAAAAGGCTATTTGAACTGACATGAGCGCAAAATAATATCAAATTGCATTATTTACGCTATTTATTGTCCTACGGTCAAACGCGGTCATATTTAAAGTAAACTGTAAATCAATCGTCTGTAGGTTTGTGCCATTTGGGAAACTTGCACGGTTAGATAGAGCGTTAAATTCTGTACAACATATGTGAATTAAAACTCAAATCGTATAGAATAGCAACGGAGAAAAATATATTTGAACTGAGATGAGCGCAAATATCAAATTGCATTATTATGCTATCACTTGGCGTACGGTCAAACGCAATCATTTTAAAGTATACCTGAATCATACTACTCCAATCATACAGCGTTGCAATTGACTTTCTTCGAAAATAATGTTGTTCTTCGTCTCGCTCCGTAGTTCATACAACATGGCGAGGAAATATAAACAGTCACACTACTGCACACATTACAGGTCAGCGGTTACACCAAAAAGTTAACACACAAACAAACAAACACACAAACACACAACACGATAGCAATATATCTGCGCGTTGCGCAGATACAAAAATGTATGCCACGCACAGTATGATTGGTCAATATCCAAACACGAAAATCTATAGACCATATAGCAATTTTGTTGAACTTATATATTAAAGCAAATTATTCTGTCAGCTTATTCTGGAATACTGGAAATAAAAAATACATTATATCTATAAGTAAAGTAGGCCTTTTATATAGTTTTAAAAATATTCAAAAAGAAATACTTAACTCGCCAAAAACACGGTGATTCGTGCTTATAAAAACACTGCAAAAGGCATTGATTATGCCTTAAAGAGAAAATGACATGAAATGCGAAAATTAAATTTTCTTCATCTTCAAGAACGTTTGAAAATGATAAAGGATTGCTTTTACAGTTTTTCCTATCTCACTTCGTTCTCAAGTTATTTAGATTTGTTTGATGTGTAAATGAGATAAACTATGACGACAAATTATGTACATATAATTGTAAGTTATATGGAAATCACATATATCTTCGACATTATTAAACGAAATTTGGTCTTGTGATGTTTAGTGTGTTGAGATGCAAATATTTGCAAAGTTTTAAATAATTTTCTTCAATAATCGCAGATATACATGATTTCTAATAAATTACAATGATCTGCACATAACTTTACGTCATAGTTTATCTTATTTACATACCAAACAAATCTAAATAATTTGAGAACGAAGTGAGATATGGAAAAACTGGAAAAACAATTCTTTATCATTTCCAAGAGTTCTTGAAGATGAAGATAATTTGTAACATTATCTAACATTAGTATCACTAGCGGAGTCTTTCCACTATGATGGAAACGAGCCAGGCTTACACCAAAACACAAGAGTGATCCGTTATCTGATAGATCAAACTTCAGGCCTCTCTCCAAATTATCCATTGTTTCCAAAATTTTAGAAAGACATGTTTACGATAGTATGTATAATTTTCTACAGCGTTACAGGCTCCTAGGCATCTACTGATGAATCATCAATTGAACTATTTAAAAAGCTTGGATGGATTCCACTACATAATCTATTTAAACTAAGAAAACGTATATTAGTATTAACAGTATTAAAAATAAAGCTCCATCAAACCTGCATAACTTGTTACAGTTTGTCGGTGAAGCACATAGTGTTAGCACAAGAGCGTCACTGACAGATCTGAAAGTTCCAAAGGTCTCTAGTGAGCTTGGTAAAACAAAAATCTCGCATAGCGGAGCTTTATTATTTAACTCGCTCCCTAACCGCTTAAGGGAAACTAGCAATATTAGCATTTCAACTAAAAAAATATTTTCTAGAACAAAATAATGAAGTAGCAGACTTGGAGGACTCTGCAACTAATTATTTATTGATTTTTAACTAATGAAGGCCAGCTTGTAGAATACAATATGTAAAAAAAGTAGCGTGCTGCGTAGGCAGTGTAGAAACAACAATCGGAATATAGTAAGGTTAGATATACTGCCGAAACAGAGAACGTTAGACTCCTACGTTCTCTGTTTCGGCAGTATATCTAACTTTACTATATTTCGATTACAATATGTAAAGATGTTTATACCTTCTTTTAAATAAAGTTTAAAAAACAAACAAAAAACAATCGAGGAAGAAAATATGCGTGACCCGATTTTCCTCATGTAATTGGGCAAAAACAATAAGATAATTAAAAGCATGTTTCAGCTTGCTAGCTCAGTTTTTCATTTTGTTCCTTGCTTATTGGTTTGTGTGCAAACGTCGATCGTAAAGATATTGAAAAGTAAATTAGTTTCGAGAGAGTTTGTATTTTTTTTCTCGAATAGAATTAAGGAGTTTTTAAGGTTATTTAGTTTTTATAAGACAAACCGTACTAATTTCACCTGTCTGATACTGTGATCCAAACGACACTTGGGCCGGATATGTTGTTGTTGAGTAAAAATCTTTTTTCGACTTTTTGAAAGTATCGCATAACATAGATAAAACGAAATTACAAACATTAGTTATTTATCAATGATATTATAAAAAAAAGAAGACAAATTAGTCAGGTGATTTCTTAACATATTTTCCCCAAAACGTTTCGTACTAGAGCTATTTATTGAAAAAGTAAAGCACTTACGCATTTTCATGTTAAATCTATACATCGGGAAGAAGAAAGAGAATTCACAAACTTTGTTTAGAAGTTGCTATAAATTTTATGAATAATTTATAAAATTTAGTATATTGGCACGTTTGCATGAAAATATTGAGAAGAGGTAATATATATGTGCTAAACATATCATAATTCGTTTGAAAATTGTTATAAACCAATAAGTACACGTTATTGGTATCGATCCTTTTCACAATAGACAACTGATGATTTGAAGAGCATTTTTAGCTGACAAGAACTAGTTGATGTTGTATTTTTATAGTCATTATCTTCAACATGGTCATGATCATGATCATGACTATAACATGATCATGACTATAATCAATGATGTGGATCATCACCATCCTTATTATCATTATCATTATTGTCATTAATATTATCATTTTTATTATTATTATTATGAAAATTGATAACCTTTACGGCCCATGGCCTTTGACTCACAATAATTGTGAGAAAGGTACAAGTACTGCCAATAATTTTGCCAGTCTCGCTAACAATGTCCACACTTATATGTCACTCTGCTTGTACGATCCCAGATATTATTTTGCGTAGTGTCGATTCACTTTCGATCAGCACCGTCTTCTGCATTTGGTTACCAATCCATTCAACTTCTTTTTCGTTTCGTATTACCTTTCCAATTTGTCTCCTCGCCTTTACCATACCTCCACCTAAACTTCCAATTACAACTGGAACGATTTGGACTTTGTATTCTCGTCGTTTTTCACGAGTTTCGAAAGCTAGTTGTTGGTATTTCTGTAGCTTCTCTTGGTGTTTATGTACAATGTTTATCTCTGCTGGGCATGCCATGTCTACGAACCATATTAGTTTCTTGTTGTTGTCTTCCAACGTTAGATCTGGTCTTCTTGCAGTAGTTGTTTTTCTCATACAATATTCCAAGTCCCAACAGAGCTTCATTCCACTTCCCTCCAACACATTTCCTTTTTTCCATTGTATTTTGTACCATACCGCATCCTTATTTATCAACCCTTCTTGCTTTGCCCATGCTACAGCCAACACCATTAATGCGTTGTTATGTCTTCGTACATATTCGTTTCCAGCTACTACTTTACATCCTGATAACAGATGGTGTACTGTTTCTCTCTGTATGCCGCATAGGCGGCACATTTCCGATTCCACCTCCATTCCTCTAAGGGCTTTCCATGTCCGTGTCTCCACCATCTGTTCTTGCATAAGGATTACTGCTGCTGTCTTTCTTGAGTCCATATTACACTCCAGCCATCCATGGCCCTTCTCCTCGATCCCTCTATACACTTCACTTTGTAAGATTTTCTTTGTATATTGTTCTATACGCATCACCTCGGTCTTGGTTTGTAACATGGCTTTCAGTTTACCCCATATCTCTTTCCACTCCCCACACATCCTTTCGCCATTTAGCCACACCGCCTCTTCACCGAACTTAATGCTCTCCCCTATGTCTAGCATCGCTTCCTCTGCTTCTCTCTTAATAGAACAATATTCCTTTTTGCATTCCCGCCTCCAAGCCACTTTGATCCATTCACTTTGCGAATATGTCATATAGCAAGCTATTCTAACTTTGGTCTCATTATAGACATCTCGCATACTTTTCAGTCCTCTTCCTCCTTTATTTCGTGGTAAATATAGTCTCTCATTACTTGCCTGTCGTCCGTGCATCACATTTTTCCTCAACACCCGTTTGACAATCATATCTAGTTCTGCTAAATCGTTTTTACTAAATCGGCATACATTCATTACATACCCCGCTACTGGTACTACTCTACAGTTTATAGCTTTAACTAGATTCTTATCATATAGCTCCATCTGTACCAGACTTTCCATTCTTTCCTGCACCTCCAATGACACTCTTTCTAGCACTTTCTCTTTATCTATTTTCTTTCCTTGTTCGCATCCGAGAAACTTGTAGGTTTCGCTAGTTTCAGGGTCTAGAGCCTTCATTCTTTCTTCAAGGATATCTAGTCCCTCGCTTTTCACCATCTTGCCTCTTTCAAACACTATCTCAGCGCATTTCTTGACACCATAACATGCCCCTGTATCATGACTCGCTTGTACGATAATCTCATTTGCAATAGCCAGCCTCTCGTGGTTTTCCTGATATACTTTCAGGTCGTCCACGAACAGACTGTGCGTTCTCACTACTTCTCTGTTGCCAGATGGTCCCATTCTGTATCCTTTTGTTTCTCTTAACATCATCATCACTGGTACCTCACTTAAACAAAAACCCACTGGCGAGTAGCTATCTCCTTGTAGAAACCCTGTTCGTATATTTATCCATCTACTCATTCTTTTCTCCCCATCCACCCTAATTTCCAGCTTAATCATCCACTTTTTCATCAGGTTTTCGACCAGCCTACATACATTTTCTGGCACTCCCATCCACCCATAAACTTTTAAGATCCAGTCATGCCGTACCATGTCATATGCTTTCTGATAATCATAATACGCCACGGCTAGATTCCGGTGTTGTTCGCGCACTTCATCCATGATACAATTGTCAACTAGTAACTGATCAACTGTTCCCAATACACCTTCTCTCGTTCCCATTTGATTTTGATCCCACATTTCGTTTCGTTCTGCATGGCTTTTCAAATATTTTGCAATCATTCCAGTGTAGATTTTATATACTGTGTTCAAGCACGTGATCGGTCGATAATCTTTCACAATACTATTATTATTATTATTACTATTATTATTATTATTATTATTATTATTATTATTATTATTATTATTATTATTATTATTATTATTATTATTATTATTATGGTTATATAGAGCCCATTTTCTATGGGCCAAAACCTCAAGATACCAAATTGTTTTTATCTTTTGTTTGAGTCTACTCTACTTGCACCACCCTAGACATCACTTTCCTTAAAATGGATTCACTCTCCATTAATATGATCTTTTGTATTTCTTTTAGTACCCACTTCTGTCGGGATTTCTCTTTTATCTTCTTCTCTATCTGTTCTTCCAATTTCTCCAACCCTCCTCCTAAGCATCCGGCTACCAAAGGTACTATTTCAACCATAAAGCCTAGACGCCTCTCGCGGATTTCAAATGCCAGCTGTTGGTATTTCTGCAATTTTCCCCTCCGTTTCTCTGCAATGTTCGCCTCTGCAGGACATGCCATGTCTACTATCCAAATTTTACCTTCCTCGATGTCTTCCAGAATCAGATCAGGTCTTCTTGCTGTTGTTGTCTTTCTCATCTTGTATTCAAAGTCCCACACAAGCTTTTTACCCGGCTTTTCAATAACTGTTCCTTTCTTCCACGCTGTTTTGTACCACACTACACTCTCTTCAAGCAAGACTGCCTCTTTTCCCCATTCCACAGCAAATACCATTAGCACATTGTTATGCCTTATCATGTACTCATTACCAGCAACAACCTTACATCCAGCCAACAAATTATGTACGGTTTCTCTCTTATCAGAACACAATCTACAATTCTCCGATTCTATCGGATCTATTCCCCTTAAGGCCTTTCAAGCTCTGGTCTCGACCATCTGCTCTAACATCCCCATCACTGCTGCCATCTTTCTGGAGTCTAGGTTGCACTCCAACCACTGGTTACATTTCTCTTCTTGACCCATGAAAACCTCACTTTGTAACTTCTTCTCTCGATATTGATTGATACGTCCTTCTTCCGTCTTCGATTTCAGCAAGGTTTTCAACCTCCTCTAAGCATCCTTCCAAGTTCCACACATCTTTTCGCCATTCAAGTAAACCTCTCCTATCCCGAAACTAATTTCTTCTCCAGCCATCTCCATTGCCTCTTCTGCTTCCCTCTTTATCGAACAATACTCATTTTTATGCTCCCGTCTCCAGGCAACTTTTATCCATCGACATCTTGATAGTGACATATTATTATTATTATTATTATTATTATTATTATTATTATTATTATTATTATTATTATTATTATTATTATTATTATTATTATTATTATTATTATTATTATTATTGATTTGTCGTTTCGCATTTCTCAAAATACTAGTCAATGGAATGAGCGCTATTACAAATAGCAAAGGCGATAGAGAGTCTCCCTGGAAGATCCCTCTTTTTATATTCAAATTTAAGTTTCTTATGTAGACTTCTGAAGTTTTTCAGCCAATATCCTTGGACCATATCAAGGCCAGGGGCTTTCCAATTAGGGATCTTTTTTAAAGTCCTTTTTTTGACTTTCTCCTCTGTGATTTCTAATTTTTCCTTATTTTTATTATTATAATACTAATAATAATAATAATAATTATTATTATTATTATTATTATTATTATTATTATTTTTATTATTATTATTATTATTATTATTATTATTATTATTATTATTATTATTATTATTATTATTATTATTATTATTATTATTATTATTATTATTATTATTATTATTATAAAGAAAAACTCTCAAATCATCAACTAATGCTGAACCCAACGAAATCAAATATGTGTCACATGCATTGCGTGATAAGCTCCGTGCAAATAACAACAGCCAGTCGAGTGAGCCACGTCTAGACAACAGCCAATCGTTCAATCATGACAAATACATTGGCAAGAATTTCTGGGGTTACGTTAAAAACATATTAAACAAGAAGGACGCTGTACGTCCATCTTTCAACATGATCGAATGCCTCTCTTACTTCACTAAAACCCTTGCTGCAATTCATCCTAACAAACTGTTTAACATTCCCAGCTGGATTCCTAGGTTATCTGAGCCAGCAATTCAATTTGACCTTGACCCACCATCATATCAACAAGTCACGAATATAATACGTAAAATGAAAGCATCTGGTTCCCCGTGTCCCCTTGATCAGCTCTCTATTATCTGTTTCAAACGTTGTCCTTTTCTTAGAACTTATTTAACTGACCTTATACGTGCTGTCTGGTTGTCCGGGAGCATCCCCTCCGAGTGGAAGAAAGCTTGCACAGCACAATATTAATCCATAAGAAGGGCGAAGCTGAACCATCCAATTTCCGACCCATTACACTCGAAAGCATTCCCTTAAAAGTGTTTACTTCATGTCTACGCAACGCATTGTACTCATTCCTTACCGCCAATAACTTTATAGAACATAAAATACAAAAAGGCTTCACACCTAATATGTCTGGCACCTTACAACACACAGCTCAAATGGCCAACATTATCAACAAAGCACGGATTAAGCAACGCTCTGTTGTCATCACCCTACTTGACCTCAGGAATGCTTTTGGCGAAGTTCACCACAACCTAATCCAATCCGTTCTCGAGTACCACCATATCCCTGACCACATAAAATTAGTTATAGAAAGTTTGTATAAAGATTTTAAGACCTCAATAATCACACCTGAATTCCGTACTCCGTTCATAACTGTTGGCCGTGGTGTATTGCAAGGCGATTGTCTCAGTCCTCTTCAGTGGCGTGCTGGCCTTTGTTCGTCAGGGGAGGCCAACAGTGAATTTGGCGCCCCCAGCCCCCAAATTTCCATGCATCTTTGTAAGCATCATATCTGAGTCCGAAAAGACGAAGTTGAGCCCATGAGCATAGCAATGAGTGTATACTACATGACTAAATAGTGTAATAAAAGTAGCGTGCTGCGTAGGCAGTGTAGAAACAACAATCGAAATATAGTAAGGTTAGATATACTGCCGAAACAGAGAACGTAGGAGTCTAACGTTTCGAGCGAAGGCCCTTCGTTTCTCTCTGACGAAGGGCCTTCGCTCGAAACGTTAGATTCCTACGTTCTCTGTTTCGGCAGTGTATCTAACCTTACTATATTTCGATTGTTTATACTACATGACTGCCGATTTCATCATTCATGATTGCGTGTAGCCCGTTATAACAACCACTCATATTTGAAGCCCCATCCTACGTCTGTACAAGTATGAGGCGCCAGGTGTAAAAAAATTATTTAGCAAATTTTGTTAATCAATTTTCCATGGTTTGTAAACAATCACACAAAATAACCGATTATTTATAAATAAGCAATTCAATGCAGTATGATTGTTTATAAACAATCATTTTTGAAGAAATGCTTATTTATAAATAAGCATTTGTCACTCATGGATTGTTTATAAACAATCATTTTTGATGAAATGCTTATTTATAAATAAACATTTCTTCAAAAACGATTGTTTATAAAGCGAAATATTGCTTATTTACAAATAATCATTTTACGTTTAAACAATACTTATTTATAAATAAGCAATTGCTTATTTATAAATAAGCATTTTGGATGGTTGCTACTTCATGTATGCCTATTATAAGGTCCTGACATATTATGTCCTCAGAGGCTCAGAG
Source organism: Corallium rubrum (assembly GCA_964035015.1). Classification (NCBI taxonomy): domain Eukaryota; kingdom Metazoa; phylum Cnidaria; class Anthozoa; order Scleralcyonacea; family Coralliidae; genus Corallium; species Corallium rubrum. Next base: position 17,254,806 of record OZ035998.1, on the reverse strand, counting down.
GGCCGTAGACTGCAGCACAAAGAGTAGAGAACAATTCAGTAGAATACTTTAGAGTGAATTAGACTGCTTTAGCGTGAATTAGACTGCTTTAGGTTGCTTTAGACTGCTTAAGCTTTAGACTCCTTTAGCGTGCTTTAGGCCGGGGCTGATTTGACATGACCTGGCTAACCGGACTGACTTGTGTCACGAAGTTCTTTCTTCGGCCACAAAAGGAGATTTTAACCATCGTTATATAGGATTCGAAAACCTAAACCAATTCTTCTTTGCAAATTTAGTTTATGCGAGTTTTAAAACCACAGTAAGATCCTAATCAATCGCGTGAGCCAAGTTAACCGGGCTAGCCCGACTGCGTTTGTGTGGCGCGCATTCGCTTGCTACGTACGAAAAGAGACCCTGCAGCCAATAAGTCAATCTTTGTATTTGTGGGAAATCAGTTGACTGGTTGAGAAGAAGGGGAAACGTGTTACGTTTTTTCGACTCCATTACAGACTTCCAGGTAATTGTTTTGGGGTGTCTTCGATGCTGTTTTTGTATTTGGGATCTACAATTGTCCCCAATATTTTATAAAGGGGGGCCGGAATAGCTTTCCAAAAAATAATTGAATTTAAAAAAATTGCATTATAAGTGCGACTTCGATTGCGCTGATCGGCCAATTAATAATAATAATCCATCCGGACTCACGGATAGCAAGAGACTCACAAATTGTAATGAAAGAATTAACGAAAGGGCCTAACGAAAGAGGTAGAGGAGACTCTGAAAATGCCATTTCCGACGATCTAGAGACTCCAAATTTTCAAAATTTTACCGCAGACTCCAAATTTTCAAAATTTTACCGCTCGGCGCCAACCATGGTGGCGCCTCGTGGGAGTCGGCCACCCTAAGTTTATCAAGCTTCCTACGCCCCTGATGTAAACCTCGTATTTCCCTCATCACTCACTCATGCAAGAGGGAAATTTATCCTTTGTCTTCTAATTTTCCCGTGCGTTTTGAATGAGGGAAAATATATGCAAGCGGGAAATTTAGAAGAAGACAAAGGATTTCTTTCTAATTTTCCCTCATCAACATGCACGGGAAAATTAGAAGACAAAGGATAAATTTCCCTCTTGCATGAGTGAGTGATGAGGGAAATACGAGGTTTACATCAGGGGCGTAGGAAGCTTGATAAACTTAGGGTGGCCGACTCCCACGAGGCGCCACCATGGTTGGCGCCGAGCGGTAAAATTTTGAAAATTTGGAGTCTCTAGATCGTCGGAAATGGCATTTTCAGAGTCTCCTCTACCTCTTTCGTTAGGCCCTTTCGTTAATTCTTTCATTACAATTTGTGAGTCTCTTGCTATCCGTGAGTCCGGATGGATTATTATTATTAATTGGCCGATCAGCGCAATCGAAGTCGCACTTATAATGCAATTTTTTTAAATTCAATTATTTTTTGGAAAGCTATTCTGGCCCCCCTTTATAAAATATTGGGGACAATTGTAGATCCCAAATACAAAAACAGCATCGAAGACACCCCAAAACAATTACCTGGAAGTCTGTAATGGAGTCGAAAAAACGTAACACGTTTCCCCTTCTTCTCAACCAGTCAACTGATTTCCCACAAATACAAAGATTGACTTATTGGCTGCAGGGTCTCTTTTCGTACGTAGCAAGCGAATGCGCGCCACACAAACGCAGTCGGGCTAGCCCGGTTAACTTGGCTCACGCGATTGATTAGGATCTTACTGTGGTTTTAAAACTCGCATAAACTAAATTTGCAAAGAAGAATTGGTTTAGGTTTTCGAATCCTATATAACGATGGTTAAAATCTCCTTTTGTGGCCGAAGAAAGAACTTCGTGACACAAGTCAGTCCGGTTAGCCAGGTCATGTCAAATCAGCCCCGGCCTAAAGCACGCTAAAGGAGTCTAAAGCTTAAGCAGTCTAAAGCAACCTAAAGCAGTCTAATTCACGCTAAAGCAGTCTAATTCACTCTAAAGTATTCTACTGAATTGTTCTCTACTCTTTGTGCTGCAGTCTACGGCCCTCTGAGCCTCTGAGGACATAATATGTCAGGACCTTATAATAGGCATACATGAAGTAGCAACCATCCAAAATGCTTATTTATAAATAAGCAATTGCTTATTTATAAATAAGTATTGTTTAAACGTAAAATGATTATTTGTAAATAAGCAATATTTCGCTTTATAAACAATCGTTTTTGAAGAAATGTTTATTTATAAATAAGCATTTCATCAAAAATGATTGTTTATAAACAATCCATGAGTGACAAATGCTTATTTATAAATAAGCATTTCTTCAAAAATGATTGTTTATAAACAATCATACTGCATTGAATTGCTTATTTATAAATAATCGGTTATTTTGTGTGATTGTTTACAAACCATGGAAAATTGATTAACAAAATTTGCTAAATAATTTTTTTACACCTGGCGCCTCATATACAAGTACCTTACCAAAGGTGACACCTTCAGACTTTAATGCCTCTACAACAGTCGTATAGAACTTTTGCTTGGCTACTGATCGCTGTCCAACCGTTACCACGAGTGCTTCATGCTGCGCGTGCGAACTTTTTCAAGATGATCGCAGATGGTAACAGACAAGAGCTTCAACACTTCCAAGAAATTTCCGGTGTTTAATAATTCACTTTCAAATGATTCTCGATGGCCTCTAAATGCAAGTCCTTGCTTCTCAAGGAAGATTATAGAATCTACGATGCGCGTCATTACATTCCTATTGCTAATAACTTTCTTCGTGCAGCTTCTTCGTGTTCTTGTTACCCCAAGCATGAAGCAATAGTTATCTCTTGCAAGAAAAGAACCTCTGCGACGTTTGCGTGAGCTGCTGACATCTCGTGGTTGTCAACAACGCTGTGTTGTTTCTTCCAATTGGAAACCCGGCAAACACTAGCAAACGTAAAGGCGTTTCCTTGATTTGAGCGTGTTAACTCGCCCCGTGATAATGCATCTGTGAACAGGAGACGAGGTACACAAAACGGGCTATCCGCGCTCAATGAATAGGAAATCCATTTCCGTCTTGTAACGTCATCGTGAAAAAATACTTGCTGTGAACAATATCTGGAACGTTCGTCAAACTACTTGTTTCTCAACTCTAATGTCGACTGACTTGGTTGGCAAGGCTCCATTTTTTTAAAGTAATTTTACTTTATCTTCTGTGCTTAGCTTTAAGCCAACAAGTGATGCAGGATCGGATGTTCCACTGACTTCATCAACAACGATTCTTGGATTCGACAATCGACAGTTCCCTGTGACATTTCTCATGCCAGTGGCTTAATTGGTTCCTCGACATCATCTTGTTCTTGCAGTGTCGTCTCTGCCGTTTCTTCAACCTCGCGCAAGTTCTCAACATCCTGATCCTTGCAGAATTCTTGATGAACTTCAACTATTGAACTTTCCTCGCCTTGGTTTACTGCTTGACATCCAAATCTTTTTCTGACTCTGGAGAATCTGCTGGAGATCTAGGCCTTTCACCTTCACAGCTTCCGCCCCTTCTACATCTGAACGTTGAACAGTTTTTGCTTCAGGCTCTAGATTTACTCTCACCGAGTCTCATTTTTGTGTTGGAAGTACTTTAGCATGAAAGAACTAAGCTGTTTGTTCTCATGTTGCCTAGCTTTCTTTGCTTTTCTGGATTCAGCTCTGGACTTCTGTCGTTTGTCGGACATATCTGCAGGCTATAGTAGCATAACGCAGATGATCAGATTAGGAGAATTGAAAATAAGTGGGGTTTTTATTGTAAGTTGAAAGGTTTTGGATTTGATTTTCAAATGTAAATTTTGCCGCAGCGAGCGAGGCTGAAGCCATCGAACAACACAGTATACCTATTGCCTAATTTGGCTAGCAAGCCACAAATGACAAATGTGCTCAACTCCGATGCTCTATTCAGCGATTGCGTGTGACAACTAACAACAATGCAATACGGCAATAGTCGTGGCTCGTAGGTACATGACCAAATACCGACTAACGCTTTTGTGTCCTTTGGGGCAATTTTGGCGCCCCCTTTCAGTTTTGGCGCCCCCTAAAAAATCTTAACTGGGGGGGGGGGGCATGGCCCCCCGGCCCCCCTGCCAGCACGCCACTGGTCCTCTTCTATTTAATATGTGTTTTAACACCTTTATTCAACATATCAAAGATGAGAAGTATCGTCAATTTGGTTTCTCCTTCCAATTTATAAATCCCATCCACTGGTTTCAGTTTGCCGATGACGCTGCCGTAATAACTAGTCAAGAAAAAGAAAACCAACATCTTTTGAACCGTTTCGCTATTTGGTGCAAATGGTCCAGCATGATTATCCGGGTTGATAAATGTAGTTCCTTTGGCATTAAAAAAGATGTAACAAAATCTATCCAATACCTACCTAAACTCCTTATTGGCAACCAGCTAATTCCAGCTACCAAAATTGGAGAATGTTTTCGATATCTTGGGAGATATTTTGATTTTAAGATGACAGATCAGCAACATAAATCTGAACTTACCACGCTCATTGACGAACTAATGACTGATATTGACTCGAAGCCACTCCATCCAAAAAATAAAATCCTACTGTACACTCGCTTTGTTTTGTCCAAAATCTCTTGGCATTTCACCGTTACTTCTCTGTCAAAAACTTGGATATCAGAAAATATCGACTCCGTAATGAACAGTTACATTCGGAAGTGGCTTGAAATACCAATATCGGGAACATTAAGTACCGTTTTCTTAACCCGAAACAAATTCGGCCTTAGTATTTGTCCGCCATCAGTCAAATTCACCCAATGCCAAACAGTACTTCGACAGCTCTTAAAACATCTCCCAACAAACAGATCAATGAACTATGGAAGTCAACCAGCAACAGCTCAAACATCCAGTATGACGTCTATACCTCTACCAAGCAAGTTCTTAAAGATTTTCACTCTGAGCACGAGGATAGACTTCATAACCATCTAATCTGTCAAGGCTCGTTTTTCATCATCTAACAGCTCTAACATCACAAAGTTCTCCTTCTCTCAATAGACGACTTTCAGGCTCATGCGTAGTAGCAACTTTACTTCAAATTTTCATCGGAGGTAAAAACAACTGTTTTAGCTGGAAAGATCATATTAAAAATAGTAAAAGTGCAAAGTTTAAAATAAATCGGACAAATAGTGCGAAAGCTACGCTCTTCGGAAGTTTTGCTCTCCGCTAGGGATTTAATAGGGATTTTGGCTTGGCGTGCAACTCCCGCCCGCCAAGCCAAAATCCCTATTAAATCACTAATAAATCCCTGTTGGAATGGTCAACTTTCCGCTTGTGAAACTTTTTCCATTTGTTAAGCAATTCGTTTCAAACTTTGCACTTCTACTATTTTCAATATGCTCGTTCCAGCTAAAACAGTTGTTTTTATCTCCGACGAAAATTTGAATATTTGTTGCTACTGCGCATGATCGTGAAAGTCGCCTATTAACGAAGTTATGGTGCGCGGCTCAATCTAAACTACCTAAGAATATCTTCAATTTTACGATACGTTACATGAATAACTCTCTACCAACACGCCAAAACCTTGCAAGATGGGGTATATCACCAACACCGGATTGTTCCCTTTGTCTAGGACCAGAAACTCTACTCCACGTCGTAGCAGGTTGCCAATCGTATCTCGAAAGGTTTACGTGGAGACATGATTCAATTTTGAACTTCCTTGCGTCAAACCTAAAGACGGTCAGCGGTTCAAATCTCTATGTCGATCTTCCGGGATACAAAAGTCCATCCATATTAACCGGCGACTCATACCGTCCAGACTTGCTCCTGACAACAACTAGTGGATGCTTATACATTGTTGAACTAACTGCTGGTTTTGAATCTAATCTTCAAAAGAATGTGGAACGTAAAAAAACTAAATATTTAGAATTAATTAGAGAACAAAGGAAATTATTTATATCTGTAAAATTTATAAATTTATCAATTAGCTCTCTTGGTGTCTTTGCGAAAGAATGTTCAACATTTCTAAAAATGCTAAATGATCTTCATTTTGACAAAGTTCACCAAAACTATTGTGTGAAACGAATGACGACAATTGCCATCAGAACTACATATTATATATTCTGTTGCCGAAATAAGGAATGGACAAACCCAGATTTATTAACTTTTTAATGTTGTATTGTATGAGTTTGTTATGTGTTTTTATAGTTATATATTATAGTATACCATCGATTCAAGTAGCCGGTTGTAAATTACCTTAATAAGTGAGATTTACAATTGTATATGTAAGAACTAAATTTAATCAATAAAGTTTCCATTATTGTTGTTGTTGTTGTATCAATTTCACATTGACCATATCATCAACGGTATTATAGTTCCTGAGGTACAGTCCTCAAATTTCAAGAACTTTCCTGAGGATCCCAGCAGAATGGATGATAGCGGTTTTCTGCAACTCCCGAATATCCTCGTGTTAATTCCGATGTCCTCCATTCTCTTGCAAATGTTTAATTTTTTGGTGTTGTTCCCAGTGTCCCAATAATCACTGGAATGATCGTCACTTTCGTATCCCATAGTTTTCTCAATTCTATAGCAAGGTCTTGGTATTTTTCTATCTTTTCTACATCCTTCGTGTTTACCCTTGTGTCGTAAGGAATTGTGAAATCTACAATTTGGCATACTTTCTTCACTTTATCGATGACAATCATATCTGGACGTCTGGCTTCAATGACATGATCCGTTTGCACATTAAAATCCCACAGTATCTTACATTCCAGGTTTTCTGTTACAGGCGCTGGTTCGTGCTCATACCATTTCTCCTTAACCTGAATCATATTTTTTCTGCACACGTCCCAATGTATTCTTTTTCCTACCCAATCATATCTCCTTTTGTATTCCCTCTGCGCCATTTTACTGCATTCACTTAACAGGTGATTTATCGTCTCATCTACCCTGCCACACATTCTACACTTGCTTTCTTCCTGTGTTCTATAAATTCTTGCTTTAATCATATTGGTTCTTATTGCTTGTTCTTGTGCTGCATGCCATAATTAACGATTCTGTCTCCCACTTAATCCCTGTACCACTCAACCATAGCCATCTTTCCTTTCCACCTTCCTCTTCTGTCTGTCTCATGAATTGACTATGCAAGGCCTTGTCTCTCCAGATCTGCTTTCGTTCATTCTTTCACTGGAGCTTATATTCCTTCTCTGTCTCTTCAACATGCTCAAGTGTTTGTCTTGCAGCATTAAGCAATCTTTCTTCACTGTTATAAACATATTTCAATAATCCAATTATGGCAAGATGAACTATATCTTCTACATTTAATAACCCTCCTCCTCCTTCTTTCCTAGATATGTATAGTCTGTCAACATTATTCTTCGGATGTAATCCCTTATACATCGTTAATAGTTACGCTTATATTCCTTGCCAACTCTCTTCTTTCTCATCTGCCTCTGTTACTCCTAAGTACTTATACCCTTCGCCTTCATTCAATGATTTCATCTCTTCCCCATCGGGCAGCTTTATTCCATCCGACTTCACCAACTTTCCTCTTCAATACTATCGTTGCACATTTGTCAATGCCACATCCCACTCGTATATCCTGGCTAAATACTCGTACGGTCTCTATCATTGTGTCTAGGGAGCACGGGTGGCGTGTGCTGTCCCGGTTAGACGGGGTTAGTACTTGGATGGGCGACCGCTTGGGAATGATCCCGTTGTCGGGCTTGGACTCATGTGAGTAGAGTTGTAGTTGATCTCTCCTGTGCTTCGAGGGGTTTTCGCAGGGTTCTCCGGTTTCCCTCCCTCCATAACATCAACACCTAACATCTTAGCTGTGATCCGTGGTCTGAACTGTGTCGTTGACGGCTGCTTCGAGCGCCATTGATATGCTTCGACACGGCCACGTTGATCTGCGTCCTTCGCAATTCAGCCGCTGGCTGCAAGTAAGGATGATTAGCCACCCAGTCCTTTATCTTTTAATTCTTTCTCATTTTTGCTGTACAGCTTAAGATCATCCATATATAGTAAATGATTCATCTTTTCTCCACTACCAAAAAATTCATATCCAGGTTTTGACTTCCTTAAAATGTGAGTAAGTGGGATCATTGCACTCACGAAAAGCAAAGGTGATAGCGAATCTCCCTGAAATATCCCTCTCATGATTTTAACTTCTCCAATTAGTTCTTGTGCACAGGTTAACACCACCCTCCAGGATTTCATCGTTTCTTCCAACAATCTTCTTATTTCGTTATTCACTCCCAGATCCTGTAAACACTCTAAAATCCACGAATAAGGTATCATGTCGTATGCCATTTTCATTTCTCCTTCTCGCTTCTTTTAACACCATCTTATCTATATACAGCAAATCAGCCGTTCCCCTTGATTTCTTTCTGCTGCCCTTTTGTTCTTCGGATAAAATCTTGTTTTCATCAAAGAACGAATAAATTTCCTCAGCCAGTATTCCAGTTAGAATTCTCCACGCAATGGGTAGACAAGACTGTAATTACTAAAGTCGTTACCTTTGGCCTTGTCTTTCTGTATCAAAACAGCTCTTCCTTTTGTCATCCATATTGGTACCTGTCCGTTATTTAAACAGTTATTATTATTATTATTATTATTATTATTATTATTATTGTTATTATTATTATTATTATTATTATTATTATTATTATTATTATTATTATTATTTATTATTATTATTATTATTATTATTATTATTATTATCATTATTATTATTATTATTATTATTATTATTATTATTAGTGCAATGACAACTGCTTTATTGTTGTTATTTTCTTTGTAGTTCCTGCTAGGATAGTGTCAATATTTTTCGAGACAACTTTTCTTATTGATGACTTGCCGGGTTACATTTTCTGTTAATTTTGTATAGAAATATCTCGCTATCGATAGTATTTAGATTCATGTTACGAAATTATTGCAATTAGTCGCAACGCTAGGCTTCAAAACATTTTTAGACGATATAATCGTAAGTGATTGATGTTTGTCGATGTATTGATGGATGTTTCCAGAAGCCCAACTGTAATACCTGCTTTGTGTTTGTCAGTGTTCTTTTCTTTGGGTGTGTGTTTAACGTAGAATGCATGGGGGCGCTTATTTGGGAAGTTCTGTGTCTCTGATAAAGAGAACTTTACTAAAAAGACAGAATCTGTAGCAAGAACAGCATATAACAGGGGGATTATAGTTATACAAAAACGAACCAGGGATCCTTATTTATATTTTTTGAGTATGTTACAAAAAAAAGGAAAAGATAAGTTACACGATACAAAAGTTTTAATATATAGCATAAATGATCTAAGTATAGATTCCTGGGAAACACTTCAGTTTGTTATACCAAAAAAGACACAATATTGTTAAATATATGTATTGTTTACAAAAAGAATTGTTTATAAAAAAATATAATCATAAAATGCCTTATAATATATACCATTCCCCCAAAATTCTGTTTATTTGCCAGAACGATGTGATCTTGGGTGAGAAGAAATATTTTACATTTTGCCAAATGTTTAATATTAAATTTCACTACGGGAAATTAAAAGCTGAAAGAAATGTGACTTTTACTGACTAAAGTGTTTGTATTATTTTTCAGTTACTCCTGCTCTTGTAGTCTCGATAACAGGCGGTGGCGTTTATAGACTGAACAGCAATCTCACGTTAACTTGTCACGTTGAGGGAAGACCTATGCCTTACGTCAACTGGAGAAAAGTCAATGACAACACTAATCCATTAAATAATTTACCCAACTTTATTTTGGAAAATGGTAACCGTACACTGCTTATTCGAAATGCTTCTTTAAATGATTCTGGAACGTACGTATGTAAAGCTAGCAATAAATATTCAAAAGACGAAAGAAATACGACAGTTAGTGTTGGAGGTAAGTCAAGCAAAGAAGTACGAGAAAATATATTTAGGTGTTACTGCGTCAAACGTCTACTTTAATCCCCGAGCCCGGGCGTAGGGCCGTAGGCCCGGAGCCCGAGTGAGGGTGCTAATCTCGACACGCGTGGAGTACACGCGAAATTACACGCAAGTGGGAAAGAAATTCTGCGAGATGTTTATATATATATATATATATATATATATATATATATATATATATATATATATTTATAAAATAACCGAAAGTAAATGAATGACAACACGCACTCTGATTGGCTATCGAGTCAAACAAGCGTGCCATTATAACTCCATAACCGTACGACACACGAGATACTTCGCGACGATTTTGTCGTTTTTGATGAATTTTATGTGGATTTAATCATCAACGAAAGTCAAAATTACTTGGATATATGTCTAATCACGTAATTAACACAGCACAATGTTTTCAGTGCAACTTTAAGTGCATTTTCATCGCTAAAATCGCCGACATGTTGTACGAGTCACGCGTGGCGCTAAATGGTAACAAACTCGTCCTGAGACAGGTAATCTGTTTTTTTGCTTACTTTTCTAGGGTTTATTGACAATTTAAAGTCATTATTTTATAAAAGAAATAAAAAACTTAGTCGCTGTGCGATTATCAAGTTATAATGCACTCGAGAAGCTAGTAAAACACTCGGCTATCGCCTCGTGCTTTACACGCATCTCTCGTGCATTATAACTCGATAATCGCACGCGACACGTTTTTTATTTCTTAAATATATATATATATATATATATATATATATATATATATATATATATATATATATATATATATATATATATGTTATCAAATCCACAACTTGCGCAGTTCGAATAGCAGGGTACTGGTAACTAACCTGTTAAATTATTCAAATTATTTAAATTTACGTCAGCAAATTATAATGTATAAGTTCGGTTGGATTACGAAATAGTTTTTCAACGAACATGACGAAAGAAATCTTTGCCAAAAAAAATGGTTTCCGCTAAAATGCACGTTAATATTACTATGAAAAAAGACCAAAGAAAGAAGGCTAACAAGAGATGTGGCAGCGAGAAAAAGACAACAATAAATACGACTTATGAAGAGAACTGAATGATGCCTTGTCATATTTATGTGTCAACAACGAAAAAAAGTAAGAAGCCGCGAACGAGAAAAACAATCCGAAAAGACCAGACTGAATTGGCAGTGTTTGTGGTGACAAAAGCAGAAGAAAATTTAATGGTAGGAGATTCATATTTAACAGTTTAGCTGAGTTAAAACGGAAGAAATCTTGAAAATGATATATATAATAAATAATATATTGTCTAGAATTGTCTTTCAACGCTGGGACGTTGACGCTGTGATTTGTGTCTTTTCTTGGCCACTGTTTATATATATTTTTGAATGAAAATTTGTCATTTGGTTCATCTCGTTGTTTTGTTTTTAATATTGACATTGCATGTTCTTTCGGTGTGTCAATACACGACTACAGACGAAGTGATGAACCTTGCTAACTAATTTTCTGGATGTTTTCTGATCTGTGTTCATAATACAACAAAAAACAGAAATTAGGGCAGGGGGGAGGGAGAGGGGAGGTTAAAGGATGCATATAAAGCGGGCGAGGGTTCATGTATTTCTAGTACTTAACACTTATTGACTGGGACCGAGGGAAACAGTATGTCTTGTGACCCCAAGACCGTAACAACGAGCCGTCGAGGGACCACAAAACATACTGTTTGCCGAAGGTCCCAGTCAATAAGTATTTTATTATATACCAAGTGTCAAAGAAAACAAAAAAAGAAAGACATCAAATCACTGAAGTAAATATAAGAGAATTGTCGAAGAAGCTCATTGAGTTGTACTTTTGTAAGATTTTCAAACTCGACGGCAAGTCCTTTTTCGATACAAAGTTCCCTTAAGATTTTAACTGCTTGCTTGGTGACCTTTTTCGTCGATGTTAAGTCTTTATCTTTGAGTAAATTATCTATTTCATCACTGCTTCGGCTAGCGAACCTTTGTTTTTGTTCCATAACTTGAGGATTTTATTATTCACCGGTCCATAACATATTATTCACTGTTATTATTATTCACTATTATTACTGGGAGACAGTGGAATTTCATCACTATCACGTGATACCCTCTCGCCCAATGAGACGCAAGAAAACACGAACTTTGACACTTGGTATATAATAAAAACACTTATCTCATGTGGACACTCTTAACCCAAGTGCCATTAAATCAATTATATGATTTCCTGTCCAGCTCAGAAACCACGCACAACAGGTGGTCTCAGCAAATTGTGAATTAACATGGCACAATAACACAAAAATAATACCACAATATATAATTTGAATCGCTTTTACCTCTACTATTCAAATTTTAGGTCATCGGGTCTTATTGGACAACTCATTTTTCAAATTATGCTAATTTATGCGAATTATTACAAAAATATTATAATCTATGATAAAAAGATAACTATTTAGACAATAAATTATTTTACAAAAAAAAATTGTATGAATAAAATGAAAAGCAGCATTTCACAAATTCAAACTGAAAAAATCAAGGCAACAAAATAAAACGCAAATATTATATTGCTATTTGAAGACAGCCCACTGTGACGACCCCCCATCCTGCGCCACAGCGCGTGGTTTTCACTTGCTTTGGAAATTTACAAATTGAAACAGAATTGTACCGCAACGTAAGACCATAATACATCATTAAGATCGTTTTTATGTCAGCTATTCAGATTTCAGGTTATATCGCATTATATTTACTCCTGTTTGCTATTACAACACTGCCATGTTTAGGCAAAATTTTGTAAATTTTGTTCCATAAATGGTTGATAAATAATAGATTGGCCGAGATGGTTTTTGTCAAATCTTACCAAATTATTGCTAATCTACGAAATAATTACAACAGGCAAGTTCTTATACTTACTTCAGGAGTCGTTAGAGTCTAAATTTCCATTAGTTTGGCTAATATTTCGGTAGATAAATCCCCCTTGAGCGTGCGAAAAATCGCCGAAAAATCGAAAATCTGTTGATTTGGCGTTTCCCGCAGATTCTAATTTTTCGCGTATTCTAACTTTGTTTAATTTTTATTTATCAAACATAACCGTTTTATCTTTCTTTAATTGTAGAACCTCCAAGAATATCACAAATTTATTCCAACCCCAGCAATAATGCTCTTGTGGGCAAGCCCGCAGCTCTAGTTTGTGTAGCAGAAGGTATTCCAAGACCAAAGATAACCTGGATAAAAGGTTCAAACGAAACTCCCAAATACAATGTGTTACATCATCAAAGTATCAATGAATATGGTGTGAAGTCTACCATGATTATCTTGTCAACAACTTTTTCTGATAGCGGAAATTATTCATGTCAAGCTACAAATGGCCATGGCATTACAATCGCCAGAATTGTGTTAGACATTTATGGTAAGTCTCTTTGATTGTCTCTTTTGTGTGTGTTTTCTATTTATGCACAATTGTTAAAAATTATTAATTTGTTTTTGTAATGAGAAATTGCTACGTAATATATAACACACTATTCACGAAGGGTATATTCTCATGATTCTTAAAATTAAACAACTTTAAATATTGTTCAAAATTGTTTTGACTCTGTTGGTGTTCTCATCTGTGCATGTTTGTAGAGACAATCTACAAGTCTCCGAGTATATAATATTTAAAAATTGCGGTTTTCCAATGAACGTGGTAAAAATTAATGGATAATCGGATTTTGTTTAAAAAATATTTCCTGGCTCAAATTGGCTAAAATAAAATTATACGTTTTTTTAGATTAAAAGTACAGTAAAACCCCGCATATAAGAACCTGGCTTTTAAGAACCTGTTAGGCTAAGATTGTCCATTTAGACCCCCTTCACATAAGAACCTGTTTTAGCCTAAAATTTGAAAAGGTTCTTATTTTATAATTTACTATACTTAAGAATTCAAAGTAAAAAGGGCATACAGCGAATACGATAACCAAGGATAGGTTTGTATTTTTTAAGATTGAAGTCATTTAGACATAATTATATTCATTTTTTGTATAAATAATAGGCTGTACCAGTGAACTGGGCTGTACCAATATTCTTCCAGAAACACTTTTTTTTTCTTAAGAACCCAAATAGCCTAATTTCCCAGTAAACACTAATTATATAAGAACCTTTTTAGGCTAACTTGAAAAATGCAGGTTCTTATATGCGGGGTTTTACTGTATAACTGAATGAAGAATAGCTATGAATTCTTAATTCTTACTACTATAGTATACATTTAGTAGATTTTAACAATGTTGTGAAATTGTAAATCTATTAGCTAAGCTTTAATTTTTAAACTGCGCTTAGGCACACCCTCGCAATTTTGCTCTAACTTACAGTAACTGAAAACTTGAAGGTACTGTATATCAACATCTTGTATGTTTTCTTATAGCACTTCCTGACATTTTTGTAACTCCAACGCAACCAGTAGGTGTGGAAAACAATTCTGTTGTACTATCATGCAGAGGTGGTGATAAACAGAACTTAACCTACAGCTGGCTGAAAGAAAATCGCATCGTAAACGTTAGAAGGCCTAGATATACCCTTTTGGCAAATGGAAGCCTTGAGATCAACCCTGTTTTAAGAAATGATGATGGACAGTACAGTTGCAAAGTCAGCAGAGGTGGAAAAAGCAGAGAGTCAAAACAAGTTAACTTAACAGTATGGTGTAAGTAAACGGGTTTGCCTAACTTTAAATAACTACATAATTGCTGAGTTGTGTTTTGATATATATATTTTTTATTTTACTGATGTTATTGATGTTATAGATTTAAATGATCCTAAATGGCTTGGTCACTATATTATCTACGAAGGTGAAAATATAACAATATCATGTAATGGCGATGGAAAACCAGATCCAACGTTTACATGGTATTTACTGGGACAAAACATAACGACATCAATTACGGCAATTGTACAAAATGATGGAATGCTATTCTTGCATAACGTGACGATGAAAAACAACGGACAATATAGTTGCAACGCTAGTAATGAAGTCAGGAGCGCTTATAGACCTGTTGCTTACGTATCGGTAAAAAGTAAGTAGAAAATGTTATTTCAGTAAATTTTAATTTTACCTAAATGCGATTGGATATTTGAATTTCATGGTGCAGGTAAGTGTGACGTATTGTAACACGGCGTATGCAAATATTATGAAAAGTTATATTGTTCATGAAAAGCTAAGTAAAACTGCAATACAATGCAATGCAATGCAATGCAATGCAATGCAATGCAATGCAATGCAATGCAATGCAATGCAATGCAATGCAATGCAATGCAATGCAATGCAATGCAATGCAATGCAATGCAATGCACTGTAATGCAATTCGATGCGATGCAATACAATGCACTGTAGTGTAGTGTAATGCACTGTAATGCAATACAATACAATACAATACGATACGATACGATACGATACTATACGATACGATACGATACGATACGATACGGTACAATGCAATGCAATGCAATGCGGAACGATGCGATGCAACGCAACGCAACGCAACGCAACGCAACGCAACGCAACGCAACGCAACGCAACGCAACGCAACGCAACGCAACGCAACGCAACGCAACGCAACGCAACGCAACGCAACGCAACGCAACGCAATGCAATGCAATGTAATGTAATGCTATTACTTAAGAATGGTTTTTCTTATTTATTAGATTTTCCTACTCTTAAAGTCTGGTCTTCTTTAGTGCAAGTTAAAGAGGGGGTGAACTTTAGCTTAAGATGTACCTATGAAGATGTAATCGGTTTTGCAAAAATAAGTAATTTATATTGGATTAAAGATGGCAAACCTCTCGATATATCATCATCAAATC
Organism: Corallium rubrum; assembly: GCA_964035015.1. Lineage (NCBI taxonomy): Eukaryota > Metazoa > Cnidaria > Anthozoa > Scleralcyonacea > Coralliidae > Corallium > Corallium rubrum. Next base: position 17,239,103 of record OZ035998.1, on the reverse strand, counting down.
GATACAAGGTCATTTCAATTGATCAGCTACTGATTGCAAATTCAAGTGTTAAAGACTCTGGGAAATATCAATGTAAAGGAACTCTAGGAGAAGTCTCGAAACTGTCGTCTTTCGTGGATGTAACGGTTTTCCGTAAGTGTATCAAGATTTGCATTGTTTTGCTTTAAATAAAATACATTGAAATAAAGAGGTTTACATGCACTGTATTTTACTTTTTAGTTTAACCATATCTGGATAGGGGGGGGGGGGGGGGATCATTTAATACAGATTTTTTATTTGTATTAAAGTCAGTGAAATGCTATTAGTAGCTTATTGTTAAAAAGCTGACAATTAGTGCCAAATTAGCCAGATGCTAAATTGTTTATTTTTGTATTAATCAAGGTAGTTCAAACTTTGCAAGATTAAATTGAACCTATATTAATTCATAACAAGTTTGTAAAAGAATTTTTTTTAGCAAATGCTGATGCAATTTGTTACTTTTATACTAAAGTGGGATAATTAAAATATATACTTAACAATTAGACAACGAGACCGAGTTTTCTATGAGCGAAAAGTCAACGAGGCGAAGCCGAGTTGACTATCGCTCATAGAAAACGAGGGCGAGTTGTCTAATTGTTTTAGTATAAATTTACCAGCAAAAGTTAAATAAATTCTCGACCATAACATATTCTTTGAGGCTCGTTTAATACATTTTTTTAACTGCCAACAACAAACGTTCAACCGTCATTTCGGACATCTCCTTGCCCGTACAGTAACTGATGGAAAAGTAAAGTTTTCTTGCATAATTTAGCATGAATTTTCATGTACAATATTGAAACAATATATATCCACTCATTTGATTTGTAAAAGTGACAAAAAGTTGAAAGAAACATTCAATTTAGCATATAGTTTACATCACGAAATCTTGTCAACAGCAAGCGTAATTTTGAAATGTGTTTTATTTGCAGTTATTTCGTTTTAAACGAACACAGATAAACAATTTAACGCTCTTACCATTAATAATTTCCACTCTAAATATTTTGTAGCCGTTTTTGTTATCTGTAGAACGTATTGCTTCGCCTAAACGTTCAATTTCTTCTTTCATTTGCATACTCCGTTATAATTTCGGCGCCATTGTTGCTTAACAGAACAACCGCTGGCTCTAATGATCATTGTTCGTGTTATACTACGCATTTTGTGATTGGTCAATTTTTTTAAAAGAATGACTTTCATTAGTTTATCCAAGAGGTTTATATCACCAATTATAAACTCCTGCAATAGCCAATGAAATTCGAGGATTTGCATTATAAACTTGTAAATTTATGCCAAAAGCTTATATACTCTTTTAAAAAGCACTTAACCAGTTTTAGAAGTTTTACGAACTCGTTTGCTAATGAACGTTTTGACATTTCTTGGCCAGCATAAATGTTGCTGACAAGACAAATTTAGTACAACAAAATATTATTTATTAAAAACTAACGTTTTCAACTGATTTGGTCGATTTGGTAAAGGTTAGTTTCTAACAGCATTAACAGCATAATTTGTTATATCACACGTCTTGTTAATTTTTTTTATTCTATATTTTTTATAAATTATTATAACTTCTTTGGTTTTTTTGGCAAAGAACACTACAACACTTACCGTATGATTGACAACCGATCCACCATTCACCAAACTAAATTAGTTGTGGACCTGGCACATATGAGAAACATTAATAATGGAATAAGGAACGAATATAATTAACAAAGCATTCTATATATTTTTGTAGTTCCATCTGGACCGGTAATTTTGGAAAGTACGCCAGAAACTAGCACAACAGGAATAAAGTTAGCCTGGAAACCAATTCCTAAAATATTCTGGGATGGACAAAAAATAACATTCAGAATTTCTGTGTTCCAAAACAACCACAGTGTCAAAGTGGTTTATACAGCTAGAACTGATGTAATTATTGCTGGCCTTCAACCGGATACTAGTTACACTGTTGTATTGTCTGGAAGTACACACTTTGGAGAAATTCCTCATGCTATAGTAAAAGCAACAACAAAACCAAGTATGTTCCTTGTTTTGTTTATCTTTGAAGTACTTCAGTGCTATAAGCAAACTTACAATTCACTGTACTCTACTCTGTTAAACTATACTTCTTTGCATTTTATGCTTTCATATCTTATTTAATTTACATTTTCTGCCAACTATCCAGTTACAAGTAGTAACGACCTACCTAATATGAATGAGTTTTCTGATTGGCTATAAGTAATCAATCACATTGTCAATTACCAATTTGTCTCCATGCTAGGTTATCTAAACCAATCCGAAGACTTTTTAATCTATAGGTAGATGATGAGCCAGTACAAGACATGACATAAAACTAAAAATATATTTAGGGTTGAAAGTGAAAATGTAGAGGAAGAGATTGTTTGTCTGGAGCGAAACAAATTATACAAATAGTCGTAATGGCTATTGAGGTCTGAAACATTGTATTATCAAGAAAGAACGTAATTATGCAGCTGAACAACAACATACTGTACTGCAAATAAACAAACTTAAAATTGTACATTAGCCATACGTTGAGCGCTGATATTCTAATCTAATGAATATTAACGATTTTAAATGTTGGATTTCTGAATGTTTGATTCCCATATGGAATGAAAAATTGTTCATATTACATTATGTAAGAATTTATTGAAAGAAATATATTCATACACTTACATGTTATTATATTGTTGATGCATAATTATAATTTTCCGTTCAAGTTTTATGTAAAAATATGTTTTTTTTCCAAATTGCACTCGAAACCATGTTATTAGTTATTAATAATATACATGAAAATTAACTTACATTACAGTGCCTTTTCGGCAATGTCCACTCCTCGTATATATGGTTGTTTAAAAACTTCACTTCTTCTACCACTACTCCAAAATGTTTACTGAAAGCACTAAGAATCTTCTCGTTTTCTTGCAGGTACTTTACTTGAAAATAATTAAGGAATAATTTATAATTAGATTCAAATTTGAACGAATTGTTTTCCTCTGTTCCAAATCTTGGCTGCCATCTTTGTTTATTTTGTGCAGGAAGAGCCTGGGTAGAAGGTTAGAAAATGCATGCCATCCGTCAAAATCCGCTGTAGCACCTGATTGGCTCTTTTTAGTTATATACTGTTATTGATGGTTCGTTGGTTTTAAAATTTTGCATTGCATTCCATTTTTCTGCACTGTACTAACGTCCTTAAAACCAATCAAAATTGAGAAATTTTTTCATGTATATTATTAGTATTTAAATGTCTATAAGATACATGCAATTTTATTAGTATTGTATACTATTTAGCTCGACCTTGAATATATGAACAAGGTTTGGCAGAATATATGAACAAGGTTTGGTAGAATAATGTCAATACACAGGCACCAGTCGGTACAATTACACAATTTATTTTGACGTATGGATATTGGGGTATATATATATATATATATATATATATATATATATATATATATATATATATATATATATATAGATACATATATAGATATATATATATAAAATGTTAGTAGTAGATGGAAGAGTGCTCGGTACCTATACATGAGCAGAGCGGTTAGACTAACTGAATCTTTCACAGTTGCCTGATGATCGCCTAACCGCGTGAAACTCAGAGTAGCAACAATGATGTTTTAAGTAAGAAACAGTCAGTTATATATATATATATATATATATATATATATATATATATATATATATATATATATATATATATATATGTATTTTCTAATCTATTTCTTAAACAGATACAAACAATAAGCGATATGAACTTGATGTCAAGTTGACGGATGTAGAATTTTCAAAGTATTTAGAAGATCCATCTTCTGGGCGTTACGAGGAGTTGAAATCTAGTTTGGAACAGTCGGTATGAGTTTTATAAATGGTCCCAGTCTAATAATATATACTGGATATTTTTTAATTTTGACAATATTTTGTAAATTTGACAATGGCAGTATTAAAGTGTATTGATTATGATGATGAACTAGAGTATCATATCGGGCAGAAAAAAATAATACACCCAGAATATTATTAGTATATAGCAACTTAGATTTTCGTTGTTTGATTTTCAATAAGATTATTAGTTATTTGTATGTTTTTGCTGTGCAAGCTGCCGTAAGTTAAACTCAGATATGCCGAATGCCAGCCGAATGCTTTCATCATTCTGTCTTGATTGAGTTAGATGGTAGACCGAGGTTGTTTTTAGATATTTATACGCCTGAGAACTAGTCAAAGCGTACATGTATCACAAGTACTTGTTGGGCTAAAAGTCGCATTGTATCAAATTAGTTTCAGTAAATGTCTTTTGTATGTTGTTTTAAGGTTGATATTATCTACAAGCAATCAAACATTGGTTTCCAATACATCAAGTCCACTATAACTGGTTTTAGGTAGGTTTTTAACCATTTCAATTGGCAAATTCTATCAATTTCAGCTGATCATATAGTCTTTCAGATTATTATTTTAAAAATCTTGTATATGGCATCGGAGCGTTTTTAGTCATTCTATTTTATTTCATTCCATTTTCTTTACTTTATTTTACTCCACTTTCTGTTATTTTATTGGCTTCCTTTTTTATTTGTTTTGTTTTAGTTCCTTTTCTTCCATTATATTTTATTTTATTTTTTTTATTATTTTTTTTCAGAAAAGGAAGTGTAATAGCAAAAATTGTCATCTGGTTTGACACTAAATTCATTCAACCACCATCAATAGTTGTCAAAGAGTTAAATAAAGCAAGGACAATTGCTGGTCACACTTTTGACAAATTATTCACTGAAGTTAAAGGTAGTTTGTTTGTTTGTTTGTTTGTTTGTTTGTTTGTTTGTTTGTTTGTTTGTTTGTTTGTTTGTTTGTTTGTTTGTTTGTTTGTTTGTTTGTTTGTTTGTTTGTTTTCTTGTTGTTTTGTATTTGTTTATGGTTTACACTGTTTTGTAGCTCTGGCGAAAAAATAATATAGAATATATATCAAGATTTTCTGACATCTGATTGGCTAAAAGAAATGCAATTTTAACCTAATACAGTGCAAAAACATGTAATGTAATACAGTGCAGTTTTCTTCTCAATTCAATCGTTTATGAGATAAGATAACTTTATTTTATGAGGGTAGCACATTACACAAAAACGTGATTAACTTGTAGCTTTCGAAAACTTTCGAAAACTTTCGAAAACGTTTAATGACCGGAGGTGAGTGTAGTGTTTACGGCAAACTTTGTGACTGTAAATCTGAACGTTTGGAATATTTATCTGGAAACTATGTAAATTCGGTGGTAGAGACATTGATCTTACGGTTATCAATACTAAATAGCTGAAATACTCAGCAACTTGCATGATAATCTGATACCACAAGTTGCTTTAAAGATAATTATCTTTGTCAAGTTTACAGTAGAGTCAGGTGGTTTTTTCATAAGTAAATCCTTTGAAACTAAAAAAAAATATTTATTGCAAGTGCGCGGCCTATTCGCTACTGTTAAATATATATATATATATATATATATATATATATATATATATATATATATATATATATATATATATATATACCAAATCATTAATAATTCATGAAGAAAATTCAAAAGAAATGAATGTTTAATCAATATCGGCTGTAAAATCCGCTATGAAACGTAATTGGTTCTTTTAATTTCAGTTTTTATTGTTTCAGTTCATAGTTTAATTTTTATTGTTTTTAATTGGTTTATTGGCTCCAGAAATTTGCACTGTGTTTCCTTTTTTTGCACTGTATTTCCTTAAAACTTTATTCGTGTATTTTTTGCACTCGTGTTTGACAACAGCCGATTCTTTCAGTACAGCATTGTTGAACTTATGGCTAGGGAGTCTTGAAAAACGCGACACGGACGTCAAGATGAGGTCAACTTGGCTGACGAAGATCGGGACGAGGACACTGTCGTGTTCAGCTGAGGAAAATCAGATTTAGCAAAGTGCAAGGCAACTGTTAAGTTAACACGGTGTTCTTATTGAATTGTATATATAATTAAAAATGTAACTCATAACCTCATTGGGCAATTTAGCGCGCATGCATACATGCATGCATGCATTCGTGCATGCAGATATGACATTTGCTGAAGACCTCCATGCTGGTGCACGGACCAAGATCACAGAATATTAATTCGAATTAAAAGCATTGTGTATACTTGCACATTTTACCTATGAGGAAAAGTATATTGAGTTTCACAATTCAAAACGTCAAAAACATTCTTAATGTTAAGGCGTTGACGAACTTGCATGCTGATACAAATTTTCTGTTGCATTAGATTTTGATGAATGTAAAAACGAAATTTTGAATTCCTGTCACGAGTATGCCAACTGCACTAACATCGTAGGCTCTTACATTTGTAAGTGCTTTGAAGGATTTTTTGGAGATGGTGAAAAGTGCAAAGGTAAGTGGTTTTTTGCTACACTTCCAACTACATATTCTCGCACTCGATGTCCTGCAAATGTTTTTAAAATTCCTTCAGGTATTATAGTCGTATATAACATGTACGTCAAATCTTCTACTAGTGAAAGATGGGATTGAAATTCAAAGATATATGAGTGTTTCAATTAGAGTTATTGCACCGAAAAATATACCAGCTGAAAACTCTTTCTAGACCTGAATCTTGAAATTAGTTGAAATATTTGGCTGTGGAGTATCTCGTGTCCACAAAAACACACGGTCTTGCACATGCACGCATGATATAGCGCACAATAAACATATCTAACTTCTAGCTCTTAATTGTGTTCAGTTAGGAATGTGGGACCCTTTTCCTTTGTTGTTGTACAGTATAATTTATGGAAATGGATATCTTAAATATTCTTGACATAAGTTTGAATTAATTCTATTAAATACATTTCCATTTATTTAGGTCCTGCGAAAATTATAGGAAAATCAGCCGCTAATGTTACCCAATTGGTTGAAACGAACGTAACTCTAATCTGTAAGGTAATTGGGTATCCAACACCAGTCATTACCTGGATGCGTCGAAGTGAAGACGGAGAACGTATCCAAATCAAACGCACAACAGATAAAGACGATGGAGATTATCATCTCCTTGATGCATCTACGGAACACAGCGGAGACTATATATGCAATGCATCAAATATCCTTGGATACCAGTCTTACGAGACTCATCTGACTATCAATCCAGGTAAGAGTGAATTTTGCAAATAATTGTGTCTTGTATTGATCTACTTTAAAACTGTATACTGCTTTTTGAATAATGCACAACATGAACTAATATTGACCAATTTGTGGGTTTAGCATATGCTTTTTGTTGTTGCTGAAAATGTTACAGCAGTTTCAACTATTAAAATATCCACGAATTTTTATGTGCTTTGTAACAAGTGCGATAAAAGACGGCGGACATATTTGTGTGTGAAAGTAATCTGATCTATGGGAGTTCGTTCTATAAAGTCGTAACCAATTTCTTCCAAATTTTTTTATGCTATTCTATATGATCTATCGTCTTGTAAGTAATCCAACATGGCCCACGCTTTTTGCTTTTGCTCTGTATTCTGTCTTCGTTCATTGTTCTCAGAAAGCCCGTAGTATGTGCCTTATCTACTTTTTTGTTGCTTTCTAATAGTGCCGACAGAAATCTCGCTAACTCGTTTTTGCACCTCTTTATCGCTTACTCTACTTGTCCACCTCTTCATTCCTTACGCTATCTGACTAACTTATCTTACTCTCTACAACTAAATCTCGCAACTTTTCAGTCGCGTTACATTGACTTTTTCAACAAATTATTATTTCTCCTTTTCTGAAATAAACATACGAAATTTCGTAGTATACCTCTTCACTGCTGCCTTTTTGTCTTTATATATTGCTGTGATGGGTAAAGAAATGTCATCCGGCATTTGACAAAAAATTTCGTTCCAACAAACAAGTTAACAAAATTAAATTCATAGCCCGAATTAAGGCCTTGATGTTGCATTTTTCGCAACTGGTCCCGGTTTGGTTAGTATAATATGTATTCTAAACTCGAAATTTTCCTTAACTAAAATTACCCAGAACATCCAGTTTAATCGAGTAAAATGCCAAATATTACTTGTAATATAACAAAATTAAACTTCTCTTTCAGTTATAGTCGATATTGATGTCGAAATTCAACTGTCCAATGAAACGTTCAAAGAAGAACTTAAAAACAAGAGCTCGCCAGTTTACAAAAAATTAGAAAAGAATGTGTATAATGAGGTAATTGAAGTGAAGTGTTTTTATACGATATACAATATGAGTTATAGTTACTTATATAATACTGAACCCGTTTAAAGTGACACTTAATTACAAAATATGTGAAGAGATACAACAAAACATTGATAGTACAAACGGGAAATAGTATCAACCGAAATGGGAGAAAGATCTTCTGATGATTATAGGGAAGGATGTTGTATTTAAAAAAAAACACTAAAAAAAATATTAGAAAAACGGTGAGACCAGGCCTATAGCATATAGTGCTAAATGACACTGAGAGAAGAATGACATATTAAGTTGGCTAACCTTTAGGGTACGTTTTTGGGAAAAATAGCTATAGCGCTCCACGTATTAATTCAAAATATATACAAGCCTTCATATTGTTGAATACCTTATATAACTGTCTACCAGACTATGTTTAGGTTTAAATCCTTGCCTACCGTATGGTATATTTTCGAGCTAGCTTTCGGTAGTGAAGATAAAGAGAGTTCACGCCCCTTTTTGATAACTATACACATCATTTTAAGAAGCTATAAAGGATTCTGCGAGTTTAGAGTTTTGCATTAATTTACACTAGGGAATTGTATACTATCCGTTAATACAAAGTGGGACACTTTTTTGCGAAAACGAATGAAAATTTTAAGGACATACTGTAATGGCGTAGGTGTTACCATAAATTTCCTTTTGTATTACTCTATGAAATAATTTTGTTAACTAAAAACTTACTTCCAGTAAAAAATACGTAAAACAAAGATCCAGTAAACAAAGCCAGGGACGTCGCTAGGGGGGGGGGGGGGGGTGGGGGACGACTGGGGGGACGAGTGCTACCCCCTCCCCCACCCCACCACTTTTTTTCAAAACCAATTTTGAGATTCTCCAAATTCGGTGAGAAACATGTTTTTATTCGGGGATATGTAATGATTCCAAGTGCTCAGCTCACACCGCTAGCTGGCCAAATAGTTTACAAGTGTGTGAATATGTTTTTCTTATCTTTTATTGCGTTAGTTCGATCTGGAGACTTGCAGCAACGCCAATCATTCGTCTCGTATCTACTATCTGTTAGGTCCACATAATAATTTGGGTTAGGTTTAGGAATGTTTGGGGTTAAGGTTAATGCGGAGGTTACAGGTACACACGTAAAAATCTCACAGCTTGTCAACAGGATGTGTTCGCAACAGGCTTGTAGCAAGGCTGGGAACAAGTTGTAACAATGCTGACCATTCAAGAAGCTGCTACAACCTTGTTAGCATCAACCTGTTAACAACTTGTTGAGTGCAGAGCGGTAACAGGTTGTTGGAACAACTTATCATCAGTCTGTTGGAGTCATCAGCCGTGTTACAAGTTGTCAACAACCTGTTACAGACATGTTAACAGACTGGGACAGCCAGTGCGAACACATGACGGTGACAGCCTGCTGAACAGCTTTGTAACAACTTGCTTGCAGGTCTGTAACAGCTTGTGTGTTTTTACGTGTGTAGTGTTGGGTTAACAAAAATTTGAATTCTTAGAAACCATTATGTTAACCATCATAATTTACTGTCGATAATACTTCTTTTAAACTTTACTTAAATGTGATTCATTTTAAAATTACCTATTATTCTAATTTTAGCTTTACAAGTTTTTTAACAACACTCCTGGATTTGATGACATACAGATTTTAGGATTTGTGTAAGTAGTGGATGACTATTTAACCCTTTATTGGTCAATTTTCCGGAAACTTTCCCCTTGACGATTACATAAAATCGTCTGACGTTAGCAAGAGTAAAATTGTCTGGCGTTAGCCAGAGTAAAATTAATAAGTTGTCAAAAGGCAACTGTGGCCAGTAAAGGGTTATAGAAGATACTTTTTAACCCTTTACTGGCCAGGTTTCCGGGAGCTCTCCCCTTGGCGAGTAAAATCGTCTGGCGTTAGACAGAGTCAAATTAATATGTTGCCAAAAGGTAACTGTGACCATTAAAGGGTTAAATAATTTAGTTTTAGGCACTTTTGTCGATCCTTCTTCTTCTTCTTCTTCTTCTGAAATGTTTTGTTCCTTTTTAGAAAAGGAAGTATTAAAGTGGTTTTCAGAGTTGTTTTAAAAGTTAAAAAGCCTTCCAAAAATACAAATGATGTAATCGCAATACGTGTCGGTAAAAAACTAAACAATCAGCTAAAGAAAGGTCGTATTGGCAATATTCTTGTTGTTCCTGAAGTTATAAAACTCAAAGGTACAGCAAGTAATAAACACACACTACTAATACAACTTTAAGTAATAGACGTTCTTTTTTAAATTCTAGTTTTTTCTAATTGGATACAGAAAGTTTTCCTAATTAAAATAGGGCATATATTGTTAATAAGTTCATTGTAATGGGCGGTCTCATTGGTCGCGTTGGCGGTTCCGTTAAAGCTATTTGATTATAACTGGTACAAAACGTTTCCTGAGAAATGTTTAAGAAAAGCAATTAACCAGTGAAAATGCAGCCGATGCCGGGCCTTTTCCCGCCCCCCAAATTTCAAAAAGCCCCTGAGGACGAGGTTGGTGCAGGAAATTAGCTTAATAACATTCTCATGTTTTGTTTGTATGCTCATACAAATTAAGAAACTTTGTTCAGCATGCAAATTTTTAATACATAATAAATCTAATTAAGGTTCTTTTACGTATTTGGCTATTTTTCCTTATAATGTTAATGCCCAATAACCAATTCCCTTTATTTAATTTTTTAAACCATTTTGCGAATGATACAGACTTCAATTATTTCTAGAGATCTTTCCTATATTTATGTTTTAACCCTGATTCACTTAAACAAAGTGGTTTCAATCCTATTCCTATTGTTTCATTAAAGCCTAGTTTCCATATAGTTGTAATTGTTGTAATTCAGTCGGCGACTGTTGTAGAAGTTGAATCAGGTTCAACTTCTACAACAATTACAACAGTCGCCGATGTGACAACAGTTAATGGAAACATCAATCGCCGACAATCGGCGACTTTTTGCTAGATGTTTGCAACAAAAACACAAAATTATTTACAAAATCCGGCCAAATCCTTTCAGAAAACCCTCGATTTTGTTAAAGAAGTCTACTAAATGACTAATTCGTAGACTTGAATGCCGTACGCCAGCTCAAATGTTTGCAACTGTCGTCAAACGTTCACGAAACATGAGATTTAAGCGACTAAGTTACTGAACTTGTAAATAATGCTTGTTATATTGTTATATAAACTGTGAAAATGATCACAAACAAAGTTTTATTCACTCAATTTGTTTTTGAATATCAAACTTAGCTCATCTGAACTTTGTCAAAACCAAGAAGTCCTCAGTCCGAGCGAATGGAAACACGACTGTTGTAAAAGATCGCAAACAATCGCCGATCAATCGCCGACTGAATTACAACAATTACAATTATATGGAAACCAGGCTTAATTACATCCTAAATTTAAACAGATACTACATACTCTATAAGTCCTTATTTTCTTTCTTTTAATGTTTAGTACGCCCCCCTCCTCCCGTCAATGTTACCTATTCGGATGTAAAAGAAGATACGATGCATATTTACTGGGATCCACCAGAACTCTATGAAATGTTCTCTATCGAACGATATTACATCAGATATCGTAAACGTGGAGAGAAAAGTTGGAATAACAATAGTATACATGCCCAGCTATCTACCAATGGCCCAATGAGGAACCTAGAGAGCAATTCCTTTTACAGTGTTCAAATTTTTGCCGAGAATGTCTATGGCATGAGCAGAAAAAGTCGTACAGTGGAAGTTAAAACAATGAAGATAGAAGGTACACCTCGTGAATACAGTTTGGCGAATGAACATGTGGTTGAATATTTTTAATTGTACTTGTTAATTGTATTTTTTAATTTTAAATATCGCTAAGTAAGAGTTAATTACCTCGAACAGAGGTAAGAGTTAGGCCACGTCCACACGTATGCGTTTTCATAGCGTTTTTATATTATTCTCGGTACTCAGGGGAGCAGAAAACAATGGTCTCATTACCTGAAACAATATGAAAACGCTAGGAAAACGTATACGTGTGGATGGGGTCTTAATTACCTCGAACCGAGGCATTAATTAAGCCTATACTTCCCTCGGCGCGCTAATTGTGTTCAAATTTCCACAAGAGTTTTGTCTTTATCTGTATACTTCCCTGGGCTTTATACAGATAAAGACGGTGCCTTTATAATGACAATTCAATTGAATTCAGTTTGCATGCGAGATAAAGACTTATGAATAGCAAAGAAAGCCGCGTGAAATTTGAACTAAATCAATATAAGTTATAACAATATTTATAAGAAGTATTTTGGATGTGGATGTGTTTGTAATTTTATGTTGTTTTCTTTTTATATATAGTTCTCTCGCTTTGGTATTATGTTGCTCCGATCATTTGTATTCTCGTAATCGGTTTACTAGTCATTGTTGTCTTATTCTACCGGAGATTTACATTGAATGGTTCTGGGCATATTGGAAGAAAACGTGATAAATCACACGAAAAGCAAACTAAGGTTCGTCATAATTTGTTCTTTATTTGCTTTTTATTTGTTTTATTGTGCGTACAGTACATTTATGGTCTTTTTGTAAAATTTATAATTATTAATTACAGAGCGGCTGGCCAAAATAACCACATCGGTTAAAAATACCGCGCAGCTAGATGAATTAATGGTAATATTACTAATTCAGTTGTTGATCTGATAAAGCGGAATCACTCACAAAAATATAGAATCAAACCTACATTTTATTATATTGATTACCTTAACTCTATTAATGCTAGGGAAGTCGGAGCGACACTAAAAGTGGGGGAGGGGGTCCCAAAATTTTTAGGGGGTCCGGGGGCATGCCCCCGGAAATTTTCAAATCTAGAGTCTCTGAAGTGCCATTTCCTGCATTTTGGGACAAGGATTTACAGAATTCTAAAGGTCCAAAAACGTAATGAAATACTCAAAAGACAACACTTTTCCGGACATTGAATATCTGCAATCAAATTTCTTTATAGGTATCTTTATTCAAAGTTTGGGTTAGCTAGGGTTAGTGTGTTGTGTTGGGTCAGGCTTACAAGAAGACGAAGAGGTACATTTAAAAACATAATTCAATGTTATGACTGATGCAAAAAGGGAAGACAGGTATAAGGCCATAACTGGATATTAGAAACAGCAATTATTTTATTAAAATTTGTTGCATGTTTACAAACATAAGTTATATATGCAGCTCAGTACATACATGGCTGTTTGTCTTATTACAAATAGGAACTTAAATAGGAACACTGATTGTTTTACCACATATTATGATATAATAATATTATCGTAAGAAAGTACCAAAGAATTTCACCCTGTTGTCGTTTGCACAAGCAAACTCTTTGGCTGCTTCTAAGAGATCAACAGCGTCAGTTCTGTCACTATGTACGTAACATATCACAGCATGATTCATTCTCGCTTGGCCCATTGTGTTCCGTAGGTATGTCTTAATTTGACGAAGTGCCGAAAAACTCCTCTCCGAAGTGCTGGATGTGATAGGGACGGTAAGATACAACTGAAGCAACTTCCTGACTTCACTAAACATCGATCTGATTGCTCTATTGTCTGACTCGACAAGAGCTTGTGTTATCGTATCAATGTTTGTCACTTTACGACAATGACTGCATAGGTCGGGAAGGCTTTGGAGTTGCTGATGTAGCCGGTCAAAATCTAGGTCATTGTCATAGCACTGTCTGACATCTGTGGGAATCTGAGCTTCTTTTCCGTTCGCGGCATCGATGAAAAGCGTTTCTACTTTTTGAATGAACGTTAAGGATGGTTGATCAAAGCGGTTAGAAATTTCAGCAATGATCCAATCAATAACTTCAAAAAAATTATGCTTAAAGTGCGCTTTAGGCGTGAGGTAAACGTGGTTTTCCGCTCCATCATCTATACGCCTCGGAACTTTCTTTCGTCTTGGAAGTTTTGGTTCCTCAACATGCTCGATCTTTCCAGCTTCTTGTAAGACATATGAGTAAAATTCATCGAAGTTCTCATCATTTCTTTTCCGTTGATAATACGCCTTTGTCAGCGATGCTGCCTTGAAAGCGTCCTGTGCGGATATGTCTTTACTTTGCAAAGTGAGAGACAGTTGCTCTGAGGCAGCAAAAAGTAAATGAGAAAGTTTCAGACCAAAGAAGGTTGAGAACTTTTCCATTAGAGCTAGAAGACCGCCAACTCTTCTTGCATGCTCGTCGCTTCCTGCGTTGACGTCTTCCAAAGTATCGATAAGTGCTGTATAATTCTTTAGTATCGAGTCTATCGATGCTGTTCTCATTGTCCATCGCGTTGGGCAAAGCTTTCGCAATTGGGGCGTTTCCGGAGATTTTCCCAATTTGATGTTGTTAAATAATTGTGATCGTTTTGGTGAAACCTTTGATCAGCTTCAGAATTTCGTTAACGAGGTCAAGAGCATCTCGAACGGGCCTGCACTGCCTAGCAACATCTTGCAAACATAGGTTAAGGCAATGAGCCAGACAATGGGCGTGAATGGAAGAAGGTTCCTCTTCTTGTATTCGGGTTGTCACTCCTTTTATACTTCCTTGCATGTTACTTGCTCCATCATAAGCTTGGCCGCGGCAGTTTCTGATTGGAAGATTCAATCGAATGAGTACATCTTTAATAACATTAAACAGAGTTTCTCCTGTGGTATCTGGGACAGCTATCATTCCTATTGGATCTTCGTAAAGGACAAAATCTTCCCCAACCCATCTTATTGAAATGTTGAATTGTTCTTGATTCGCAACATCCGATGTTTCATCCACAATTGATATCTGCTCGTTTAAGATATCAGGCGAAAAGTAATTTTTCTCTGAAATCCAGTGTTCCAGAGCTGGTACATCTTTCAACCTAAGCTTTAGCAACTGTCTAAGATTTCCTTCGTCATCTTTATGGCCACGCACCGCAAGACTCTGGCGAAGAAGAAAAGTCAGGCTCTCTAGTTGCTTGAGCAAACACATTCTGCGGGTTTCTTGCTCCGCTTTCAGCTGATTGGACAATTGCTGAGATACTGGTTGCTGGTTTTGACTGGCTTTGTACTTAATACTTGCTTCGCGATGACATAGGGAATGCTCGTGTCCTTTGAACTTTTCGATGGCTTTCTTCCAGTTGTTGAATCCATCTTGTGTAAATGCTTTTTCGGCGTTCTTGCTAAATATTATGGTACTTCGTCTATCTTCTTTTCGGCAAATGTAACAAAACAATTTATTCTGAGACTCACAAAGCGTTAGCCAGCTGAAAGATCTAAACCATTGCGGCTTGATGCAGCGTTTCTTTTTCTTGTTACCCGATATGTATTCAATTCCAGTATTTTGTAATATATTGGTATCAGAAGGTTGGTTAGGTGCAGAGTCAGAGGCGCAACAAAGTTGATCGCAAGTCAAAGAAACCTGTGCTTCCTTAAAAAAGTAAGATAAACTAAAGTTAATACTCATAATTTATATTGCATACATATAGTGAAGGAAACACCATGTAAACACCGTAGACGTCAAGTAATGAAGAAATCTCCACAGGCTCGATAATAACAATACTAATAAACTACGTGCCACCAGCCACCTTACCTGATCGCTGTTGCTGCTGGATAAAGAATCTATTTTATCCCCAACTCTGCCGTACTGGTATTCACTTGGGGTGGAGCCATGAACGTGAGAAGATTCAAGAGATTCTGTTTCTGCATCACTTAAAGCAGCCTCTTCTTGAAATGCTTCTGCGGGGTCTAGTTCTGGTCGAGGTTCGGGTGATTCTGATGCATTGCACCTTTTAAACGAAGTACGAACAAGTTTAGAAAGTATTTTATAAACATTCTTTGTAATTTTAAGTCCTAATTTATAAGGTAATAACTTAATAACTGTACCTTTTCGGAAAGAATGTTTCGACAGCTGATTGTTTTCTTTTACTCCTCTTATGAACTCCACATTATGTAAATTCCACAAAAGCCGCACGTCAGCATTTTCAAGCCAGCGTGCAGTCAGCAGTCCCAGGGTAACTACTTCATGTATGCCTATTATTTGGTTCAGGGTCAGGTTATGTCAGGCTACATAGTAGACTTGCAAGGAGAAATTTTCTGAAATGTTTCATTCAGCAGCGATTTAATTTAATTCTTGTTTTGGTATGTATAAAAATTGTTTTCTTGTTGATTTTGTTAATCATAACTTTATTACTGGCCTCTGGTCTTGTTAAAAAGTGGGGGGGCAAACATATTCTGCCCCCCCCCCCAAAAAAAAGTGCCCCCCCCGCTTCCGACGCCCCTGATTAATGCAGTCGATATTTAGCTAGTGTCAAAGCAGTTCTTAAGTATTTCTCAATCGAACAGTCAAATACTTTGCCATAAACATACTGAGTGAACAAAAATAATTGAGAAGTTTGAAAAGCACAAACAAAAACCCATCACAACGTAGTAAGGACGTCATTCCCCAATTTGACTGTTTTACAACGTTGTGACGTCATCTGTGAATTTATGACTGAGCAGACAATGGAAAATTGAATCTATATGTTAAACATATCGTTTTTCCAAAAGAAAGCTGGGATCAGATGGAATGGGATGGCATGGAATAGAAATAAACAGGTTGGGGTATAGTGTGATACAACGGAAAAGAGTAATATAGAATGGCATGGAATACAACTGAAAAGAACAAACAGAATTTAGTAGAATTGAATGGTGTGCATGGCAACAACAGCGCTCTAAAATTTGATCCTGTATATATTACAGAACAGAAAATGTATTAATGTTACTGCAAAACAAAAACATTAAGTCAGAATCAAACGGCATGCGTGCATTTTTGGAATTAACACTAATGGTCACAATAAATATGCTCCATTCTCTCCATTCACGGTTATTTTACACATTTTTATTATACACTACACAGCGAAGCTTCTCCTAACAAAAACCTTTCCTAATGTCCAGCTAAAACTCCATTGAAGTGTAATAAGGGTTTTTTTCAACTATAATTATAATATAAATATAAGCCGATTCTTAAACGATCCCGATTATAAAACGATATATTTGGTAAGTTCATTGGCGTAGTAATTTTTCTAAAAGAATCGTTGTCTAAGTCGAGAAAATCGAAGCTAAAGTTTATGTAAATCAAGAGGAATCTATATCACACAAGTAGACCCTCATTAAACCTGTACTTTCTTTGTGTTCTCCTCATGAATTATTGATGAGTTTTAGAAATATATATATATATATATATATATATATATATATATATATATATATATATATATATATATATATATATATAAGCAACAGAACACTTATGTGAGAGCTACTCGTCTACTGTAGATAGTTGCACCAGCAAGTTTGGTGGTCGTTGTATAATTGAGGTTTCACTACACGGTCTGCAATGTCGGAGAAGGCAGAGAGAACGACTGCCTCAACAGCGATTATCCTTAAATAATAATCTTAGGCACGCAAGCCTGTGTCAATTGATGAAATATTTGACATTTTTATTTTAGGCTTCATTTCAAATGATAGTCAGGAACAGACGGAATGAAAATGTTTACGAAAATAAAGCTATTTCAGAAACAGAAGGAAAACCGTGTTGGAATGAGATACCAAGATCTTCAGTTCAACTGATACAAAGAACTGTAGAACCAGGAGATTTTGGCATTGTTGTTGTCGAAGGGAAAGTTTTAAGACCGATTGGAAATACTACTGAACCGTGTGCAGTTAAAATGTTAAAAGGTAGTGTAGTTTAATAGTATGTACATACGCAAGCACAAACAATTACTATATAATATAGTGCTGTATAGGCATTGTATTACAATTTCAAAAGATAGCTTCACAAATATTGTAGTGCAGTATAAAAGGTTTGATCAATGTCTATTAAGTTATTTCTCTTTTCCGTCATTGTGGTATAAAATTTCTTTTGATTCCCCTTACACAGATGACTTCAATGAAGAAGATGTCAATGATCTAATGGAAGAACTGCGTAATATCTCGGAGGTCGGCAAGCACAATAATATTGTCAATTTAATTGGTGCTTGTACACGTGATGGTATGTTTAGTTTCTTCAGAATTTTTTCTGTCTCATTACAAATTTATTAAATTTTCGGCTAAATGTTTGAAGGGGAAATGTTTGAAAAAATTAGATTTATTATTAATATTTGCGCAAATTGAAAAAGGATGCAAAATTAGTACAAAATAATAGTTAATCTGCGTGCAACCGAAAAGAATCGCACAAACCGAGCCTATAGTGCATTAGATTTGACTTTCTTGCTAGAGGGGGTATTAGTGGCACAGTGCTTAGTGCACGTGCCTTTCACCTCTGCGAGCCAGGTTCGATTCCTGCACGTGCAGTTATCTGATTAAAATTTCACCTTGGCGCATGTGAGGAGAGTGCTTCCAGTTTGACTCTACCAAACACCAGAGGTTTCCTCCGAGTACTCCGGTTTCCTCCAGTAGTAACACTGGACCAATGAGGATGGGCCCTTACTGGATCTCTGAGGATAACAGTTTAGATATAACTGATAGAGTTATCCAGTATAAATAAGGTTAGTTTAGTTTAGGTTTTTTATAATGGTTTTGGTTTACTATATTGCATTTTTGTTTTTGTCAAATTATGTTTAATAAAAATTTTTGAATATTACTCCATATATAGATATGCCTTTTTCACTTAGTCTAGAATTTTTAATAAATTTGAATTTGAATTTAATCAAGTTTAAATAACAATAATTACAAATTTATATAATTATAATGTTATTTAGGTAGGTTTAAAACAGAATTCAAGATTCCATCGAGTTTAAACCACCAAATAATATATAAATCTACCGTATAATACAATATATGTATAGGTTACTTATCACTAATTTAAGTATAAATAAATAAACAATAATATACATCTATCAGTAACAAAATTAATAATATTAAATAAATACGTAATCCTAATAATCATTAATAATAACATTTTCCATTATATAACAAATAAAGTTTACGTTGGAATATCGCAAGTGACTCAGACTCACGTACATTCAAGGGCAGCCCATTCCATAATCTACATATTCGAATGAAATAACTGTTTTTAAAAGCTTCAGTTCTACTGAAATGAACACTTAAAGTTAGATTGTCTATACTTCTAAGATTTCTGGTGTTAATACGAAAAGAGACATACTGCGAGATATCTAATTCACATATGCCCTTAAAACATTTATAAAAAAATATATGGTCTAGAATCTCTCTCCTGTATATCAAGGGCAAAAGTTCTAATTTTAGTAACCTTTCATTATAGTTTAAGTCTTTGCCAACAATAAATCTCGTGGCTTTCCTTTGTACTTGCTCTAAAGCTCTTATATTTCTCTTAGTGTAAGGGGACCAAACAGGGCAAGCATACTCAAGCCGAGATCTAACCCATGTTAGATATAATTGTTTCTTAACTTGAGTATCACTTATATCCTTACAGGTACGATACAAGAGATTAAGCATCCTGTGAGACTTTGATACAATAAAATCAATGTGTTCATTCCAGTTTAAATTATGAGATATAAGTATTCCTAGATCCTTTTCGATTATAACTCTATTCAATTTCCAATTGCCAAGATAGTAATCTCTTTCAAACGGTACTTTTTTTCGTGTTATTCTCATAACTTTGCACTTAGAGCGGTTAAATTCCATACCCCAGGTCTTAGCCCAATCTAAAAGCCTGTTAAGATCATTCTGCAATGCATTACCATCTTCTTGCCCCAAAATTACTCTAAAACACTTAGAGTCATCTGCAAACAATGGCAGACTAGTTTCTCTAGAAATACATTTTGGCATATCATAAATATATATGAGAAACAACAGGGGTCCTAAGACTGACCCCTGAGGTACTCCCGATGTAATTGGTAAATAATCTGAAGCCTTACCATTAATCACAACCCTATGCTGTCGACCCAATAAATATGCCTGAAACCAAGATAACAAATTACCCTTTATACCGAAAGACTCTAGTTTATACAAAAGTTTATTGTGAGAGACTTTATCAAAAGCTTTGGCAAAGTCTAAGTATATAACATCAACTTGTTGTTTTTTCTCAAGTGCCGTGGCATATTCATGAACTACTTGAATGAGCTGAGAGACAGTGGATCTATCATTGAAACCAAATTACTTTATTAAGATTGGATCTATCATGAGCTGAGAGACAGTGGATCTATCATTGAAACCAAATTACGTAATCAATTGAAACCAAATTACGTCCAAAAATTGAACTTGTGTATTAACATGGACGGTTCCTGCATGTCGTGACACTGTAGTATGAGAACTGAGTAATTTTTTATTTCCGTATACATGTGCTGCTGCAATGATTGGCTTTGGTAGTCTTTTATTAAGCATATGGTGGCTACTTTATATGTTACTGAGCGCTGCTCAAATCATCATAACTTTGAAAAAAATTATCAAGAACGGTTCTAGGGTCTACACTATATAATCTAGTCTCTTCTGCATTTATTTTTTATCATTTTTTGTGCTTTTATACATTAATCTTAACGGAATTGCACAATTGATATCTGTAGAAAATCCGTTAATAATTCTTGAGTTGTGCAGTAATGGAACCTTGGACAACTATTTAAAGGAGAACAGAGAGAACCAAGATGTAAATTATGCAGTAGAAGCTTTGTCAGCAAGAGTTAAAATGAGATTGGCTAATGAAATTGCGCAAGGAATGAATCATCTTGCCGATGCAAAGGTAAGGTTACATTACAAAAACTTTGTCACCCAGTCCTTTATCCTTTATAACGAGTTTTCAATTATTATGGGCAATTACAATTTAGCAACTTGTGAGAAAAATTGAACCCTAATACCTTATCCTGCTGCATTGTTTTAAAATAAATAAGCGCCCTACCTTTCAAATAAATAAACTCTCTCGTGAAGCTGAGTTTTTTTAAGCGAGCTTGAGATTGTTATCAAACTTAACAAACTTAATATTTTTTATTAGGTAAGTAAAGGCAACTTTTTGGACCTCTTCTTTTCCATAAACGCAAAATTAGTACATGGTACAATATTCAAACCCAAAATGACGAGAGCGTTGAACTGAACCACGTAGAAAGGTTGTCTCAGTGCTCTTGAAATTTCGATTCTTTGTACCACGGTTTTGGAACGAGGGTCTTATGTTAGAAGTACCGTGCATAATTATTAATAGATTTACTTATTTAAATTTAATTATTAATACAATTTCACCGTAGTTCCGCTTGTCTTAACTCATATCTTGAGTTTTCAGGATGGAATTTTTTTGGAATATGTTTTGTTCTTTACTTATTAAGCTTCCCAAGTTGTTAAGATTTAGAATGGTATATCCAAATTTTCTAAATGTAAGCTCAGGGCTTGTACACAGTAAACAACAATTTATGATTTTACCATCAGAAAACTAAGTTGATTTTTTTGACTTAGTTTAAAAAACATTTCAGGTAATGGATCAATCCTAATAACAACACTAATAAAATGCCACAGATTAGAAATCTATAATCACACAGTTTGTTGAGTTAACAGCAAACTATTTTTCACATAAATTATCTTCTAATGTTTTAGGTTGTTCACAGAGATCTAGCCGCTAAAAATGTTCTTCTTACTGGAGACTTAACTGCAAAAATTTCTAATTTTGGACTCGCGCGTGACATCTACGAACGAGGGACTTATCAAGAAGCAAATGGGGTAAGTAAACTGTTGCGTTCAACTGTAAGGGTTTAATACGGAATCGATTTCTTAATAGGGAAATAGACTAAGTCTTTAAAATATCAGTTGCCATATCAATTTTTTACTATTTATGTTATTTGTGTGGTCAATGCATGGTTTTATAAACGCGCAAAAAACTACGCCCTTTTCTTTCTGAAGGTTATTTGAAAGTTATGGTTTCCAAGACGTACATTCTTGTTCTAAGGGGCTGTTTACATGCATGAGCCCGGTTAACTGGGTTAGCCTGGCGCACGCATGATCGTACTGTGGTTTTGCAACTCGCATAAACTAAATTTGCAAAGAAGATTTGGTTTAATTTAGATGTAAACAAATCCTAACGTTGATTAAAATCTCCTTTTGTGGCCGAGGAAAGAGTTTCGTGACACGAGTCAGCCCGGTTAGCCGAGTCATGTAATCGGCCCCTAATTTTTAATTGTGAAACAAATTAGTTACGTGATAACCAATTAGCTTTAGTTTATTAGCTTATAACATTTCCAAACACAGCCAGAGTAAACAAACAAACAAACGAACAAACAAACGAACGTACGAACGAACGTACGAACGAACGAACGAACGAACGAACGAACGAACGAACGAACGAACGAACGAACGAACGAACGAACGAACGAACGAACGAACGAACGAACGAACGAACGAACGAACGAACGAACGAACGAACGAACGAACGAACGAACGAACGAACGAACGAACGAACGAACGAACGAACAAACAAACAAACAAACAAACAAACAAACAAACAAACAAACAAACAAACAAACAAACAAACAAACAAACAAACACATGAAAACACAGCTTACAGAAAATTTCAGAAATCTTTTCCAACATAAAAAGAAATATATATTTTTTTCTATTCAAGAGTATACATTGTCTATTAGTTCTTTATGTGGTCGTCTGTCACTCGAGATCTACAGATTTCTAAGTTTTCTTATAGATTATATTAAAACAATTTTAGGGAAAGCTGCAAGCACGCTGGATGGCATTTGAATCACTAACAGATGGCTCTTATACCTTAAAAAGTGACGTGTAAGTATATAACTTAGTACTAACAACAAAAAATAGATTAACCCTATCTTGAAGCACACAGTACATAAAAAGTGGTTCATAGAATATATCGTACACGGGGACGAGTGTTTCATTAGGATTTACAAACGTCTAGACGTTTGTTGAAAATTTAGATAAAGTCGATGTTTTTAAACAAACTTCGAAGTGTTTGGATATCCTTAAGAAACGTTCTTCCCAGTGTTTTCTATATCATTTTAAATAAATAAGTATTTTAATAGAAAATTATTTCTTCTGTGATACTTAGACCACCGACACAGTACTGCTTTGCTTTGTTTTTAGCATGAATTATTAATGAGCTTGAGATATACAATTGATCAACACTTCTGGACAATGTAAACCCACACCCTAGTGGCTCAACTTTTTTTGACGGGTTTTTTTGAGTCTCGCAACATCTCATGTGTTTGGATCAAAGTATTAAAAGAGGGAAATTATTATGGGTATTTCATTATTCCAACATGTTCAGCCTTGAACCTAATTATCAAGAGTCATAATTGTTTTCAAAAGATATGTGGATGCACACCAAATCGTCATCAAAAGTATAATTTTAATTTTATGAATAGCTTCTATTCTATTTATTTATTTATTTATTTATTTATTTATTTATTTATTTATTTATTTATTTATTTATTTATTTATTTATTTATTTATTTATTTAAGTATAACAAGTATATACATGGCGGAATAACAATAGGACACAAAGTCCCCTACTGGGTTAAACTACCAAGCCCGACCCTAAAATTATGACCCACCCCAATAGTCAGAACATTTCTAATCCTACTGATCCTATTTTTTACAAGGTGGTCTTATGGTATTGTATTGTGGGAAATTGAAACAGGAGGTGTGTAGACATAAAACGTACGACATGCACTAGATGAGATAATGAAGGAACTGATCTAAAATACGAACAGAAAAGGATTCGAAGAAGAACAGATTCAAAACTTGTTTGAAACTTTACATATAAAACCTAATAAAACATACCTGATCTATACTTTGGTCTACTGAGACTTATACTTAATATCCATACAATGCATCTAGATAAACCTTAATTTTCGATACCAAAGGCAAAAACGTACTGATTTTAAAATGATCTTTATATAGTTTTTTGACATGTTTGACATGCATTTTAATTGTTTACAACGTGAGCACCGCATCGTGCTGATACAAACATTGCAAAAATAGAGAAATTCTAATTCTATTATTCAGATACGTGGTCAAAATTTTACATTTGGTCTGAAACGTGTAAAGACTACTACAAATATTATTGTAACTGACAAACCAAAATATGTGCATGATTGGGACTCGTACAATAATACTGGTAGTGTTTTAATATTTTTATGTGTTTTTAACGTACTTTTGATGTTATTTCCCTAAGCTATGATGCCTTACCAGGAGCTTGAAGTTGCAAAGCTAATAGAACACCTTCGTCGAGGTTATCGTCTGCAGAAGCCTGAAAAATGTCCCGACAGAATGTACGTTTGGGCAGATTAATCTACATTTTACTTTCATAACCGTACATGTAGTTGTATATCAATCTGTTATATTCTGAACAAACAAGGAAAATAGAATATCAAATATTATTTTTAGTACTTCGCTTTAGAAGTTCACAAACCTAAAACCATCTTCTAAAGACAACATTCGACACAATTTACTTTATTTTTCTTCTACGTTAAATTGTTCTTTATTCATAGTTTTGAAAGTTGTATTCAAAGTTGCACTTTTATTCACTGTTTTCGCTGACTCTCTATTCTGCTGATCAGCAAAAAGCTCTTCCTGTTAAATTTTTTCATGTATGTTATTTGCACAAAGCAGTTTGATTGGAAAAATTCTCTTCATGTTAAATTTTTTCACGTATATTATTAATAAGTAATAGCATGATTTCTTGTGCAATTTGAAAAAACCATGCACTCGTGAGTTTTTCAAAGACCTCAAATAGCACTCGTCCTTTGGACTCGTGCAATTTTGATAGTCTTTGAAAAACTCACTCGTGCATGTTTTTTTCCAAATTGCACTCGAAACCATGCTATTACCTATACTAACATGTCATCTTCAAATATATTTTTGTTTTATGATATATGGCAGTTATGACTTGATGCTTCAATGTTGGAACGTAAAATCGCATGACCGCCCAGACTTTAACGAAATTGTCGCTATCACCGAAAGTTACCTTGCTGATGAAAAGGTGAGAAGTAAAAAGTATTAGACAACAACATGCACTACTACAACCACAACCTCTACCATTACCACTGCAATCACCACCACCAATACATTTATAAATATACAACTCATGCAGTGGCAATAACTCATTTTAACTAAAATATGAATAAGTTATTGCCACTACATGCACGAGTTGTGTATTTATAAATCCAAATATAGTAAGGTTTGAGTACTGCCAAAATTATTGAACGTACTGTAGTTTTCTAACGTTTCGAGCAAAGGCCTTTCGTCAGAGAGAAACCAACCTCTCTAACGAAGGATATTTCGATTTGTATTTCAACAGTGCCTACACGCAGCACATGCACTACTTTTATTTCACTGTTTGTATATTTATATATGTATTGGTGCTGGTGATTGAAGTGGTAAGAGTGGTTATGGTAGCAGTAGTGATTGTGTTAGTGATTGTGGTTGTTGTAGTGGTCGTGGTTGTGGTAGTCGTGGTATAGTAGTTGTGGTAGTGCATGTTGTTGTAGTGGTAGTAGTTGTGATAGTGATAGTACAAAAATTCTCCATGCATTTTATTTATAAACAGATAATTTGGCGTCATACCTTGTGCAACTTTTCTATTTTGTGAATTTGTAAACACCTATTACTCACATTCAGAACAATTTTTTCAGATCTGTTTTGTAATGGGCTTAATCTTTTGATTAAAATAGATTAAAATCTCTTAGTTCACTGCAGAAAAAGAATCATATACTTTATTGCAGCAGTCAAAATGTGGCCGAACTAAGGCATTAGAAACATATATGCTTATGCAGTGTATATATCTGTTAACAGATAATTTTAGTCGTCTTGTCGCACCCACAATTATTTGCTTTGAGTCGAAGGTGGCACGCAATATTGGGTTATAATGCTTTTATACTGTGCTCTCTCATATCCAATTTAAAACCTAATGTAGGAAAATTCCAAATTCTGGAAGCTAACTAGTGTCTATACGCGCTTTACTTTATTTATACCATGCTAAGTCATCGGTAACTTGGTTGTATGTTGCTCCGTTCTTATATATATTATGATCGTGTTCAGGTATAATAAGATGATTATCTTGAGTAACAACGAAAGATTTTGCTAAATACAGCGTGATTCCTTCCTCAACTGACCAAAGGCCAAGGTCAAACCGTCGTAATGGGGGTTTCAGATTTTACTCATCCGTAAGAAAAATAAAATATCAACAAAGACTGAAATGTAAGCAAACTCCGCGAATGCGCAGTAACGAGTGCGTCTCACGTTTAACACGTCACTTTGTTTAAGAGAAGTAACTAATTAAAACATATCTTTCTATTATGTAGAACTTTGTAAACGTACCTCTTGGCAGCTGAGACAATCCTCATAAAATCGATTCTTTTTATTGACCTTAATTACAGTGTATGCATGGGCAAGTGCTGGAAAGTATACTTTAAAATAAGATTTCCATGAGATGAATGCGTACAATTTTTGGTATCTTTGGAAAATGTTCACGATTGGTCATCGACTGACAAGCGGGTATTTCAAAAACTGTTTTTGATTAACAAATCACTATTGTGGTATTCTTCAAAACCCGACATGTTTAAAGCAATAATTATTGTTACAATTACAGTGGAACTATACTGTAAGTGGGGCCACTTAGAAAATTAAAACCATTGACATTATAGTACAGTCCCAACTCCTGTTATTTTGGTCCAAAAGTCAACCTGCTTAATCTTGGATAAAAATTGTTTCAAAGAGCAGTACAACTGAATAGGCGGAAAACTTATCACTCATGTGCTTTTCGTCGTCTAAGTGCCCAACTTACGATAGTCACACTGTCACGTTGTTATAACCTTGTAATTTATTGTACTGTAGTCAACCCTCGCAGTGTTGTTACTTATAGAACTTGTGGTAAGCACGAAGCCAAGTCGTTAAAACGAGTAAACCCGTAGGACAGGTTGGCCTAATTTAATATAGGTTAGATATAATATACACTTAATGTCTGCTCCCGAGGGAAACAGTTAGTTTTGTCTTCCCGAGAGTCTTGATATTTCCTGAGACGAAGTCGAAGGAAACATCGAGACTCGAGGGAAAACAAAACTAACTGTTTCTCGAGGGATCAGACATTAAGTGTTTTGTTATATAGCTTGAGTTTCGCTGAATAATTTCGACGTTTATCAAGGGAAAGACTTACCAAAACATTTCGCCTGGCTCTGTAATTTCACATCAAATAAACAAATATGAGTCTCAGGACAAAAGAACAACAATACATTTCTCCAGTTAATCTTCACACATGCTTTGAAGACCTATAATATTCTTTTTTTCTTACCAAACAAGCTTTTGTTTATAGGAAACCGTGAAGAGTTCAAAGTTCTAGCGGTCAACAATTGAAAACTTATTGCCCGCGCAGGCAATAAGTTCTCAATTATTGCCCGCTCGGTAGACATTGAAATTTAGCTAAGGTCATGTGACCACAAACCAACCAATGATAGTCATCGTTGTATCCAGCGAAACTCTAGCTATATAACAATGTCGCTTACTTTCTAACACTGAGGTTTTTGATTGGGTTACTGTAAGTGACTTAATAATAATAATAATAAGCTTGATTACAATGGAACAAATTATTGGATGGTAATAATCTTGGATGGGTTCTTAAAAATCTATCTTTGAAAATAGCACTTATCAGTCGTTGTTCGATCGTGGAAATGTCCAAATGTTATCGAAAAAACTGTACTCAATTTCCGCATGAAAACTCTACTTTGAAATGCAGTACTTTCTAGTAATTGTTAAAGAATACCCTTATTATGTTAAATTAAATAATTCAATAGGAATAAATAGAAATGGCGGCTATTTGGTGTAAAATCACTCTTTATTTATATAAAAACTAAATTTCCCAAGTAGGAGAAGTAAATGTATTGATGTGGTTCGGTTATTGAATATTGATATAGTTAATCATCATATGTATTAAGTTCTGTAACATGTAATAGCTTCTAATGACAATCAATTCAACGATGCAACTATATGCAATGAATAATATGTTCACCCTTCACCATATACATGTAGTATTACTATTGGTAAACATATCCTAACAACGTTTTCTTATGTAATAACTATTCTAGATATATTCTTTTGTTAATAATGTAACGGTTTGGTATAAAATACTCAATTGATTGTTATATAAAAATATCTTTTATTTCTATTCTTTCACAAATAAATATTTTTAATAAAAAGTGCAAGATTTCACGATTCTACATTTTTTTATTATGGGGAGTTGGTGAGGTGTTGGTGGCACAGTGCATGGTTAGCGCACGTGCCTTTCACCTCTGCGACCTGGGTTCGATACCTGCTCTCAGCAGTTATCTGCATGATTAAAAAATTTCACCGTGGCCGCATGTGAGAAGAATGCTTCCAGTTTGACTCTACCGGACACCCCAGGTTTCCTCCGGGTACTCCGGTTAATTTCCTCGAGCTCCTGTATACAGTAACACTGGACTAATAAGGGATGCCCCTTACTAGACCTCTAGGGAGAACAGTTAGATATATTGTAACTGATAGAGCTATACTAGTACCCAGTGTAAATAGGATTAGTTCAGTTCAGTTCAGTTCAGTTCCAGTCCAGTTCCAGTCCAGTTCCAGTCCAGTTTCAGTTCCAGTCCCAGTCTAGTCTAGTCTAGTTTAGTTTAGTTTAGTTTAGTTTAGTTTAGTTTAGTTTAGTTTAGTTTAGTTTAGTTTAGTTTAGTTTAGTTTAGTTTAGTTTAGTTTAAATATTTGAATAATTACATGTTGACAATTTGTAATAGAAGCAAGACTTTGTGGTCTTTTACGGTCTTATATACTCAATATAGGTCGTCGACAGTTAAGTCGACATATAGTAAACGTCACGGTGTTTCCACAGATTCTCGCTTCTACTCAACATTTTGTTTTGACTTACTATATTTACAAATATATTTAATACATTTATTATATTATTATATCGAAAAGAAATTCAAATGTATATCGAGTATTCGTCGGCATGCAGTAATAAGAAAAAGTGTAAAATTCATCACTGCCAAGGTTTAATAAGTTCAACGAACTGAACGAAGTTGTAGATTGAACTGAAAAAGTATCATTAACCTTGTATATGAAAATAACATTTTTTTATTGCTTCTTAAAATAGTATTGAAAGAGCATCGCTCCTTCACTACCGAGGGCTCTCCACTTGGCTAGTAAAATCGTCTGGCGTTAGACAGAGTATAAAATACGAAAGTTTGCTTTGTTCGAAAACAAACCAAACG